>CM046452.1:88430062-88935062 GCA_025506515.1 Flaveria trinervia | reverse complement strand
ATTGCTTGACAGCAGGACCCACATTGAGTTTAACTTGTGACGATCTAGTAACCACCGTAATTAAGGTATCATATTTCAAACAATGCTTATTTGTTTAATATTAATATTAGTTTTAGATATGTGTTATATATATATTATTTTTGCTAAATCCATGTTTAACCTTTTAAAGATTTTTGGATAGATGTTTAAATAAAAGAAACAAAAAGAGTGTGTTAAAAGTAACCATAGCATCATCCAACATGATAAGATCTGAAGGTATTAAAAAATCTCCAAGTATTTTAGTATTTCTATGCCTGGCCCTCTATTTGTGTTTTTTTCTTAAAAGCAAAGCTAGTGCTCCTCCAAATCGGAAAAGTGCTACCGTATTTCTTACATGCCTTATTCTCTTCAATTATTTTTGTTATAATTATTATATTGTTATTAATTTATATATTTAATTATATGATCTCTTGCGTATCCATTCTTATATTTATGTTTGGCACGCTAACTTCATTTTCAAAAGACTGGAAATTTTTAGTTATTGAATGGAAAATTAATTGGTTAAACTAACTCAAACGTGCAACTAATATATTTCTAATTATTAGTAACTTATATGGATTGTTCCTGATATTTGTTCCATTTCGTTCATATAATTGAGAAATTACAGTTTGAGTCCTAAGTTTTGAGAAAATGTAACATGTTTCGTCTCTAGGGCAAACACTGTTAGTTTTTACGTTAAAATATTATAAATCATGATTTTATTTGCCACCACAACAACCTCATCTTGTTATTTTTAACGAACCTATAACAACACCATCTTGCAAAACCAAAATACCCTGCATTCACATTACCAAAATACCCCACCTTTTGCCTCTTGTCACCGAGAAAACATTATTCTCGATGTTGGAGGAGAAAGTGAGCAAACACGAGAGTGGTGGCGTAGTGGTGGGGATGGGGCGGGAGACTAGTGTGGTGGTTAATATGGGGGTGTGTGAAGAAGAGCTTTTTCTCTCATATTCACTTCTATAGAATATATAGAATAGGTAGTTCGCTTATGTGACATCCGTCACCTTGAGGCCCGTCAAACAACATAATTAACCATCTATTCTTCTTAATTGTTCTTCCTCTTCTTCATGAACTCCTGTTACAGAAATCATGTTTGCTTTATTACCTTTGTGCTTGTACTTCCTTCGTGAACGTGTGCTAAACCTAAACCTTTTATAAATTTCATCACCATTATCACCAAATATATCATTTTTTAATTATAACCATTGTCATTAATAAAACCATTTTAAGTCATCAATTACCATTAAACACACTTTTAACATTAAAATAACGAGCACTTTTAAAGTCGTTTTCAATCGAAACAAACTTTGGGAACTCGGGGGCTAAGTGCAGGGACTAAAATTGATATTTTGCAAACTTGGGATGGGTATAAAAACCCCATTCCCAGCCATTTTTCTTCATCTTCTTCACTTCTCCATTTTCTTCTTCACTTCTCCATTTTCTTCTTCACCACCTATCTTCTTCACTTTTGCACCAAAAACGCTCCATTTGGTCTCGTTTTCGTCGTCTAGACGTCATCTACAACCTAGTCTACTCCATCCTTGCAGGTAGACGACCTTGGTTGTCCATTTCTTGCTCGTTTTACTACTGCCCATTTCTAGGGTTTCGGGTGTTCGGGTCAACCCGAACGCAAGAGGTCGTGTGGGTGTATGTGATGACTTCTGCGTGTGCTTCTTGTTCGTGCGTGTTTGTTGTGTGATTCTGGAAGTCCTTGTTGTGTAGAACCCGTGCTCGGGGCAGCCGAAGGCTGCTCTGCACTTCAGCAGTCGCGAACCTGCAATTCAGGCGACTGGGTTTGTCATGCGACTGAGCCGTACGACTGGGTGAGTCGTGCGACTGAGTCATGCGACTGGGTCATTCGGGCGACTAAGTCGTGCGACTGGGAATGTCATGCGACTGAGCCGTGCGGATGAATGTGGTGTGCGATTGAGTCAATGCGGATGAATGTGGTGTGCGATTGAGTCAATGCGGATGAATGTGGTGTGCGATTGAGTCCTACGACCGAATGAATGCATGCGACTGTGCGTGTATCGCACGACTGAAGGCCAATCGTACGAATGAAGGTTCAGTCGTACGAATGAAGCTGATTCGTATGAATGAAGATTGATTCGTGCGTATGGAGGTTAAGTCGTGCGATTGGGTGTTGCGTGGTACGATCGAATGCCAGTCGTACGAATGAAGGCTCAATCGTGCCAATGAAGCTGATTGTACGATTGAAGGTTGATTCGTACGAAGGAGTGTTGGTCGAGCGTTTGGTCCTGTTGTGTGACTGATGATGCGTGTATGTGTGAATTCCCTTCATGAATGTCTCGTGATGATGAGGTAACATCAGTAAAAGTGTCATTGCTTGACCACAAAGATTAAAGTCAACGCTATCAACAAGCGCATACTATTTCAATTTAAATCAACCTAACTTTTTACAATTATCGACAAAATCCATTTGGGACTACAAATAGTTAACAAGTACTATCTTTTATAACAATGGGATCTTCATACAGATGTCATTAGCAATGACGACTACTCTTAATATTTGGATCTACATAAAGTCTGAAAGTGTGTTCGCTTGTGTTGTGTTACCCACGACCGAACCGATACAACCCGAACCGACCAAACATTACTACTTGCTTTATACATATCATTTATGCTAAACAATAACTGTCAATAGGGTTTGACTGTTCATTGCATACAATTGTTGGGAACTTGATCATTCATACTTACCACTTAACATGTGAGTTTCGTGGCCCCTTTATGCTTACACAACTTTTCAATCATTTACAAATGGGGGAAAAGTATGCTCACACCACTTTTCATGTTGTACATCATACATACAATTACATACTGGAATCAACGTGCTACTGTTTTGTGAGTACTTATCTGATACATGCTTGAGTCTGCTTTGTGGTTCTTTCTTAAAACCATTTAATTCCAGTGTGGGAACCGACGGATGGGGATTGGTAGTACTACTTGAGTTGACACCCCCACCCTCGTGTTGGTATACTAGTTAGTACCAACAGATGCCAGGAACGGGCCTTGGGTGAATATATTCAACAAAAGATTCTTTGTGTACGTCGTTAGGTTTGGTTGTAAAGCTCTTGTCATGTGATTTTGCTTACTTATAACTGTATGCACGGTATTCTGCAACAACTTTATATAACATCACTACTTATCTACATTTAAACCTACGAGCTCACCAATAATTTTGTTGACCATTTTTAGCATATCTTTTCAGGTGATCATGCTGCTGAAGATCTAGGTGTGCTGCCTTAGTGGAGACCCTAGGATGCATTTTCGGGCTAAACTTGACATTTTGAAAACTCTTGATGTAGTCTTTTAAATCAACAATTACTCTTTTTTTACTTGTTCACGGTTGTGGGAAAAATACATTACAATGTCGATATTCGTATTTGTGTGATCATTTGGTTGCGTATGTTTATGGCTATGTTGTCGTGAACATTGACTAAACACGACACAAGTCCCCTTGTTGTCGGGGTTCGTCATGACATGCTTGTTATCATTTATTTATTGCATCTCTATCATTACCATGTGTTATGACGATCCATCTCGTTACGCCCCCGTGTTTCCGCTCTTAGCGGGGGTGTGACAGCTTAGCCGCAACTGAAGCCATAGATCTTGCCCAGGATGCTCCCAAGGTTCATCGGGACATTTTCTTCAACAACTGAACTAGCATCACCGTTCTTAAGCCTAGACTTGTTTTGGGGTTCCAAACCTCCTCCTATTGCCTTTACCCAGCGGCAAGACGCTTAGTTTTGTTGGAAAGGGAATGCTTATTCCCCTCTACTGTGCGGGTGCTAAGACTAGGCGAAGAATGAAATGAATCAGTTCGCTTGACCAACCCGTGCCTTCGAGCCTATAGTTCTTTTGATTTGACTAACATCCTTCGATGACAAGCCGCCCGAAGGAAGACGCACCGGGAGCCTACTTCTATCTGATGGGTGTGGTCGTGATGGAGATGGGGGTGTGTGGTGGTGGCGGCAAGGAGTTGTGGTGGTTGTGTGATGGTGTGAGGAGGAGGAGGAGGAGGAGGAGGAGGAAATGTAAGGTGGAGTTTGGGGAGGAAGAAGAAAAGGAAGAGGAAGAAGAGGAGGAGATGGAGAGATGGTCAATTTAACGTTAAAAACTAATGGACGTTTGACACAGGGATGAAACATGTTATATTTTTTAAATCTTAGAACTACAATTTTTCAATCTGAGAAATGAATTATTAAATTTGAGCAAAAAAGGGACTATCCGTGTAATATGCTCTTTAATTATACTTAATAATTCACCGTAAGACTTGACTAAAGACCTGATCTAGAGACAAAAATATTTTTTTAACATATCAGGATACCATTAGACTAGATATTGATAACTGATTAATTAATTAACTAGTTTTATCATGCTTGAAAACCATTGTATATTATGTATTGAAAATTTGTGTTACAAAGAATTATGTAATTTTATAAGAGAATATATGTAATTCGTCTTATTTGCCAAATTTATATAGAATGATTTTCTCTTTTATAAGAAGTATATATAGTTAAAAAAAATACGAAAAAACGTATGGGAAGCAATAATTTGATTCATGTCCGTAAAAAGTAGTGATTCTAAGGCGTATAGATACTTAGACATAGATTTTTTTTAATAATTATATGCTTCTTAGCAAGTATTTTTTTAACAAACTGATACCCGTAGGTATGCCGGACACTCGATGGGAAGAACCTATATAATTTGTTAAGACAAATTCAAAAAATGTGCTTGTTATGTTTGTCTTTCTAATTATGGTCGAATGCTTAAGTCTTGTTGTGTCCAACCAGCAACTACAAATGACAACTTGTTGAGATAGATAAATCTTTGTAGTTTCTTTGTAGAATTGCTTCATCTTTTAATACAAACGGGTTACAATCTTAAGCATGATGGGCGGTATCAAAGCGATTACTTTTATTTGGATTAAAAATCATCCAAGAAACTAGAAGTCGATTGGTCTAATTGTGTTTTTTCAATGTAAATATGTAATCGTAGGTCTCTTTGGTGTTTGCAAATCTTTCTCTTAACTTGCTAGTAATGATATGATCCATCGAGCAGTTCAAAATTTTTTTTTAACTCTGATTGGGCACGTCGTCTCCAATTGTCACTTAGTGCTCTTATTAATAAAATAGTTCTAATAGAATCTTTTATACAACATACATCTCAAGCATCAAGATTAAGAGTTACCAATACATGAAGATAACGAGAGTTTGTTGGAATTAAGTCACAACAATATGCCTATACGTTTGTTAATTTAAACACGTGAACAAATGAATTCACTAGAGTGCATAATCTTTATTAAACATGAAGAATCGTCTTTTTCCACTTTATGAAAGATATTAGTTACTACTCAACCAAAATTATAATAATATTATAGGGGTATCTTTTTTATTACTTCTAAAATATCTTGGTTATAAAATAAAATTGTTCTAGAAACATGATTAATAAGATTTATAATATTAAGGATTCACTAAACAAAACATGTACATTTAGTGACTTTAAGATGATGAGAGTTATGTCCATTTAGTTAAAAGTGGTTTTAGATACACAATCCTAATGAATTGCAAGTATCATCCAGTTACATATTTTTTATTATTATGGAAAACTAGATGCAATATTGTAATTACTTTAAACATATAATTATAAATAGTTTTAAACATATAATTATAAATAGTTTAGGCACACCATCGTATCAACAATGTAACAATCCACTCGCAAGACCAAGTAAAATGTGCAACTAATATAGTGAAAGCTAACAACTAGTAATTTTATTTCTACTAAAATCATTGATTTAAAATTTTTGACAAACGATACGTATAATGCAATATACTTTCAATGCCCATTGAGGGTAACTATCCTCTCTATTTGCACATCTATAATATGCCTGTAAACATACTAAAAAATATTAGCTAATACTAGTAAGCGATTTATGAGACAACTTTTAAAACATGTAATTCGTTGTACTCAGTCAAGAGGCCTTTTGCCTACCATGGCTCGCAAAACAATCACCAACAATGGATCATATTTCCTTGATCGTCACATGGGTATGGAAATGTGTTTGCTATTTGGTCCCAAACCTTGGTCACGTATCATCGACACATCTCATTATCATATAAGGATCCATACATACTCCCATCAACTGAGTGATTAGTCTGAAAATCCCTTCCTATTAATTTTAGGGAATAGGATTGGGAAATACATAATCATCACCAAGATTAGTTTTGGTTGACTAGTCATAGTTTATGCATAACGACTACGCATAGCGTGAGATTAGGTTACCTACTACGCAACTTAGTCACGACTCCCAAACCTTTTTTCAGAACTGAATTAAAAAAACCATATTGAATTTAGAACGTGCATGAAGTTTCTAGAGGTTACTAAATCACTACAGGCTTAAAACAATGATCCATAAGGGAAAGTTTTATTTGGATGGTAAAGATATGGCTGAGGTTCGAACCCCTATAGGCTGGATTCTCGCATCGCCTCGAACCATTATAGGTCCAAGTGGCGTCCATCGCCGACCTCCATGACCGTCTTTTAGATGCAACGATGTCTTTGAACATGAGTCAATATAAATTCACTTCATAATTACATAACATAAATAAATAATTATCGCAGTGTGATATGTGTGTAATAATACATTATATATCGTTATCTAAATAATTATGCATAGTTATGTATATAGTTACACACACTTGCACTTGTATTTTTACATCATCATTCGATCAACTATATCGGTCTTTGTCTTCCTTAGAAATTTGTCTTGACAATCATTATGCCTAACAAATATATCGTGATTGCCAAGAAGGTAGATGCAATCGTCCATTTAAACAACTATAGTTATAGAAAACTAAAAAAGAATGAATAGATCCTTTTTATATTAATGGCTCTTAATTAAAGAGCTTTTTATAAACAAATAAGGATAGAAAATTATATAAGAGTTAAAAAATAGCAACATGTATGCATAGAAAAACAATATGAGTTGTTTTCTGCTTTAAAATTTACTATCCAAAGTGTTTTCACACTACCAACCGTCAATTTTTTTAAGAAATAATGCAAACATAGAATCATGCAACACGTGCAACATGGATTGTCATGTGATTACTTTCATTAGGGATTGTCGCACATATTAAGCGCGGCATATTGGTTTATATATATTTTGTCAAAGGTCTGAAGAAGAGTTGTCATGTTTTTAACACGTCGCACTTACCAAGTGTGATTTTTTGTATTTTCTTATCAATTATTAAAGTAAACTGCAAACTCACTTACCACTATTAACTTTAAGAAGATTACACACATAGTAACTGTTACATCTACCTTTCCCGTGAAGTAGCTTTGTGTCATTGTATTTAGTGAGATATCACATTTAGTAATATGATTTTTGTATTCTTTAAGCCCCACTAGAAGTTGCACTTATTAAGTGTGATTTCTTCTAACTTTTGTTAGAGATAGAAGTCTTGTGGGGAGGTGGCATCCGTAAACAAACAAGATATACTTGATAAGTACGACATCTGAAAAACATGATATATAGTTAATTTGACAAGGCTACGATGGTGTAAAGATGTCACACTTACTAATACGACAACCTCTTTTATAACATGATTTTCAAAACAACCTTTATTGCGTTGCATCACACTTCTAAAACAAAATTTCTACCAACCACCTACATGTACACATGTACACTTATACATGTTTAATGAATCCAAATGATTATCTCCAACCTACATTTTAGCACCCACATATTAATTTCCAATTAATCATTATCCTTTTATTCACTTTTCTTGTACAACTAGATGACAATTAAACAATAACAACCCACTAAGAATTTACAAAAAGAATCCTTTTCTAAAACTACACAAAAATCATAATAATTCCAATCACTTTACCCATTTTTCTCTTATAATTATTCAAAAGATCTTAAAATACCTTTTTCTTTTATATATGAAAATGCGCATGAGAGCGACAAGACCATCAAAAGAATGATTCGGCTATTTAGGAAGGTGGCCCAGGACTTGGTTATTCTGGTTCATACCTATCTGATCGATCATGGGTGAACTAATAACCACATTATAAATAAACCAACCCCATGGCTCCAACCCACAACACTTGAAAAACTACCAATTGTGAACCAATATAATGGACTCCAACACAAAGATGCGCAAAGGGTTCATGAAAAGTAAGCTAGTCATGTCTTTCTATAGAGCCTCCAAGCCTCCCACCAACGTGCAACCCTACACCACCAGCGGCTCCACCATCACCGCTAGCACAACGGTTAAAACAACTCGCAACAACCCTAGCCAAAAGACCACACCTCCAGCACCCTCATCGTTGATCATGAACCAAGAGAAGGTGAACCCTCCACCACCTAAGCAGTACAAGGTCTCTTATGTTATCCCACAAACTACGGGTACTTATGGCGTGTTTGACAACCCCTACGGGGTTGTGGTCGATGAGGGGTTGACGCGAAGGCTGCTACGTATATCTCTTGTGTTCAGGAACGGTTTAAGCTCGAACATCTTAGTACTGAATTTCAAGTCTAAGTATTATCGTCCACTAGTGTTTCTTTTGTTCTTGGCTTTTGTTTTATGGTACGGCGTGTGAAGAAAATGATATGAAAACTAATGTAGTGTATTTGACATGATGAACAAGAAACCTTTTATTATACATGTGTTTGCATGAAAAACGTACAATGATTAAGGTGTGTTGTTGGACAAACTATGTGGTTTCTATTGTTATCCCCAAAAAAAGGGTTAGATTTGGATTTTCAGCAAATTAATTGATTATATATTAAAGCAAAATCTTAGATGTTACATATGCTTGTGTCATCGGGTTACGTCAACACTTGAATCATCATTCTTAATGTATATAAATAATTTTGAAAATTTACAATTTAGCTTCTTCAAGTTAACTATATATACTTCAAATCTTTAAACAAATTGGATCTTGTGACACTCATAATGTTTTGTTTCTTTTTTTTCTCTTACACATTTTTAATTTTAATTATTTATAAAATTTTAAATATATCAATGTGTCGTGTTTATTTTTATCTACATTTTAATATAGATAAATCATAAAAATTTACATCATGCATAACATACAAGTTATCGACGCACAAACATACAAGTTGTTAGAACTGATTCAATGTTGTGATTTTTTAACACTTTTTCCCGTCGAACTAGTAACAAATGATTTTTTATAAAATTCAAATTTGTATCTATAGACTCTAATAAAACAAGATTTTTGAAGCCAAATGTCATTCTCTTAAACCATCAATTTGACACATGGCACACTCTTAGATCATCTTAATTTTTAGTATTTTAATATATTACATAAATGCTTACCATACTAATAGATATTTTATTTAACCATATATTAATTCAACTTCTATGGTATTGTTCCTCAAATTCCATTTAACCTTTTATATTATGTCTTAAAATATATAAATTTTCCTCTGTTTCCGTGTTACTTTCTAAAATAAACTTCTTTAATTTAGTAAAATTTTATTTTGTGAAAATTTTTATTCACCAATTGTGATTTCTTACTAGATGATTAATTGATTCAATTATAATATATTTATAAAATTATCAAAATATCAAATATTTAAGGACTATATAGTATGTAATATGTAATATTACTCTGATTAAGTTATTAATTGATCTAATTATAATATATTTATGAATTATTAGATTCAATCAATTCAAATTGTTTCATTTTATTTTTTGCCAATAAGTGTACAATACATATCATACATATTGTGTATTTCACAAAGACACTTACATTCTCAACTACCAAACAAGGTATGATGTTTTTAAATTCAATCAAATACAAGACTATGTTCATTTCATAATTGTTAACTTTATAATTATTTCTCACTCTTGAAATATTATAGTATAATGGCATCAAAGAAAATCACATTGTTCAATGACCTAAGTGTTTTACAGGTTGAGTATACCATAAAAATTCGAATCATCAAGATTTGAACTAGACAACTATTCAAGGATCCAATAAAAGTTTACTCTTTTAAAATGATAACAACACATCAAAATGATAACTTTACCAATGAGACACAAAACGTTGTATACAACAGGTGTTTAGACATCTATGAGAAAATTTTGAGAGTATGAATGTTATTTTAATTTTATTTTCATACTTTGAATTTTTCATATTGTTTATTATGTAATCAATGTTTAATGGAAGTCTGATTGTTTAAATCACCCGTGTATCACACGTGCTCTAACCTAGAGTGCTTATATATCGACGTTAATATTTTTTACAATTGATTTTTTATATTGTGACATAGATTTTTTTATCAACAATGTGACATCAGTTTTTTTAACGGTTTTGTTTTCTATTTTAAGTTTAAAATACTATCAACGGACTCGTAACAACGCACATGTTCGTGACGATTTTGTTTTTTTTATATAAAGTTTTGCAAATTTTTTTTTTATCTTTAATAGGTGAGTTTGTGATAACGTTATTTCAACGTTTGTTTTATTCATGATTTTATTATGCATATAATCATGGCATCTCTCGTGCAATCAACAAGATACAAAAGATTTTATTCTATTGTATATTTAATTATTTTTTTAGAATCAAAGAATCATTTACAACTTTTATGTAAACTTAATCTTAGGCTGAGAGGGTGTTTGGGTTAGTATGATGATTTTTTTTTATAATTAGAAGGTGGTGGAAGAACTCAATAGTTTTTAATTTCTATAGTTAAAACATCATTTTACCATTCAGGTAGTTACACGCGATCCATGAAGATTTTTCGATGTAATTAGTTTGATGATTTGATTGATATCATCCGTGGTGTATGTTACTATGTAATTGGTTAACTATTTGTTATTTTGTTAATGAATAAAATTTTTGTTGGCCTTAAAAATAGTACGGTGATAACCTTCAAAAATATAAATAACTATAATTAATGTTTAACAAACTATAAAAGATTATTATTTGTTAGAAAAGTAAATAATCATATGTTAAAGAAAATAATCTCACAAAATTAGACTTTATAAATGGTTAAAATGATTGAGAATCTAACTTTTGAAAAGAAAATTCAAAGTCTTAGTCCTATATATGTTATTCTTTTCCGATAGCTTTTAGTCTAGTAACACTATATTTATCCTCGTTAAATTGTACGATCAAATATCATAAAATATACAATAAGTTGATTTAATATTAATAGGTGTGTGCCCTCATTGTTAAAAAATGTCCTCTAACGTCTCTTAAATTCCCCTCAAACTCTTCAATGCATCTCCGGTAGCTCGATAACATCTCGTGCGCAAAACTGCAAAAGAAGTGCATGACTTGGTCAGTTACCCTATAATCGGATAACAACTTTAATAACAGTAATATTAATGGGAAGACAAACAAAGTCATAAGATAAACAAGTGATATGATAAATGTTGCAAGATCAAGATGAATAAAGTCAAAGCCATTAAAATGATTTAATCTTATTAGCAAGTGATTAAGAATGATTACGGAAGAAGAATGAAACGAAAATGGCAATCAAATTGAAATGAAATGTTCAACGAACTAGGGGAGCAACTTATCTCTTTATACTAACAGCGTTCCAATTAGCTCATTTATATTTTTTTTTTCTAATCAGGTTATTAAAGTTTTAACAGTATTTCAATTGGGTCACTAATACTTTTATTTATTTCAATCAAGTCATTAAAGTTTTAGGAGCGTTATAATCAGGTCATTTATATTTTTTTCATTGTTTTAAATAATTCACAAAATTTTTAATATAGTTTAGTTTTTTTATAAATATTATTGATGTTTTTTATAAAATTCAATTTTTTAAATATTTTGCAACTTATCAATGACCAAATTAGAACAATATTAAAACTTTAGTACTCTACTTGGGATACAATTTTACAAGTGCCTGATTGGAACAAAAAACTTTATGAGTTATCTAATTAAAACAATTTTAAAACTTGATTACTATTTTATAAAGTTACTTTTACTAAAAACCAATAACAACTAGCTAACAGACAATTAACAATTAAGAGTAATCCGTCCTAGAAATTGACAAAAGTAGCCCCTCCACAATGAGTAGTAACCATAACCCCTTCAACTTGTGTTGAGTTAACTTGACTTTACCTGTAACAATAAATCTTATCGAAAGAAGTACACAATGTCGATAAATAACATAAAATATGTATAATTCAGCATGTGAACAGATATGTGATCGGGTTTGGCCGTTCGGGCATTTCATACGAAACATCGACTAGATAAATATAACAAATACCCTAGTATAGATCCATCTTGAAATTAGGCCCAAAAATATATGCCTAAACAGTTAGAATTTGGGCTCTGTCGGAAAAGTTTTTAGATCTTTTAGGTTTAAGTATTTGTATGGGCATGAATCAAAGGTGTACATCCACATTGGTTCACAAAATGAAATTGACAGCCGGACTCAAGCCAAACTGAACTGAAACCAATACTATTTGATATCGGTTCGGAACCGATAAAAATCATAGGTAAAGAGCAGTTTATAATCTTTTCTATTAAAGCCAATCAAACCAAACTAAATATGTAAAAAAACTGGCTAAAAGCTTACCAAAACTATTCAAAACCGGTCAATAAACCATTCAGAAGCCAGTTTGAAACTCAAATCGGTTTTGACTTTTCGTCGACCGAATTTAACCGGTTTAAGTTTTGGAACTATTAAGCACCTCTAGTATGAATGAGGGAAGTTAAAAATGAGAAACAAAAACAACCGGTTAGGTTGGGCCATAAAGAAAAGGAGACGGGTCAAGATGGATATAAAGAAACAAAGCTACTAAAAGGGTTTGTATGTCAATGGTATATGGTGTGCAAATATTGATGTCTTTCCTTGTGAGGTTAATTGTTAAGTCCCATAGACAATGACGTCGATTATAAGAGTAATATTTATAAAGAAAAAGAATTTAGTCTAATACTCGAATGAGCCTTCCTGAGACGGAATGTCATAATATATAATAATTTTAACGTTTTAGATCTAACTCATCTAGAAACACTATACTGATTTTGATTTCATATTCTTCTTATATTTTTGGTTTTGAGTTTTTATTACATGGTTGCTTTCATGAGGTTGTTAGTAGAACTCTTTTTTTTATTCAACAATGTTCTTTGCTTTTACTTTGGTGCTTTATTTACAAGCTTTGTTTTTACGTTTTGTTTTAAATCGTAATTAGAAAGAAAAAAACCGCTGTAATGCAGTGGAGTTAAAAAGGAGTTGTGCATCAGATTATCTCTATATTAATAAATAAAAATAAATCCGGACACTTATCATCATTTTAGGTTATCTAATAATTGGTTTTTCCATTTCTCTCTCATCTTAATTAAGAATTTTATATAATAGTTATTTATTAATTAAAACTATTCATAATTAAAATTTCAAATATGTTAACTTCAAATTTTCAAATACGTAATACATGAGTTTATTTAATCCGTATAATACAAAATATTTAAAATATAACTTTTTGTATTATAAATCATATAACAGTAAATTTATTTAGCCGTGTATTATACGGAATTGTAATATGGTATGTTGTTACATCACGACAATATTTCATGTCATGAGTTGATATATATCTTTTCTTACTATTGTTATTTCAATAGAAAATTCTTTGTTCAATATTCATGTTGATTTATTGACCAAATCTTACAATGAATTTATATCTCTATTACGAATATTATATCGAAGTTTACTTTATAATCTTTAAAGATTCTAATTAGTTCATTACTTTTGTACATCAGTTATCTTTAAAACAATTTAGTTTTCTAATAGAATTATTAATATATTTTATCTAAATCTTACTCGATTATTAGTTTATTACTCATATCTCTAAATTACAAGAAAACCATATATACAATTCTTTATATTCGCTTCAACATCTCAATGCCCATCCCGATTTCACGTCCTCACTTTATTGGGAAACCCATAGTGACTCATATTTGAGAAGTCGATGTACAACCATTAAATGTTCCTTTGTTGACCGGTTCAGGGTTGGGACTTGACCGGTTCGATAACCAGCACCACATGTATAAAAAATATGCCATGAAAGAATGATCAGTTTCTCATCCTGTTCTAGTTATTTTGGTTATGATTTAGGGACTGTTTGAAATTTAAGTCCCGGTTAAAACGGACCACCAAGTAAGAAGTTGTTCTAAAAGTCTAAACCTGATCGTGTAAGAGAAAAAAATATGTATGGGTCAGTGGTTTCAGACTGAATCAAACGCGAAAGAATGAGAATCAAATATGTTGACTGGTCAAAATGTCTGACCGGATCAGTGGGTCAGACATTTTGACCGGATCAGTGGGTCAGACATTTTGACCGGGTCAGAAGCAAATCAAACAACCTAAGTAATTTGAATTTTCCGATGACCCACACTAATTTTCTAGTAGCATTCCACCATATTATCAAACCTTTAGGGTATGTTTGGTATGTGGTAATGGAATGGACGAAGGAATGGAATGAATAAGTAAATGAAATGAATCATTACATTCCATTGTTTCGTTTGGTTGCACATTAGTAATAAATGAATCATATCTTTGTTTTATTTGTTAGGTATAAAATCCGAAACAATAAAGTGTAAAAGTAGTTATGATGGTGATGGCGAGCGGAGGTGATGACCGGAGGTGGTTTCCAGCGGTGGTTTCCGGAGGCGGTGGTGGCCTGCGGTGGTTTTCGGCGGCGGGGGTTTCCGGTGACTGTTTCCGGCGGCGGTGGTAGTCGGAGGTGGTTTCCGGCGGCAGTGGTAGTCGGAGGTGGTTTCCGGCGGCGGTGGTCAGCGGTGGTTTCCGGCGGCGGCGGTGGCCAGCGGTGGTTTCCAGTGACGGTGGTGGCTGACGGTAGTTTCCGGTGGCGGTGGTGGCCGACGGCGGTTTCCGGTGGTGGTGGTTGTCGGCGGTGGTTTCCAATGGTGGTGGTGGCTGGCGGTGGTTTTCGTTGGCAGTAGTTTCCGGCAGCAGTGGTGGCCGACGGCGGCGGTTTCTGGCGACGGTGGTGGCTAGTGGTGGTTTTTGATGGCGGTGGTGGCCGGAGGTGGTTTCCGGAGGCAGCGATGACGGAGGTGGTTTCCTTAGGTGGCTTCTTGCGATGGCGGTGGTGGCCTTCGAAGGTGGTTTCTTGCGGTGGTGGTTCCCGGTGGCGGCGGTGGCCTTCGGAGGTGGTTTCTGGCTCCGGTCGTGGCCGGTGGTGGTGGCCTTCAGTGGTTTCCGTGGCGGCGGCGGTGTCCAGCGATAGTGTTCCGGGGTAGTGGTGGCCGACCGTGGTGGTGGGCGGTGGTGGTTGCTGGTGACGAGCGATCTTGGTGGTCTGTGGTGGTTATTGTGGCGGGTGGTGTTGGTGACTAATGATGGAAGAAGGTATGGATGAAAAAAAGGGGGAGTGGATGGAATGAATTTGAATGAATGGAATCAACTACTTAATGGTTCATTCAATTACCTCCACCAACCAAATATGTCTTTATTCATTCACTCTCAATGATTCATTCAATTCCGCCCCTCATTCCTGCAAACCAAACGCTACCTTATAGATTGTTGAATACAATACGAAGCACTTTGAAATTTCTTTTTTATTTCTTTTGATTTTGTAAAAAATGTCTACCACAATTTGCTGAACTCCAAAAGCAATGGAAAAAAGTCACAGATATTATTGTAATCTGATGATGTGAAAAGAAGGTTACAATTAACATAAAGCTTAGCTAGCCCCCCACCACCACCATAAACAATGACTTCATCTCCCTTCATGGTTAAGAAAATCCAAGTTAAAACACCTCCTTATCTACTGCTTATAAGCAAGTGGTTCAAGTGGTTAGTTGTTCATGAACATGATACATATAGATTTAGGGCCGGCGGTTGCAGCAGTGGCTATGTTTGTGTTGTTGTCGCCAGGGTTGTTATTCCAAATGCCAGCACGAACCAGGGTGATCGAGTTTGGGAACATGTACACGAGTGCCACAGCTATTCTAATTCATGCGGTTTTGTATTTTGGTATTTATACCATTTTGGTTGTAACCATTGGTATTCATGTACATACTTGATCATCCCTCCTTTTCTCCTAGCTTGCATATGCACTCTTTTCTTTCTCGCGTTATGGTAAGTTGGCTTCGTGTATGAAGTTTGAAATCAACCTTTGATGTTACAAACTAGAAAACATGTATAGTTATAAAACCTAAACATTTGATGTTATTCTAAGTGCCAATATGTTTGCAAGGTTAGTGGTTAGTACCAAAATTGGCTCTCAAATTAGACCATGAATGGTTGGTTTGAGTTAGGTTTTATGTGTATAAAACTAAATTATATTATTAACTTACATAATACGACTTTGTACATGCTAAGGTGATAACTATGAAAATCATTATTCGACTTGAAATGAAATGGTTTTTTTATCTTTTTATTTCTTACATGTTTTGATCTCTCGTCAAAATAAAAGATAAAGGTCCCCTTAGGGGTAGCTCAATGAAGCAACAAGCGAAATTATATTATCAGGTCTTTTCATAGAAAAAAGGTTTTGCAATAAATTTCTTTAATCTTTAATTCCTCGAACCCATGTTATTGTTCATTTGAATCAGGTAACGACCAAATTTTCTCTTCGAACTTGTTATCATTCATCAAGATACAATATAGTTGGTTTTGCACCAAAAAAATATATAATTACTAGGTTAGAACATCATGTATTACACGGTTTGAATAAATAAAATATTAAATAATTAGTAATGAAAATGTAATAATTATAAAACGATATGATTAAAATTGCATGTGAGTAATAATATAAGTAATAAAACAACGATATCATTATTTTAAACTTTTGTTTTTAAACCCTAATTGCATTTTTAATCAACATTTTATGCAAAACAAACAATTTTAAAATATATCAATATTAAAAGTTTTCTTATTATAACTCCTAATTTTAGTTATTTTGTTTTATAAAAAAATCATTTAAAAAATTCATTTTAAAATACTTTATATTTTTAAACATGTTTGTTGTTTTAGAAAATTTTCTCATTTTTTAAATTTTGTTTATTTAAAAATTACATTTATAAAAACATCTCTTTCTTAATTTATTGAAAAAATATTATAAGTATTTACAGTAATTGTTTAATAGGAGAAAGAAACGAAAAAATTAAAATTAGATGGTTTAAAATTGTACCAAGTGGCATTTTAAAATCTTCTTTTATTATAATAGATAGATTTATGTAAAAATATCATTCATCGCAAATAAAAATGTCTACGCGAGATTGCGAGACCTGCGTTATTGTTCGTTCTATTTTGTATCAAAAAATATTATTATTGTTGGATTTGTTTTGCATCAATTCATGCGTACTGACATGTCTTGTGGTTGTTAATCTGTTTTTATGTGTCAATTATATGTGTATGACTTGAATTGTTTTATATGTTAGAGAATTTTTGTTTTCAAGAAATTATGTTTCAAAAAATTAACTTTTTATTATTCTTATCATTTGTTGATCCAAGTCAACCAAATTAAATGAAAAAGAAAAATAAAACAAAATATTCACATCAACACCTAACATGTTAAACATGTAAAATATATATAGAATCTGCACACCACCTATGAGTGATTAAATTAAGACAAATAAAATTTACGTAAGTTAATTAAAACAATTGTAAAATTTGATTACATTTCTGTAAAGTTTTTTAAAAAAACAGATTTAAAAAGCTCTCAACATCAAGGACTATCTTTTTATAAAGCTTTCTAGTTAAAACTATCAAAATGTCAATGGGAAGCGAACACTCTTATGGCCAATGCCGGCCCGATGACCAACCAAGGGAAGCAGCCCACTTGGGGCCCCCATATCTTATGGGCCCCCAATCTTTTAGGTTTTTCAATTTTGAATGTTAATTGACACAGAGAAAGAAGAAAGCATCTCGTCATGCGGTCTCTGTAGAGAAAGAGAAAAAACAATTACCGAAATCCTATTCGAGTCGACGAATCTGTTGTGACTTGTGAGTCAGTGTTCTTTTGAAGGTAATCTAAAATTATTGTTTAGTTTGTTAATAAAGTTGGTTTCAAACCTGTGTTTTGCAAATTTGATTGTTTCAGGCCTTTTAAGAAGTGTATAAGTGAATGGTAGAAACTAAAACTTTTTACTACTGTCTTTAATTTGGTTGTTCTAGGCTTGTTACTAAAGTTGGTGTCAAACCAAAACTTTTTACTACCTTCTTTAATTAAGCAAGTAAACGGTAGAAAATTGGCTCATTGTTTCATAATTCTCACATATCTTCTTTGTTGTTCTTGTGATGTTGGTCTTTAATTTTGTGATAAGTTTGAGTTGATATGCTTAAGTTCAGACCATTGAAAAAGGCAACGAATCAAGCTTTTAAACTATGTAATTTTTGTATGATCTTGTGAAACTTACTATAGTAGCTAACTCATTTGAACTCAAGTTCTGCAGTTTAGATTAAAGAAAACTCTTTTGTTGTTGTGAAACATTTGATTCATGGTCTTGAGTCTTGACAACTAGTTTAAAGCCAATGGCTCATAGAAGAATGATTTTAATTGAATTAACAAGATCCTACTTTTAGTTCTAGCTTTAGTACTTAAGGTTATCATGTAAATACTTAAGGAAACAGAAATCAATAGGTCTCGAGTAAGTGGAGATGTTCCCAAGGGTAACATATTGTTATTAGTTATATCATATATAGTCCGTTAGAGATAAACAAAACCCGAACCAACTAATGTTAGATCAAAATCGTAAGTATGAATCAAATAGTTTAGAAAGCGAGGGGGATGGATTTACTTTGCTTGAGGCCCCAAAAATGATTGAGCCGGCTCTGCTTGTGGCCATGCTAGATTTGTGTAGATTAATCGTAGATTTTTTTTTCGTTTTCTTTTTTTTCATTTCTTTTTTCTTTGTCCATTAAGATCTTCACAGAAGATGCTCTTATGAGGCCTTTGAATTCAAGATGGTTCGGACCAGCAAACCACAAAACCGAACCACTTTGGCTAGTCCGGCCCAACCAATTCAGCCAATTTAGAAATTCATTTTCCCAAACAATAATTATTGTTTCAATTCAGTTTTCTGTTAAAACATAACAAAAACAATCGAACCACAAACACGTGTCGAAAGAAAAAGATCTAACTGTTTTTAGAACTAGTTTTCACTAGTGAAACGATATTACCATGTATAGTAAAACATACAAATAGATTTTCGTATCTATTTGATTGTGATTGTGGTGAAGAGGGTTGATGGTGACACTAGTGACAAAGCGAAGTGAAAACAAGACGTGTGGTTCAGTGGTGGGGTTTTGAAGATAAGAGCCTTTACTCTTTAAAATCAAGATGCTAATCTCAAATCTTTAGGAACTCTTAAAAGTAACTATTTTAGTATTTCCACCAGTTAAATGTCGAATATTAATATAATATTTTTCACACCCATATTTGCCTATGACATGACTGAGGGAGTTTTATTTTGGTTATTTCACTAATATATACTAAATAAGTTAAAGCCCATGTATTACATGGGTTAAAAGTAAAACATGTTAAAATCATTAATTTTAAGAATATATATTTTTCTAGATGTTATAAGTTTTTAATGAAATAAAAATATAATTAATATTTAAAATAATAAAATTGAAAATTATTACGCTATCTTTAAAGATAAAATATAGTTGAAATCATATAATTTTGTATGTATTAATAAATTGTTAAAATAAAAATAATTTATATTTTAGATTTTTGATAGTTTAATTTAGTTACTTAAAATATTTATTATTTAATATGAGAAAGACAAAAAAGTCAAATTGATTGTTGTTATAATTTTCGCATTTATTATGAGACAGAGACGAGAAATAATTTTTTTGATATGTTAAAATGATAATACGTGTCATTTGATGTGCTAAAATGATGAGTGATAACACGTGGCTTTTAAAAAACCTTATTTTATTATAATTTATAGATTCTTGTCTCTGAAAAAAAATTATTATCAACTTTGATATGTTGCCTCCTTTTCTTATCTTAAATGGTTAATAGTACGGAGCCATAAACCTTTTTTAGATTATATTTAACTACATTTGATAAACCTCGAATAAAATAAAATATTAATATAATAATATTTATTAATTATAAAATTATATTTTAAGATATGATATGATTGAAATTACGTATGAGAAATTACTATAAGTAATAAAATAGTGATATCAACTTTTTAAAAATTTTACTTTTAGTTCTTTTTTAAAAAAATAAACATTTTGTTCTAAAACAAATCGTATAAAAATATTATTTTTAAAATTTTTCGTATTATAACATTCATATTTAATTATTTTTTGTTTTAAAAATTGACTTTTTAAAAATACATTTTTAAAATTTTTCGTATTATAACATTCATATTTAATTATTTTTTGTTTTAAAAATTGACTTTTTAAAAATACATTTTTAAAATATTTCGTAAACTTTAAAAAAATTATGCTTTAGAAATATTTATTATTTTAAAAAAGCTTATATTTTTAGAAATAACATTAACAAAATATCTCTTTATTAGTTTATTAAATCTAAAAAAATATTAAATAATATTATTAGTAAATAAGATAATTAATTAATAGAAGAAAGATGCGAGAAAATTTTAATGAGAATGATTATAATGTTGTCATGTATTCTCATCCCAAAATATATTTGTATTAAAGCAGGAAGATTTGGTCTAGTTCGAGTCGAGTCAAGTCGCATCAGATCGATTCCACACAATAAAAGGATAAGACCAAACATATTAAGAATATACATTATTATAAAACGTATCATTAGAAGATTTATAATAAAACATAAGGGCAAATGTTCTGTATGAATTTCGTTTTCTTATGATCTATTACATCTTCTAAAAATTCTTAAACAACTCTTATGAGATAAAACAAATACAACTGTCATTCGAGTATTAACCTCAAATCAGACTAAGCAAATTGGACTCGACATACTTCAATATAAAAAACATCTATTGACACTTCTTGTTCTGACACGTCTAACGGGAGTGTGGCGTTTATCCTTGTTTTACCTACAAAATTTACAAGAATAGTTAGACCATTTAAATAGTGGGGAGTACAAGTGCAGAACATTTGAACGAGAGGGTCATAATGAAAAAGTATTTAATAGTTTTTACATTCGTTAATATACATCAGTTATCTTGGCAATCGATATGAGGTCATTATAACTTGAACTCTCATATATAACAACTGTTCTAGTCATATATTTAAGTAGTAAAATAACATATAATAATAAACATTAAATAAAAAAAGGTTATGAATAAATAAGTAACATGCAATAAGTTTATTATGTGATCTACGAACAGACAATCATACATAAATTTTAAAATTGCACCAACAGAATATATAGATAGAAAAACATAACAAAGGAAATGTAACTTGAGGATCGAAAAACATAACAAAGGAAATGTAACTTGAGGATCGAAAAACATAACAAAGGAAATGTAACTTGAGGATCGAAAAACATAACAAAGGAAACGTAACTTGAGGATCTAATATAAGGGAACGCGTAATGAAGTGTGACAAGGTGTAAGTGAGGGCCATCACAGTTGCATCAACAAATGTCAACATAGCTAGTAGAAAGTTCAAGGGCTATTTGTGTCAAGTCGTAAAGCTTAGGGTCTGTATGTGTCTGTTTTTTTTTCTTTCTTTGTTAACCATCTCCTGATGATTGTCAAGTCTTACTTCTTTTTTTTCTTGGGGATTGAAAGCTTAAAAATTCATGAGCTATATGGTGAGTGCGAAGTTTGAACTATATCTTAAGGGGGACGGGTGTGAAAGTAAACTATTTCAAGATAGCGAACTCTATATTTATTAAAAATTTCCACTAGCTGACCGATAATTTACACTACCAAATCAAAAACTAACATTACTAACAAAAAAAAAAGGCGGGCGCGCCCCTAGCCCCAAGAGCGGTGAATATTCTAAGCTTATCACCGAAACATGTCGCTCCTTTATGAATTATGTGTGGGTCAAATTGGAAAATTGAAACTGACACCTTGTAAAAAAAATATGAGGCAAACTGTGGAAAACAAAAATAATTTTGATTTGAGGTTAATGTATCACCCTAGAAAAAACTAGAGAAAACAAGGCAACTCTTTTTTCTTAATCTATTAGACAGTTCAATTTCATTTTGTTTTCTTTATTTCAATAATAATCACCTAAAAGTTAAGGCTTAATTAATAATTTTTTCCTTTCCGGTGTTTCATCTTATTTCAACATATGTGATCATACGAGACTAAAAAATTTGATATCATAGATTCATGTCATGAGATTCACCAGCCCTGGTAAACATCGATATTGATATTAGAAAACTTAATATAAAAGTATACACCACGTTAGATTCTGAATTCTCATTCTTATAATTATACTAAAAATCATTAATTTTTTTCTTTTATTTTCAATTAAATAATATATTTTTATATCTTTATCATTATTTTCTCTCTATTTTCTAATCATACTCATTTTCAAAAATACTAAAATATTATAGAGATATAGAGTGTTTTCTCCCAATAAACACTAATATTTTCTTTCATTTTTGCTTGCAACCATTTACCATCCTAAGAGGATTTACCATCCTAAGAGGATAAATGATGTAAATATTTATGGGGTTGTACCGTGATTCTTCATATTTAAGGAAATATGGAAAATCAAGGTATAAACGTTATAGTTTTTCTAATATTTTTAAAAGTGACTTTGATGAGAGGAGAAGAGAGAAAATGTAATAATATAAGTTTTATTACGTGGTAACTATACAATGGCAAGAAGGTCAAAATGACCCTACAAGGAAGCAACTAGAAACCGGAAGAAAATTTGACAATAATTAAACCACCACCGACTGCCGTCCACCAAATCCAGTGATCGGTGCGGCGGTGGTGTGTGGAAAAAACATTTCAAAAAGCCAAAAAAGAAAAAGCAATTTGCCAGTGAATCTGTTCTACAATGTTCCTGATGCCGTATCAATAACCAGTTGTACCACATGCACCACATACTAATTTCAACTTGCTATTAAAGCTCAATCCAAACAGAATAATCAGCAAACAAAATATAAAATAAAACAAAAAGCAGATCTACCATAGAACCACTGAATCATCATCTAAACGACTAAATCTGAATAAAAATGGAAACGATTTGTGAATCGGAAACTTGTAGACGATTACTCACTAGTAAAACAGAAGGATTACAGTCCAGATCTATAGGTTTTATGCATGGAAACAATACTTACTTAGGGTTGGGGCGGAGGGTGTGGTGTTCAGCCGGTGTAGATATGGACATGAACAGCGAGGATGAGGATGGAATAGATGACGAAGAAGATGAGAGTGTGAACGGCGATGGCTTTACCGTTGGTTTTCATGCTTCCGAACTCCAACTGCTTACCGTTGCCGGGGAGTTGAAAGAGGAGCCCTGGCTGCAACAGGACGAACAATACAACGCCTATAAGCACGGGCCCCCAATCTGCCATGGTTAATTTAAATCAAAGTAGCTCGGTGAACCAGGCGGTGGTGGTTAATGGTTACGGAGAGAGATTTGGCCTTTGGGGAATTGGGGGTGTTGAAGAAGATGTAGAGGGAGGTGTGTTCAGTGTTCACGTGTTATTCCTTTCACTCATTTATTAAGAATATAGAAAAGTTCAAATTAAATTTGGTGAATAACTTCACTTACACTCCCCATGTAACAACTTAAGTCCGATGGTTGGTTTATGTTTGTTTATTTCAGTTGATTCGTGTATATTTGTGTTTCAATATTTATATATTTATTTAAATTAATTTGTTAGTTATTAGTAATACTAACGGCTCCATCGTACGCCAATCCGTGCAAGGGTGAGCATCTCAAACACCGATTCGAGGTAATTGATGAACCGGACTAGGGACCAACTTGAAACATATAGAGTTGGTCCGGTCCTCCGCCTCATTTGATCTTGATCAATTCAATCCTTGAATCACGATCACCTCTAGATCAATAAAATCCAGTTTTAAAATCATACCTTATGTGATCAATTAACGAACAAACACAAAAATATTCATTTTCATTTTTATTGTTGATGTTTATTTATATATCCGTCCATTTGTTTACGATATAATGTAAGAATTAACATGAAAAAAGCCTTGTACGTATTTATTGGTTTGCTTACATGCCTAATCAAAACTAAACCATCCGGGAGTCGTAAGACAAGTTTTACATGAAACATCTAATTACCAAACAATAAATTTAAGTTATAGTCATTTAAACTATACAAAAAGCTTAATTTTCTTAAAGCCACATTTCTAAAAATTAGACCTCAACCATTAACTATCACATGATTAAACATGTGCTTTGTTCAAGCTAAAACCGGAGTTTGTTTCACGGATTCAGTTATTTTGGTTGAAGAACCGCTAATCTTGTTCTCTTTTGTTTCCGTTGAACCCTGTACTCAAAACTTTTGGTTAAATATGAGATTCGAGACTTAGGTGTTTAAAACAATGAAAAAATCAATGAGCAAACAAGATTAACAGCTTAAAAATGTATAAAAATATAGAGAAAATGGTCAAAAGAAATCAAAAAACCAAAAGTATTTTCAAATGCATTTATCATTTTATTCAAATGAGTATTATAAATTTTGTAACATATTAAACAGTTGACACTATCTATTTATAAAAACGTATTATTTTTGTGTTTCGTGTCAACCCAACCAATTTCATCAGGACAATTGTCACCTCCACTTAATCCATAGGTGTAAACATATATCTTCAACCAATTAATCCATTACAGTTATCAGATAACAAAGCCATACACAAGAAAATATGTTTTGCAAGAGGTTACACAAAAGCCATGCAAATGATGCATCATCTCGACACTAAGGATGGTATGACAAGAAATTGATGTTTAAAAAACTAAGAAACACGCTCAGGTTCTACATTGGCACTTCTTTCTCATGCATAATTCAAGCGGAATATGTCGTTGTACACATAAAAGCTTCCTTGTGGTGTTGGCATCAAATGAAACATCTGCATCAAAAGAAGTCGAACAAAAAGAAAGTGTAAGAGCAACCACACAGCTCGAAATAGCGATTTCGATCATCAAGATATACTTCATTATTGTATATTGAAGGGAAGCCATCTATTTGGCATCTTTGAGAAACACTAGCCATGTATTTAGAGGAGGCAATTTCAACCCACTTACTTGTAAATGGGTCGATTCGAGTTACCTTGTATTCTAAAGGGTCAAGTTTTGTTTAAAAAAAGAAGAAGAAACCGTTCGTTAAAAAGAAAACATATCAAATGCATATTTCTATATGTGTAACCACATAGATCAAAATGTACCGGATATTACCCATTTTGATCCGTTATCTGATCCACCTGATGCAAGGAAACTTTATTGGACTCTCTTTCCTAGTAATCTATCACATATCTCTCTTCTAAATATTAAAACATTAAGACCCTGGGTACCTTTCATTTTCTCATAAGCTTAACAAGTTAACAGTCTCATAAACCACAGGTGTACATCAAGAAGACATGTATTATAAACAACAATGAACAGCAAAATAGCAGTGCATGAAATTATTATCAATAATTGTTTAACAAATCAAATAAAAAACTTAAAGAATAAGACTCGATTCAGAGATATCAACAAATATCTTATGAGTAATGACATAATAACTATTGATGCCACGGCAGATGTAGGATAAATACTGCTATAGGCTAGGCATCATGGGCAACTGGGCAAGCATTGGTGTAAATGAGTTCTAGCTAAGCCAACTAATTATTTGTAAAGAGGTTTTGCCGTGTAGTTTTTCGTGGTGAATAGCCTAGATATATTTTTCAAAACGTAGACTCATTGAGGCTTTTCAAAAGAGCAGATTTCAATGAACCGCCAGATCACAGAAGAAATGAAAGGTGACCTCTTGGAAACCTTTTATACATCAAAGAACTAATACTAGACCCTCAGAATCCCAATATGATCAAACAACATATTGATTACTGTTAGATTCAAGGGTTATGATCCAGAACAAATACTCATTGCATTTCTATCTCACAGTGTCCAACTGTATGTACTTCAAGTTGCCAACAACCATAGTTTTCTTAAAAAAGGATGCTTAAAGCATCCTAGTAATTAATTGATTTTGGTTCTTAAATTTTGTTTAGCTGGATACAAAAAGAAACCTTTAGAAGAAGTTAATCCTGCTCCTCAATCATGAGAATGGAATCATAACATCTTCAATAGGCATCCAGTTTGTTCTCTTTGGAAGAATATAGGTAGATGGAGATGCATATATGTTCGATTAGAGTAAAATGGAAGGCTAAGTGCTACTGAAGAAAAAATCAAACGTTTCATCTTCTTTAATACGGTTAGACTCAACATGTAAGGGTGATAATATGAAGAACAGAGGAGAAACCTCAGCACAACCTCGCACACAAAGGCATAGGTTGTGGTCATAGGTAGTTACATAAAGAACAGATGACAAACCTCAGCAAAACCACACACACAAAGCAACATAACAAAGGAACAAATCCAATGTATCACATTCTTCATTACGGTTTGATGCAAGAGTCATGATCTATAACAAATACTCACTGCATTCAATTTCTCAATGCCCTAATGTTTGTGCTTCAAGTTACTGCTAACCATAGTTTTCTTAAAGAAGAATGATCAAAGCATCCTAATTAATCTAGCAAATATGTTTGACACATAAAGAACCCTTCAGAAGCAGTTGATCCTGCTGCTCAATCAAGAGCATCGAGTCAAAACAGATTCAATAGATCGTGTTATGAGAAAACACACACACACACACACAGACTCAATCAGAGTAAATCAGAAGTAACCAAAGAGCAGATCAAACATAACGTCTACTGATACTAAATCGCAAGCACAATAGCACATGATCATTCATCACAAAAAGTCAAAAACCGTACTAAACCGTCACGAAAACACAAAATCCAGATTCCCAGATCGTTCAATTAGGTTCTAATCCAAAATTCTGAAACTAGTATGAACCAAATCAAATCAAAAGATCCATAAGAGACGAATCGCATTGAAGGTGTTTGAAGAGATACCTGACTGAACCTGAGGGCGTGTTGTTCTCCGGCGAGTTGGAGGTTTCCGCTGACGAAGACGAGCATACCGCCGGCGGGTCCAGAGGGCTGACAATCGACGGTGGTGATGCTGTGCTTACACTGCTGAAAGGGTAGAGAAGTGAGCTTAGCGACGATGTTTTGGGAGCCTTGGATCTTCTGACCTTCGAAGGTTAACATGGAGGAATCCTGATAGAGATTAGCTAATCCACCACGATTGCTGTCGAACGTCGAGTAGTAATGCTCCACGAATGCTTTCGATAACGCATCTGGATCCATCTCTCAATACACTATCGAGATTATTCGAGAATCAACCCCTTCGTTCGTTCGTTCGTTCTGTGTGTTT
This sequence comes from Flaveria trinervia, assembly GCA_025506515.1. NCBI lineage: Eukaryota > Viridiplantae > Streptophyta > Magnoliopsida > Asterales > Asteraceae > Flaveria > Flaveria trinervia. The sequence goes on along the minus strand of CM046452.1, from coordinate 88,907,614 downwards.
GGAGGCTATGGTGTTTGTTGTAGCTGATTAAAGACGCCACAGTGAGTCAGTGACTCAGTGACTCAGTGAGTCGGCTTAGGTTGGTGGGCCCTGTGAGTTGATGATTTGTGCGTTATGGGTAGGCTTTTTAAACCGGTCTACAATATTATTATTACTCAATGGAGTATATAGCCTTGCACAAAAAAACCGGATACGGATCCGACCCGCTGTACCCGACGCGGACCCGGGTCCGGGTACAACCCGGTACCGGGTGTACCCGGAATAAACCCGCGGTTTCAACCTGGTTTGGGTTTTTTTGAATTTTTAAAACCTGGACGCGACCTGATCCGGTCTAAACCCGAAATGAACCCGGTATTGGACATAAAAAAAAAAAAATTAGAAAAAATAAACCAAACCCGGTATTGAACCCGACCCGACCCTACCCGGGTATGACAGGTAGAGTTTTCCTGCAAGTGAACCCGACCCGGGTTCGTACCCGGGTTCACCAATACCCGGGTACAAAAAAACACGACTGGACCAAACCTGGTTTGAACCCAGTTCCAGATCCGGCCCAAAACCCTTTTATGCATGACTAGGAGTATATATTAATATATTATACGCACGCATATAAATTTTATTATTTTTAAGCCCATATTGAAATGGACGAATTTGATACGAAAATATAGCCGTGTGAAATTCGTATGCTACAAAGACATTCACACGTATAGCAAGTGAAGCATTTTTACGAGCCAAGTCACGAGAATTTATACCAAAATTTTATGTTCGGTGGATGAAAAGAAGCATGTTTATAATTTATGTCATGCTTGGATTGTGTTATGACATGTAGGAAAATTTGTTGAGTGTGAATCAGAATTTGACTTGATGAAAACTCACATAATCAACAAGCGAGCTGGAGGAGAGTAAGAATAGGAATATAATGTATGTATGCAAAAGAGAATGGAGCAAATAGGCAAACAACTAAAGATTTGAGGTAAGAGATTCTATCTTGAAGGATAGGTATGGATTTGAGAGAATTTTCTGTGTTTATTGTGAAGAAAATGAACTTTTTAGTGACAATGTTCTTTGTTTTGATCATGTTTAAAATTATGACTTATGTCATTATGTTGTCACTTGAGGATGGATACATATCATATACATTTTCATACATAATGAATCATTAATAATAAGATAATAACCGATTGCACCTACAACAACGATCAAGCATTTATAATATAAATTTGCAAAACCAATAACAACATACAAAAATCAAGCTGCACCCCTCAACATAAATCTATTGAAAATTAAAAAAAATAAAATAAAATGACTGACCTTATAAAATGTTTCTTTATAAAAGAAAGTGATGCTTTCCAAAAATGTTTTTATAAAAAGTTAACTACTTAACAAAGTCAAGTAAAACCAATATTCACTAACAATTGGTAACTAACTAGTTTAAGAAAAGAGATCATCATCACCTGAATATCTTTGTAAACATATGTTATTCGTTTCTTGATATTTTTTTATTAAAAAGCTAATTGTATCACTAACCAACCACTAGTCCGCCCAATTATTTTCATTACTTAAGTGTGGAACCTTAAGATGCTAGGCACGTACTTGAACGGTAGCTTGTACATCAATTTGTCTCCTTTAGTATCAAACATAAGATCACCTTCTAGTTTAAAATATACCATAGTTGAAAAAACTCATTCTCAACCTAAACTCTCTTCTTTTTTCTCTCAAATAAAATTTGAACCAAAAACCACTAATATCTTAATAGATTGATAAATCACAAATCAAACAAAACCTTTCAATTAAAACATTCTTTTAAATAATAATTATTATATACTATCAATTAGGATTAGAGCCCATTAGGGATAAACCCATTAGGGTTTAAGATTAGGGTTAATTTTTCATAACAGGACAAACAATTATACAAACCTTCAATAACACAACTATCTCTATCACTCTTGGTATAGTCTCCACCCAACACACTATATGTTGCAGCAAGTCATCTCCAATTCTGTTTAAGCAGATTTCAACTGTTTTAACAAGTTCTCATACAACACCAACACCAACACTACAGCATATGTCACTTAATAGTTAATACAATGTTCCATTGAAAATAAAGAATCAATCAAAGAGGTGAAACAACTGTTCCATTGATATAAAGATATCAAAACAAATTAACATTCTATCCCTAAAACAACTGCTTCCAAAATATGCACTCCAGCCAAAGAAAACGACATCGTTTCCACCAAACCATCTCTAACAGGTCCATTTCTAGCTACTGTTTCATCATAAAGATAACAAAGATAACATCTTTCAATCAAATCACAAACACCCATATGACATAAACCAAACATCATCATAAATTTCAACTGTTTTCATATAATATTAGTTAAAACAAGAACATATATAACAAACTTAATCATAAACTCACAACATTTGCAGCAGTCAACCCTAAAGAAACTATAACAATAACCCAAGAAATCATAATCAGAAGTCTTCATCCATCTTGAAGACATGAGAATCACCATTACCATTCAAATTCGACATCACAGAAGCTTTCTGATACTCACCAACTCTCTTCTCAAAGAAATTCGTCTTCCCCTGCAACGAAATCAGCTCCATCCAATCAAACGGATTCTGCACATTATACAACTTGCCACACCCCAATGCACCCAGTAATCGATCAGCAACAAATTCGATGTATTGACTCATGAGATCACCATTCATACCCACAAGAGCACACGGTAACGCATCACAAACAAACTCTCGTTCAATCTCCACCGCATCAGCAACGATCCCCTTCACTCGTTCTTCACCCACCTTGTTCTTCAGCAACCCGTACAACAAACAAGCGAAATCGCAGTGCAATCCTTCGTCTCGTGAAATCAATTCGTTAGAGAACGTTAACCCCGGCATCAACCCACGTTTCTTCAGCCAGAAGATAGCGCAGAAGCTGCCGGAGAAGAAGATCCCTTCGACACACGCAAACGCTATTATCCGTTCGGCGAACGTCTCCGATCCGTCGATCCACCGGAGGGCCCAATTGGCCTTCTTCTCGACACACGGGATCGTTTCAATCGCTCGAAACAACCGATTCTTCTGATCGGAGTCTTTGATATACGATTCGAGGAGCAAACTGTACATCTCGGAGTGAATGTTCTCAATCGCGATCTGGAAGCCGTAGAACGCACGAGCTTCAGCGATCTGCACCTCTTTCATGAACCTTCCGGCGAGGTTTTCGAGCACGATGCCGTCGGAGGCGGCGAAGAAGGCGAGAACGTGGGTGATGAAGTGGCGTTCGCCGTCGGTCAACGACTCCCAGTGGCGTTGATCTTGTGATAGATCGACTTCTTCTGCGGTCCAGAAGGAGGCTTCGGCTTTCTTGTACATTTCCCAGATTTGGGGGTATTGGATTGGGAACATGCAGAATCGATCTGGGTTTGGGGCGAGAATTGGGTCTTCGGGGATTGAAGGCATTGTTGCAGAAATGGTGGATTTGGGGATTAGGGTTTGTGGGATGAAGATGATGACGATGAGTGAAGATGATTTTATAATGAGTGGGTGAATTAAAGAGCGGGTGATTTGAACATTTTGAGGGAAAGCTTGCGGGGGAATCTTTACATTTGTTCGTTTTTTATTATTCTGGTTTTCTCTTTTTTGTTTGTTTTTTTTAAATCTGTAAATCCTCTTATATATCATGTTTAAAATTAAAATAGTAGATAGTATATTTATTTGGTTACTGAGAGTTTTCTACTAAAACTGTTTGGTCTTTTTTAAAACAATAGTATTAAATATATAGGACGTAAGTAAACGTTAATTTCAAAGAAATATATTGTGAAAATGTATTATTTGGTTTTCTTATTTTTTAACATGTTTAGAAAGAACGCTTGTATATTAATTAAATTAAGGCCATCTTGCCTCACAAAAAATTTAGAACTAATTTTTTTTAAATTAGTATTCATTCTTTGAATTTTAATAATGGTCACATTTTTTTGAATTAAGACGGTGACGCTTTATAGCAATTTTGAAGTTTGAATTTGGCAATGAGATGCATACAATCTCAAAATAAGAGGGAAACTTTGGGTAGGAGGGAAATCTTCCTTAAAAGGGAGGGAAGCTTTCTATCATTTGAATAGTTTTAATTGTAATAGTTTATTCTTAATAGACAATTTAATTGTAGTATTTAATTCTTAAATAAACATAACTTTCAATATTATACATATAGAAGATGACGAAAAGTTTTATTTAGTACTTATATGCGATATTGATAATAATGAACTTATTTAATACAAGTAGATTTACATGTTGAATATAATATAATAATTTAAAAATAGAAAAATATGATTAAAGAATCATCGCATGTATTATATGTGTATATATTTTTTTAAGTGTTTATTCAGTTGTTACAAAATTTTATTAAAATTCGGGTATGTACAATACGATCGCTTTATTAATATGTTCATTTTCAGTGACAAATTAAAGAAAAAAATTAAGAAAATTAATTAACATCTAAGGAACTAATAGCTTTGATTTTATATATTTTTATCCAAAAATAAACTGTTACTAATCATTATGAACATAAAAAATTGTTTAGTTAATGAAAAAAAACGTGGTTACTATCATCAGTACATCTAATAAATCACATAATTCAAAATTTCTAAACCGTATGAAAAATCAATTTAGGTTTCATTTACATGTGAGCATAAACCATTAGCAACCTGTAGAACTTATTAATCAAAAAAAGTATGCGACTTTGAGATCCATGTGATTCTGTTTTCACAGCATAGTTTATTCATAAAACGTTTTTATTAATCAAAATTTTAATACAAAAGAAAATGGTTCAAAACCATCAAATTGAACCCAAACAATTAACCCACTCAACCCGGCCAAATGATTTGTCGTCACAATCAGCACCATCGAACTAAACCGCCTAACAACCAACCCACTCACCCGGCCAATTGAATTGTCGTATATAGAAACCAATGTCAGCGGTTTGACTTAGAATTTTCATTAAAACCAGTAAAACCAAACCATAAACGCCCCAAACAGAGCCAAAGGACAAAGCAAGCCGTTTGAAATGGAGTGAATGGATCAACCTGGTTTTTCATTTTTCATGGGACTATTAAACATGTTTCTTGGATTAGTCACAATCTTTATCAATTAGCTTACATAGGTGGCCTTTAGAAACATAATCAAATGTAGGGTTCAAAATCAACCTAGCATGTAACTCAAAATGAAAACATACTCCCCAGACTACTGATCATATTCTAAAACCAGTTTCTTGATCGAATTTGCAACAAAAAATAGTTAAATCTGAAAAGTCAAGATATATCTCTAATCAAATCTTTCATGTGGTGTGAAGTCACAACTCGGATCAAAATTATAAAAACATTAACAACTCTTGTTAATGCAAATATCATTCATCATATCTACTCCATTAAACCATTAGACGGTTGCCAGTAAGCGGAATAGCTTATCGCGGAGGTGGTGAAGGTACATTTGCTTTAGAAAATCCAACCCATGCCACGATAGTTACAGCAAGAATAACCCATCCAAATATATCATACTTCAGATCACTGCTCTTTTGTTTGGGTTCACTTTGATGGGTTTGAACCATTTTCTTTTGTATTAAAATTTTGATTAATAAAAACGTTTTATGAATAAATTATGCTGTGAATATTATAAACTTTAACCCCTAACTTGAAAAATGTGATTTAAGAGGTTCTAAACTTCTAATGCATTAAATGTAGAGCATAACATATCTGTTGCAACAACCACGCATATCAGGAGGAAAACACTCAATATAGAAGAAAAATATTATAAACTTTAACCCCTAACTTTGCATAGGAACAACCAACCCATCAATTTACTCTATAAGCAAGCAAACTACATGCGTAAGTGAGTTCTACTCATGAGCCAATCGAATTTGAATCAAGTCGAGCCTAAGGCTTTAAACTAAGTGGAAACAATCTCAAGTCTAACTTCGAGCTATATTAACAAAAGAGGTCCAACCCGAGCATCATACACTAAGCTCAATTAGACTCGTAAGCATAACAAGCTTATTAGTTATATAAATAATATAGCATATATAATGTAATAACCACGTAATAAAGTTATATGTAGAACTACAACTAGAATCCAAATAATAAAAATTATTTCTATATGCATAATATATATACACTTATATGTGTATACATATAAAACAATATAATTATACGTACAAATAAGCAAAGCTCAAGCTTTACACATAAAACTCGAAATAAGCCAAGATCAAGTTGAGACGAGCTTGGGTTTGGCTAGGCTCATTTACACCTCTGACACGTCGCAAACTTGCATTCAGCTAACAACACGCGCCATTTTCCTTAAAACACTTAGGCGACTTTGATCCATCACCTTTTTAGCTGATAAGTAAGATATGATTATAAAAACCACATTTTTCTTATAATAATCTAATAACTTTAATAGAATAATTTAAGAGGTTTTATGCATATGGAAGTACACCCTGGGATACTTTATACCTATTGGTACATTACCTTTTTGGCAAAATGTTTATTATGTTACCTTTTCGATAAACTAATAAAACAAAGTAGAAACAACCCAACCAAAGTAAGTGGGTATGAATTGTCACCTTTAGTTAAACCTATAAGTTATAACTACAGATTTCATATGTAATAGGGGACCCAGCCCAGCAACCCTCGTATTGATAACCTAATTTTGTCCCTCAAAAATGAGCATCAACTTGGATGAGTTTTAATGAATCCTTGTAACAGAATATATGATAACAGAGAATAATATGTTTGCATTGTAATTAGGGGGGAAAACTAACCTTTACACTTGAAGACGTTGAAGGACCTCCCCCAGACCCTGGTCCTGGTCCCATAGCTTGTTGACTTAAACCCTGTTTATGGAGCTCTGAATGTAATTCAGGAGCCTGAAATCATAGTAATAGTCATCTGTTCAGCTGCTTCATAACCTAAGATTACTGATGGTTTATTTATCAGTTCCATGTGAGTACAATTCTATTTATTTGCAACCATGCTTATTAACAAGAACATACGAAACTATTTCACAAATCATGAAATATTCAAATATTTGAATTATTAGATATGAGATATCTGAACAGACAAAAGGGGTAGTTAAACTGGAATTTCACATATAAAAGTTATTAAAAGCGTTTTTCGATTTCACCTTTTTGGAGTACGGACTGTGATTTGTTGCAGGATTTAGGATGTTTAAAATGTGGCACAAGTAGCATTTCAGAGAACCGAAGGGCAACGATACTCTTTGTGAAGTTTAAGGTCAACAACAATTACAGAAGTAAAATAGATAACTAATGACTAATTGCATTTAGCCATTTATAGTCCTCTTTTGTTGGATGACCAACTTACCAAATGGCATTGTATGCAAGTTCTTTCTGTTTTAGTTGAAAATATTCAAAAATTAGCACCTATGTTGAGTATGTTCACTAGTTACAAACTGATAGACAACATTATTCCCTAGTCATGTGACAAGCATGGATCAAAGAATTGCACTTCAGAACAAATTGGACCGTAACAGAAGAGAAGATATGTGAATAACTTTATGCCAGAAGAAAACCCATCGGCAGCATCAATAGCATATACTGTCCATGTGTGCTACTAACTCCCCCTCTTGTATAGGTTAATCTAATAAAGGTCATCCTTCGCATGCAAAATGCAAGTCACTTTCCTTAAGCTAAGATACTAAGGAAGTGTCCCAAAAATCAAAGCAAGCATCCATATATCTTAGGTCATGCCTACTTTTTAAAAGCAAGTGTCCCAATATCAAGTACTTTATCAGCAATATGGAATTGCTATGCTTTTAACTGTCGACAGCTAACATAACTAACAATATAACATTGTTTGTAGATCTTGAGGAAGAAGCAGCAGCTATGATTTAAATATATAAAGTAATCAGCTACTTTTTCACTAAACTCATTTACTAACTTGCTGTAAAAGAGCTCTTCTAGCAGCAAAAAAATAATTTTTATAAAAGACAACTTTAACATTGAATGTATACACAGGTTAGTAACAAACTTTCCTTCGTGTAACATTCGTAATGCGACTTTCAGCTTTGCATGGAGTAAAAACTTGAAACTTGATTAATGTAGCAAATCGACAAATATGACCAGGATTATACCTTTGAAGCCACTTCAAATGATTTGCGGTAAAGCTCATTCCCTGGATCCTAAAACAGACATATATCATGTCACACATCACATACCGACTAACAAATCGTATTTACATTCATGATTCATCGGACATACACCCTGCATGCCAAGTTAAACTCTCCGCTTATGACAAGTAACATACTAATATCTTACAAGTACAACTAATATTTTTGGCATGGATAGATCAATTTTTCTAAACAGGATAACAGGAGTACCAGAGTAACAGCCTGCTGAAAGTAATCATAAGCTGAATCAAAATAACCCTTGGCATCATCTTTATCAGGAGTCAAAAAGGCATAAGAAGTTTGTGCATTGCCCATACACCACAAAGCTTCATGTTTCTTAGGATCAATCGACAATGCTTCATCCAATTTCGACATAGCATCTACACCATCAAACCAAAATCAAACAAACATTAACCAAACCATCAAACGCCCTACAAAATCTAGATCAAAAAAACACAAATCCGCACGTTCACATTTATATATTAGGTTACCTTTAATCATCAATTTTGATTCCTGTACACTCTGGAAGGTCGACAATTCAAGCAACGCCCCTCCCCATTGGGTTAAGTTCTATGAGAGCAAACAAACAACACAAATCAGAGTCAGAAACAACAAAGCTAAACATCATTCAGCATAAATATACTACTAGAGTGTGGTTGAAACACTAACCACGGTATCTAGAGGGTTCGTCTTGTAGATTTCTTCGGCACTCCGGCGAGCATGCTCGAAAAACAGAAGTCGATCGAAGTCATGTTGCATTTCCATTGCTGAATCTCTCCGTTTTCCAGGGGGATTTAGGGTTAGTTTGCTCGATGAACACAAAAAACAGAGGATTACAACTTACACTTGCACGTTGCAGCACCTACGATTGACAATTTGATGCATAACTGCTGGTAATATTTTGATCGATTATTATCATTTTCTAAGTCCTGACTATTTTGTTGAAAAATAATTTTTTTATTAACTTTTTTTTTCCAAAATAAGTTTTTAAAATATATTTGTATTACTTTATAAACTAAAATGTTATATAATAATAAAAAATATATACTTTTAAAAATGAGTGGAGTTCATATAAAGGTAGTAAAAAAGGTATAATAGCAAATTGAACTAAAAAAAAGTTAATAAACTAAATGGTTGTAAAATAATAAAAAATATATGTATACTTTTAAAAATAAGTGGAGTTCATGTAAGGTAGTAAAGTGATATAATAGTAAATTATACTAAATATGTTTTTCAAAAGTTAATAAATAATTTATTTTATGCATGTTTGGGATTGTTTATTTTTCTTTTACTTTTCATATAGGGTAAAAATGAAATTTTGAAAAGTAATAATATGATTACTTATTAACTTTTAAAAACTACTTTTAATCTAATTTTTTTTATTATATACCTCTATTACTTCTATTAACTTTCATCAAGTATGTCTTTGTGGTCATTTTACAACGTTTTGGTTTATAAACTAAGCCAACCACTCTTCTAAAAACTCGTTTTGAAAATTTATAAATTTATAAGTCTTTTTTTGTCAAAAGTTATTTTCAATCAAAATAAACAATCCTAAACATGTCATTCTTACTTTTCAAAATCTTATTTTTACTCTATACGAAAGTTAGTTTGAAAAGTAATTTTAAAATTGTCAGACACTTTTTTAACTAATTAACATGTTAATAAGTTAAATTTTAATAAGCCAAAAATAGATGGAAAATTAACAATCACAAACATGCACTTAACACTCTTCGTTTTTATAGTAAACCTGAACCCTTAATCACTTATAAGTTCTAACTTATAAGTTGTAAGATTTGCTAGTATGTTCATCACGACTCGTGTCATGGTCCAGGTGGGGTTGTACCGTTGTAGTCATACGTAGAACACCAAGTCTCTCTTGAGTGATAACCATTTTCATAGTTTTAGTGAGTGGGGATTGAAACCACTTCCATGAAGTTAAATTGATACGTATGATATGTTGTCTAACTGACATCAAGTTACATGTTTTTATTAAATTTTATTCATCCAAGAGAAACAAAATGGATACATGGGCTCGAAACAAAAGCAGTATGTTGCAGATTTGTAACATCATATTATATTATAATATTTTCATCATATATAATGCAAAATTTTACTTGGGCTTTACATAGCATTATATGCCCCAAAAATGTATACGGGCTTGCGGTACTGACAATCGTGCATGATCAAAGTCCAAAGATCAACGTATCACCCAACAATGGGGTTACCACGTAGATTGCGGTTCAGGTTCGGGTTTGGATTCGGGCTCGGGCTCTTCTGCTTTCCGGTGCTACGTACAGAAATCAAACTCTTAAAGCAACCTTGCTTAGAACCCACTTGACTCGCACTCTTGGGCTTTACAACGTTTTGGCCCAAGCCCATTTTACCATCTTCAGTGGATGGTTGTTCAACAACTTCGAAGTTAGAATCATGGTTCTCTCTTTTACTTTCTTTGAAAAGATCCAAAAGTCTTTTTCTCTTCTCTGTTGGAGTTGGAGATGGCTGGGATGTCGAACCAGGAGGTTCGTTGTGGTCCATGAAAGTCACACCCGCATTGACTCGTGGGCTTCCGTGGATCAAGCTATGGTGCACCGGCGTATTGCCTCTTGAAGGCGTAAAATCTGCATATAGACAGTAAAAGATGTGAACAAAAAAGAAGTATGCATTTTGAGAATGTATTAATGAACTTCCTTAAATATGATAACAATCTAGTGAAAATCAAACTTATGAATGACATTAATATTGTATGCTTGTTTAATGATTACCCCCGTTAACGCTCATAAACTCATCTTCGTAGTCCGAGTCTAACCATGCTTGCGAATCGAAAAAAGTCTCTTCCTTACTACCTGCTATGTGAGATGAGATAGTATGAGACACCTGATCACATATTATTGAAATCCAACTGACTAAATGTATTTAAACTGAAATATTATTAAAAGAATCAAATGTACATAAAGTTAAACATAAACCAAAGGTTAATCAAGCAGGTTCACAATGACAAAGATCAAACCAAAGACATTAAACAATAAGGTCCCATTAAGCCTAGCGGACCACGTGAATCGAACAGCTAATTAATACAATTTAGGACAAAACAGATATTGACCAAAATATACTCGAGTTGAAATGAATCTTTTTATATTAAAAAGATAACTTTGTAAAATAGTAATCAAGTTTTAGAATTTTTCTAATTAGATTCCTCATAAACTTTTTTATTCCAATCAGGTCACTCTTAAATTTTTTGTCCCAATCAAATCACTAAAGTTTCAGAACTGTTCTAATTAGGTAATTCATAAGTTGCAAAAAAAATAAAAATTTTTTTAAAAATTGTCAGTAGTTATAGAAAAACTGAATTATTTCAAAAAGTTTGTAAATTATTTAAAACAATGAAAAAAATACGAGTGACCTGATATAACACTCCTAAAACTTTAATAATCTTATTGGAACAATAAAAGTATTAGTGACCCAATTGGAACACGTTTAAAACTTTAGTAACTTGATTAGAATAAATAAAAATATGACTGACCTAATTGAAACAATGTTCAACTTTGCTTACTTTTCTAGAAAATTTTCCCTATTAAAAAGCATCAAAATGGATTCGCTTGTTATATTTGTATGGCGAATAGCAACAACGACGATCAACTGGCAATGGTGACGGTTGTTGCAACAAAAGAGGTAACAAATAGTAGTGGTGTGCTAAAGCATTCTAAGTTAGCAAGTTTTAGAAAGTGTGACCAGTTTTGACCATTTATGTAACATGAATAGACCAAATTGAACACATAAGAATGAATCATGCTTGCAACATGATGCTCCCATACACCCTCCATTATTGCATCATTTAAGCCACAATAAAGTTTTCATGCACCATAATCATGCCTTTAAAACTGCTCAATCCATGCCTTTCTTTCGATCACGCGCGCGCACCCGCACACACGCACATACTAACAATATTGAAACACTGTTCATTACACATAATGGTTCATGAATCAATCTTCACCTTATCATATTCTCATGTTTGTTTGCTAGCAAAATACTTCGATACACCAACAAACAAAACCAGCAAAGCATGAGACACCTACCCATTACATGGTCCAAAGCAAAACAAATTATCAAAACACCACAAGCACATGAAGATCATGTGAAACATAAATCAACAATCAAAACATCCATAAACTGAATCAATCAACAACCGGAAGCAATCAAACACACAAGCTAAACAAATCAACAACCACAATAATCAATCAACAAACCCCAATCGCAAAAACCCAAATCAAAACCACCGAATCAATGAAATCAACAACATACCGTAATCAGAAAAAGTAGAAGGCGACTGATGAACAGGAGGCTGAGGCTTAAGATGAAGGTGTTCATCCATGACGGAGAGTTTTCCGGCGGTCGGAGAAGGGTGAATCACCGACGTGTGATCAAGCGACACTTGTAGCTTCATTGCAGAAGCTTTATGGTGAATCGAACTGCAAGCACCCATCCGACAACGATTCTTCTATTATTTCCACTGAGAGATTAAACTTTAAAGTGATAGTGGATGCTGGTATGGATTCAATGGAAACTGTTCAAGTGGAAATCAGAATTTCAAGAGAGAGAAAAGGGGGAAATGAAGTATTAAGGATTGGGGATTGTGAATTATTATTATTTGAATGAATGATGATCAAATAATGAATCATGAGCTTGTTGGTAATTGGTATGATGAACATTTGTCATCGTTTGATATTCTTCAACATGACTGTTGCGCCTCTTTAAGAGTCAAAATGCAACCACCGTGTAGCACATAACGAAAATGTGGGCCAAAGCAGAAAAAGTATAATGCAAAAAACATTGATAATATGGATATATTGATATACAAACTCGTTTTCAATAAAACTTATATTATAATTCTGATAAAAATAAATACGTCGTGATAGAATATTTAAAACCTTTGTAACATAATAAATTTTAAAATCTATAAAAAAAATAAATAAAAATTGTTAATGTGGTAAATAATAAATCATAAGTATAATGTATAAAAGATACTAACATAAGTAAAGCGTATAAAAGATACATATTGTTTTGTCTTGTACCACCTTTTGGTTGTTAATTACGTGACGGTTCTAATTCGAAAAATATTTACATCTATCGGGTTGGTTCATGTGTTAAGAAGTTTTTGTGTATGAAGATAGCAACATCTAGGTTGCAACACATGTATTCTAAGGTATAATACATCGGTCTAGAAAATTACAAGTGATTTTAAACGTACTGTTGTAATTTGTTTACTATTGTAGTAGTGTGTTTTATAATCACATAATTTGTTTATGTGTCTAACCTGGATAATTTTGATACGTCCTTACAGTGTTAGTACTGTTGTAATTAGTTTAAGCCGTCCTTATAATCACAATGCATCAATAATTTGTGAGAATACAACGTTTATAAAATAGTAAAGAAATAATATACTCAAATTAATGATGATATAACTCTTAAATTTATTGTGTAACTTTTTTGAATGAAAGCAAAGCATACAAGTTACCTGAGTAAAAAAAATTCAATAAAACTATTAAGTTCCTCAATATTAACTTTCTTATTAGTAACACCTTATCACCGACTCAATATCAACAATTAAATAATAATATCAACAACTCATATATGTGTAAGTTTCTCGTCTAAATTTCACTTTGTATATGATCCAAAGGTATGTACATGATGTTTTATATAATCCAAAGGCATATACATGAAGTTTATGTATACAAATATGTTTAAATCATTTTATAATTTACACATATCCAAGACAATTTATTCTTCTAGCTTTTTCTTTGATTCTATATACTTTTGAGTACGTGTTTCTCCTATAAACAATTCTTCATATTAAATTGCATACCAACTCTTGTGTTGTTATTAAAAAGTTAATGAAAACCGACAGAAATGCTGCGTGTATATTAACTTTATATTTGTTTTTGTGTTTTTATTTAACAAAAAGTTAATTTAGAGAGCTAAAGTTGGATATGAATTTTGATTATCAGTTTCATTTGACGAGATGTTCAACAAAAGAATGCCACGTTTATACACAAGTATATAATGGTTCGTAATTGCTATGGTATTTCATAAATCATAACTTGAAGACATGATGATGAAAAATGAATGTTGGAAAAATGAATGGAAATTGATTAGAACATTGAAGCGAAATTCATGTTGTCCCACATTGGTGGGATGAAAGAATGAGAGTAGTTTATAAGAGGGAGTGTAATGGGAAGAGTATCTTCTGTACAAGTGGGCACAACCAGTGACTGACAGGAGAGCCTGTAAGGGCCCGACGCGCACGCGCACCCGCGCCCGGGGCCGGGGCGTGGGCGTGGGCGTGGGCGTGGGCGTGGGCGTGGGCGTGGGCGTGGGCGTGGGCGTGGGCGTGGCGTGGGCGTGGGCGTGGGCGTGGGCGTGGGCGTGGGCGTGGGCGTAGGCGCTTGGTCGCATTGTGGCGGTTTTGATGGCGGCTTCAGTATAATCCTTTCTTTCATCTGTTCTAATCAGCTGCATGAGTTGCAGCAATCCGCCTGTTTCATCGCAATCTTTCCCATCCTTAGAAGAACTCCACGTTGTTGTTTCAGGTATTTCTTCAGGTGCTAGGCTAGTCCCGGCAGTACACACTGCTTCGGCTGTTGTACCCTAGGAGACAGACGGGTTCACCTGGGTGGCCTGAAATCTGTTTTAAGGGACCGCTGTTGAACAGCAAGCCTCAGCCACACCTTTAACTTTGGGTTGTGTTTTGTTCGGTTTCAGATTAACTTTGATGATTGAACAATCTTTCTTGATGTTATTTTGATCACCTCATGATTCTTTACATACTGTTCTAATCATTCTGTCCATATCTGTGTATCTATTCTACTCATTTGTCCATGTAATTTTATGGAAAATAAATATTATATTATATTTATGTTACATCTATATATAACATGTTAACGGGTTCTAACAAACTTAAAACAGATTAAATTTAATAACTGACCCCTGTTATTTATTGTTTCAGAAATGTCTACTGAAGCTGCACAAACAAACTCCACCACGGGACCTATGACCTCCTCTGTTATGGGATCATTGGTTGGTTCCCAAGTAACGCATGCTGTGGCTAATCATGCTGAGAGGCCTGAGAAGTTCTCTGGCTTGAACTTCAAGAGATGGCAACAAAAAATGTTGTTCTATCTCACTACTTTGAGTCTTGCGAGGTTCTTGACTGAGTCCCCACCTACTCCTGAGGGAGCACCCGATGCTCAGACATTGATTGCTGTCCAAGCTTGGCAGCATTCAGAATACTTGTGCCATAACTATGTGTTAAACGGACTGGCGGATTCGTTGTATAACGTCTACTGCAAGATAACAACAGCAAAAGAGCTTTGGGAATCTTTAGAACGCAAGTATAAAACAGAGGATGCTGGTACAAAAAAGTTTGTGGTGGGAAAGTTCTTGGATTACAAAATGGTTGATTCGAAGACTTTGATGTCTCAAGTCCAAGAGCTGCAGATTATCATCAGTGACCTCCTTTCTGAAGGAATGACTCTTGGTGAGACATTCCAAGTGGCTGCGATGATCGAAAAGTTGCCTCCAAGTTGGACCGACTTTAAAAATTACCTTAAGCATAAGCGAAAGGAAATGACCATGGAGGATTTGGTGGTTCGTCTTCGAATTGAGGAAGACAATAGACTGGCTCAAAAAGGAAGTCAAATGGATGTGGGTGCCAAAGCCAATTTGGTGGAACATGGGCAATCTTCATCTAAAGGAAACAAGTTCAATAAAGGTAACAAAGGTTTCAAAGGTAAAGGCAAAGTGGATCTTGGGCCTAAAAAGGGTGGTGTGAAGAAAAAGTTTAGCATTTTTAAAGGTAAATGCTATAATTGTGGTGAAAGTGGACATCGTGCTGATCAGTGCAAAAGCCCTAAAAAGGCTAAAGCACACATGATGGAGGATGATACTCCTATGGTGGCTATGATCACTGACCTCACGGCTATGTCTGAAGACGTGGCTTCAGAGGTTAATATTGTGGCAAACAAGCCACAAGCTTGGTGGGTTGACACTGGAGCGACCCGACATGTTAGCCCGGTGAAGCATATCTTTAGAAATTTTAAAGAGTTGCCGGGTGATGAAAAGTTGTATATGGGAAACGCTGCTACAGCAGACATCAAGGGAGAAGGTGAAGTGGTCCTCAAGTGGACCTCGGGCAAGGAGCTCACCTTGAAGAATGTGTTATATGTTCCTGATCTGCGCAAGAGTCTTGTGTCGGATGGCTTCTCAACAAATTTGGTTTTCGTTTAGTGTTTGAGAGTGATAAGTTTATTTTAAGTAAACGTGGTATGTTTGTTGGTAAGGGTTATGCCCAAAATGGTATGTTCAAACTCAATGTAATGGCTATTAATAAGAATGGTAATGAGAATGCATCTACTTCTGCTTACATGATTGAGTCTTTAGATGTGTGGCATGGTCGTTTGGGTCATGTAAATTATAACTCGATGCGTCGTTTAATTAATTTAGATTACATACCAAAATTTTCAATTGATTCAAACTCTAAATGTGAAACATGCGTTGAGGCCAAACAGACAAGATCGTCATTCAAGACGGTTGTAAGAACAACTGAACCCCTTGATATGATTCACACTGATGTGTGTGACTTAAAAGCAATTCCCACTCGAGGTGGTAACAAATATTTCATCACTTTCATTGATGATAGTACAAGATATTGTTATGTTTACTTACTTAAAAGTAAGGATGAAGCAATTGACAAGTTTATCTTGTACAAAGCCGAGGTTGAGAATCAGCTCAATCGGAAAATCAAAGTCGTAAGGAGCGATAGAGGTGGTGAATATGTGTCACCATTTGTAGATATTTGTGGAAAAAATGGAATAATCCATGAACTCACGGCTCCTTATTCCCCACAATCAAACGGTGTGGCGGAACGAAAGAACCGCACATTAAAAGAAATGATGAACGCAATGTTAATAAGCTCTGGGGTGAGTCAGGACATGTGGGGGGAAGCCATATTGTCGGCTAATTATGTCCTGAACATGATACCTTTAAAGAACAAAGATGTAACACCATATGAATTATGGACAAAGATGAACCTTCATATAAATACATACGAGTGTGGGGGTGTCTAGCAAAAGTGGTTGTGACACCACCAAAGCGCTTACAAATAGGACCTAAAACTGTGGATTGTGTATTCATAGGTTATACCCGTTCTGGTGGCGCACTTCGTTTTCTGGTGCACGATTCAAAGAATCCTGGAGTATGCAAGGATACTATCATAGAGGCAAAGAATGCTTCTTGGTTTGAACATGTGTTTCCTTGCTTGCGAAAAGAACAAGCTGGTCCCTCAAAACTAGGTGATGAGTTCATTCAAGAGAACCAGACTGCCCCCCACAATGACATTGAAATAGATGAACCTCAAGAACAATCTAGAATTGAGGAGGTTGAAATAAGAAGAAGTAAAAGACAAAGGACTGAGAAATCCTTTGGACCTGATTTTCTTACTTATATGGTTGAGAGTGAGCCTCAAACCTACCAAGCTGCGATCACTTCTTCGGAAGGACCTCAATGGAAAGAAGCCATCAAAAGTGAAATTGAATCTATCTTACAGAATCATACCTGGGAGTTAGTAAATCTTCCTCCTGGGTGCAAACCACTTGGATATCGTTGGATATTCAAAAGGAAGTTAAAATCAGATGGCTCCATTGACAAGTATAAGGCAAGGTTGGTGATCAAAGGGTATAGACAGAAGGAGGGTCTAGATTATTTTGACACCTACTCGCCCGTAACACGTATAACCTCAATAAGGTTGGTGATTGCGATTGCTGCGTTGAGAAATTTAAAGGTGCATCAGATGGATGTAAAAACAGCATTTCTAAATGGTGATTTAGAAGAAGAGATTTATATGGAGCAACCAGAAGGGTTCTCTGCTCCTGGCCAGGAGGGAAAAGTTTGCAAACTCGTGAAATCTCTTTATGGGTTGAAACAAGCTCCAAAGCAGTGGCACCAAAAGTTTGATCAGGTGATGCTTGAACATGGGTTCAGGATCAATGAGTGTGATAAATGTGTCTATGTTAAAGACACATCCCAAGGCTATGTTATTTTGTGTCTATATGTGGATGACATGCTTATCATCGGCAGTGATGATAACATGGTAAAGTCAACGAAGGATATGTTGAAAACAAGATTTGATATGAAAGACATGAGTATAGCAGATGTGATCCTTGGAGTTAAGATCATAAGGACCCAAAATGGTTTGGTCCTAAGTCAATCTCACTATGTTGATAAGATCCTTGAAAAGTTCTGTGCAGAAGACACAGGTATCTCTTTAACTCCGATCGATACCAGTCACCGTCTATCTAAGAATAGAGGTGAAGGGGTTAATCAGTTGGAATACTCAAGAGTAATTGGAAGTTTGATGTATCTCATGACATGTACAAGACCAGACTTAGCTTATGCTGTGAGCAGACTAAGCAGATACACAAGTAATCCTAATTCTGAACATTGGAAAAGCATGACAAGATTACTAAGGTACTTGAGATACAC
The DNA here is from genome assembly GCA_025506515.1 of Flaveria trinervia. Classification (NCBI taxonomy): domain Eukaryota; kingdom Viridiplantae; phylum Streptophyta; class Magnoliopsida; order Asterales; family Asteraceae; genus Flaveria; species Flaveria trinervia. The sequence continues at coordinate 88,888,900 of CM046452.1, read as the reverse complement.
GAAAAATTATGGTCTACATTATGGCCGTGATCCAGCTGTCATGGAAGGATACAGTGATGCCAACTGGATATCTGACATTAAAGATTCCAAGTCCACAAGTGGATATGTATTCACTCTCGGTGGAGCCGCTATATCTTGGAAATCATCCAAACAGACTGTCATAGCTAGGTCCACCATGGAATCAGAGTTTATTGCGTTAGACAAATCTGGAGAAGAGGCCGAGTGGCTGCGTCAGTTCCTAGAATATATTCCGGGATGGCCGAAGCCGGTAACGGCTGTGTGCATACACTGTGATTGCCAATCGGCAATTGGAAGAGCTAAAAGTGTGATGTACAATGGCAAGTCAAGGCATATACGACGCAGACATAACACGATACGACAACTGCTCTCGACTGGGGTTATCACAATTGACTATGTGAAGTCAAAGGATAACATTGCGGATCCGTTAACAAAAGGGTTAAATAAAGAGGCAGTGCATAAGTCGTCAAGAGGAATGGGTCTAAAGCCCTTGGGGTAATTTGTTCGAAGGAAACCTAACCTAGAAGACTGGAGATCCCATGACCTAGGTTCAATAGGACAACCTAACTGAACAAATTATGGTCACTGTGGGGGAAAGCCCAAAACACAAAGGGAGTTGCATGCTTCCGAGACCATTCCTATGTCTAAATAGTGACAAAGAAGGTTAAGCCAATGGATTTTAATGATTTATGGCAAAATCACCTATGTGAAGAGAGAAGTGGGGTCGCTTCAAATGGAATTATAGGGTGCATAATTCCTAGAGCTCTCACTGAACCAGGCAAGTGTCTATGACCATAACGGACACACCAATGAGGGTCTAGCCAGACTAAGGAGAGAATTGTGTGAAGGTGTAATAACGTCTACACACAGAGGGACTGGTTCAAAGACATCGCGTCTACCAGTCGCTAGGAGGCTAAGTGCACTTCATAACGGAAAGTTCAAAGGGAACACCTACTTATCCGGCAATACTTGACTGTTGAAGCTATATCGAGAAACCATGATGAGGAGTAATTCCCATTCATGTGGGGGATTGTTGGAAAAATGAATGGAAATTGATTAGAACATTGAAGCGAAATTTCATGTTGTCCCACATTGGTGGGATGAAAGAATGAGAGTAGTTTATAAGAGGGAGTGTAATGGGAAGAGTATCTTCTGTACAAGTGGGCACAACCAGTGACTGACAGGAGGGCCTGTAAGGGCCCGACGCGCACGCGCACCCGCGCCCGGGGCCGGGGCGGGGGCGTGGGCGTAGGCGCTTGGTCGCATTGTGGCGGTTTTGATGGCGGCACTTGGCACTTTGCACGCTCGCATCGCCGCGAGCCGCTTGAGAGCCGGTTTAGTATTTTTGAACTCTACAGGTTACAACTGTTCGTATTCCTTCAGTTAACTAGCATTCATGGATGATTAATGAATCCTGAATGCTAGTTAAGGAGACTCTTGAGAATCCATGAAAAGGGGTTAAAAAAAAACCTGAGTAAAGATTTCAGTATAATCCTTTCTTTCATCTGTTCTAATCAGCTGCATGAGTTGCAGCAATCCGCCTGTTTCATCGCAATCTTTCCCATCCTTAGAAGAACTCCACGTTGTTGTTTCAGGTATTTCTTCAGGTGCTAGGCTAGTCCCGGCAGTACACACTGCTTCGGCTGTTGTACCCTAGGAGACAGACGGGTTCACCTGGGTGGCCTGAAATCTGTTTTAAGGGACCGCTGTTGAACAGCAAGCCTCAGCCACACCTTTAACTTTGGGTTGTGTTTTGTTCGGTTTCAGATTAACTTTGATGATTGAACAATCTTTCTTGATGTTATTTTGATCACCTCATGATTCTTTACATACTGTTCTAATCATTCTGTCCATATCTGTGTATCTATTCTACTCATTTGTCCATGTAATTTTATGGAAAATAAATATTATATTATATTTATGTTACATCTATATATAACATGTTAACGGGTTCTAACAATGAATACTTACGGGATGGCAAAAATCCTAAAGTTAATAATTCTATATTTTTATTCTATACCTCACATCTGTAACTTAAGAGAATGATTAGAAAAATCATCAAAATTATCACTCCATTTTATTTCTTTAAATGTGTATCGAGTTTTAGGATTCACTTATCATTTTACGTACTTAGAAACTCACTATTAATTATCTATACTATTATCTATAATTTTTTTGAGTGAAAAAAAAAAGAAAATCTAATTCAAAAAAATAAAAATAAAATTATTAAATTAAATAGGGACATGGTATGGGAAATATGACGTGGCTATACAAAGATTTTAACAAGATGAACAAAATCTAGGAATAAATCAAAATTATAGATAAATTATATTGATAGAGATAAACGACCGCATATGAATGCTCTAAGTGTTAACTAATATAAGTGTGTCATGATTTCAAGATAGAAAGCTGTTGAGTGATACGTTTTGAAGCATCTATGGTAGCGAATCTTTCTAGATGATTATCCGATCCTGTTTGTTGAATGTGCCTATGCTCTTTTTATTTTTTTCTTCAATTATTAGGATTTGAGTTCTTACTTTTTTACAATTTTTGACCCTATGTTCGAGCTGTTTATAAGCTTGCGAGGCTTGTAAGGTGGTTCGTTGTAAGGCGCTCAATGTTAAGTTATAAACTTATTAACAAGGACCACGTCGAATTACGTTAGTTATTAGGTATTTAATTTGACGGTTTTAAGAAATTCCATTCCCTGAGGAAACAAAATTCATATATTTAGCCCACTACAAAACCAACCCCAAATCCTATACAAACCATTCATGTTTGTGAAGTTTTCTATAAGTGTTAAAATTTATAAAATTAATTAATTAAATTACGTAAATGAAAGATATGTGAACCTTGGTTTTTGTTTAATGATTTATTTTTCTTAAAGTTATCTTCTAATTTATACTAAATTAAAAAAACAAGTAAGTTTTAACTAAGTTTTACATAATTTTTATTCTAGTCTCAAAAAATTGTCTTTCGCTTGTAAGTTGTAACATAAGGTTTTTAAGGGCTGTTTGGCAACTTTTGAATGGATAAGTGCTGAACGAATAAAAGGTCTGAACCAGTAAGAAGTCTGAACTAATAAGTGTTGAACCTGATTAAGTTTGTTTGGTTGAATATCTGAATGACTGTATAAAATGATTATTTTACCATCGAAATTACGTCTTGATAAATATAATTTATCTGTTTGGTTATTACTCCTAATAATAAATAACTAAAATAAAAATCATATTAGAAAATCTAAATTACACATAATTCCTTCTTGAAAACATACCAAATCCAATAGAAATTAATAATTTGCATACAAATTTGGTTTTAAGCATTTGACATTAGTTGAGTTGCTATCTCATCACGTAAAGTAGTCATATGCTCAATGTCTTGCGAGCCCCATTCCATGTCATGAACAGACTGGCCATCATTTTCCTCCTCTTGCATTTCTCCAAAAAAGTATTCTTGTTGTATGCCATAAATAACTGATCATGAATATTCCATTTTCTTATAAAGTTATGGATATCAAAACACGCAATCACTATGTCTCTTTGTACTGGAAATGAAAAGGGGGCCATTTGTTTTAGGATTGGGAATCTTGCCTTCAAAACACCATATGCGCGCTCAATTACATTTCTGAGTTGTGCGTGAGCATGATTGAATTTTTCTTCCTTAGTCAACGCATGTTGTCGTCGAAAATCGGCTAACCAATATCTCGTATTACGGTAGGGAGTCATAAACCCACGAGTGTTGGTGTATGCAGCATCGCAAAGATAATATTTGTCTGTAAACGTTAGTATCAAAACTATTACATAAAATACTAGATAAACAATTATATCAAAGTTAAGGAACGAATTAAAACCTGGTGGGGGAAATAAAAGCCGGAAGTTGGATTAAATGCAACTTCTTTCAAAACACGTGAATCATGTGCAATACTCTCTCATCTGGCCCATACGAACGTGAATAACATATCAAAATTACAGATTCCCAAGACATTTTGAAAGGATTCACCCTTTCCTCTTCCCCTGTAACGAGTCTGTTGATCAGTAGGTATGACTGCATGTACAAGAGTTCCATCTAATGCACCTATTGCTCCAGGAAATATTTGTTTTAGCCTTTTATGTTTTTCTGAAGCATTCGCAATTGGAATAGAATATGTGGGAACTATAACTTCTCTTGCGAAATTCATCATTGCAATTAAGACCTCATGAAAACATCTATGAATTGTTTCTATTGAGTGTTGAAACCTTCGCTTAACCATTCGAAATCGCTCATTATGTCCTATGACAATAAAAAACATAGCCATCTTTTCTTCAAAGGTTATGGACCTACTACTTTGCAACCAATTTATTTGCTTAAAATGATTGCACAATAGTACATATGCATCACGTGACATACGCATCATCTCATGACATTGTGTAGAAGTGCCATGCAACAATTCTTGTGTGTACTCATGACCGGTTAGTGCCGAATTCAGATCTCTTATCCTTTCATGACCGGTCAATGCCGAGGCTAATTGTAGCCGATGCCAACAAAGCAATACGAAAAGCATAATCTCCTCATCCGAGTCCATAGGCTACCTGTCATCCAAAACTATCAAAACATATCTTAGAATTCAAATAACATTGCAAAAAGACACATACAAACATAGCTTAGAATTCAAATAACGTTCAAAAGCATATCATAGAATTCAAATAACATTCCAAAAGTAGCATACAAAGTTTAGCATCCAAAAGATCATACAAACATAGCCTGATGTTTAGCTATTAAAAGACAACTAGAACACAACATCAAAACAATCCACACTTTGCTCCTGCGTTCTTAACCCACATTTCACAGGTGTGTGGCTTAAGTTGTAACCACAAATCAGCACTTTCACCGAAAAACAAAAGCGGAGTTTGATGTTTCGCCTCAAATTCTGACCATCCCAACGTCTCCAGCTTCTCCATGCATGCATCTATATCATTAGACTGATTGTGTTTCTCAAGCAACATCTTTGCCACATTCCTGATATCCTCCCCAACTTCCATGAGATGTGAATTGAATTTTTGTTTCCCTTTTTTAGACCAACCTGATGACTCATTACTAACACCTTGAGTTGATGATTTTCTTTTTTTTTAGATCGATCAGAAGACTCTTCACTAGCCCCATGTTCCATTTGATTGTCATCAATGTCTAAAAGAGCATTTTGCTCAATCACTTCCACAGAAGGATGAGGAAGTGTAGAAGATGGCCCCCAATTATCAAAACCATTTGAAGTAGATCCTTCAAATAATTGAATACACAAGTCGGGATAATCAAGTGGTGCTCTTCTCAACTTTTCTACAAATTTGTTGGACTATGTGAAAAAATATAAATTACTATGATGTTATTGGAATATATATGTATATATAAAGAAATACCTTGATCTCAAGTTGCCATTCCTCTTCCGTTAAGTTAAAGGTATTTGTTAGAGGGTTATAAACATTTTCAGTTTTGTTCTTAAGCTTTTGACCAAGCTGCAAATTTTGATTTCAAGTAATCATAGCGGTTCTTCATTTGTTTTTATCCACTATAAACTCATGTCTTGTTTTCAACTTTTCAGCAACATTCCTCCATGAAATCTCTTTCAGGCTACTACCCTCACGATAAAGTGCAATTTCATGAATACATGATTCTAGAAAGGTTTTGTCAATTCCTTCGTGCTTCCAATTAATCCTAATCTTTTTTTCAGCCATTTGAATCTATCAATTATAACATGCAACAGACAGTTTTGTAAGATATAACAATAACAAGAAGGTCATTTTTTATTCAAACACTAAAGCACTACCTATAACAAGTTAACAACCTACGATCATGATCTTTTCCTTCACACCTAAAACCAATTTCTATATATGCTGCCAACCAAGGAATCATTCATCCAACAGTAGCATCACAAAGATTCATCCAACAGCTTTGACTTTTAAGAAGCCAAAATGGTTGACCATTTTCATGATCTAAAAAACACAAAAGAACAATCGATCCACGGTTGTGACAACAACAGTAGCATCACAACTCAGATTCAACATTCTAATAATTAACAATTCTAAGAATCGATTGTTCTTTTGTGTAGAACCTGAAATTTTGTGTAGAACCTGAAATTTTCTAATAATCAACAATTCATCCAACAGTAGCATCACAAAAACACTTTGTGATCAACAATTCTAATAATCGATTGTTCTTTTGCGTTTATCAAATCCGAACGGATGACGGTTGTGACAGAACTGTGATCGATTCAACATTCAAACAAAAACAACACCCAAGATCACAGAATGTTCACACAAATTGAACGTGAAAAACACTGTGAATTCAAGGACAAAATGTTCACAATCGATTCAACATTCAAACGAAAACAAAACCCAAGATCAATACGAAGAACCTGAACGTACCTGAGTTGTGATGTGCGGAGAAACGTGGGCGAAGATCTACACTGTGAATTCGAGAAAAGTGGGCCAAGATCTACACGGTGAATCGGGAACGTATCATCGGGTTTTAGGGTAAAAGGCCGACTTGAAGGGGGCGGCTTGAAGGGAGCGATGGTGAGATGGGTCAGATATGTGAGCCTCTCTGACCTAGTAAGAGAGGGAATAAGACCCTCTTATTCAATAAGTGGTGTTAACCAAACATTAAGGTCTGATCGAGTCAGACCTTTGCATCTTACTAGTGTCATTCAGACCCAAACAAACACACCTTTAATCTTTTATAGGACGTATCACGTATGTAGGTCTTTCATACTAATTTGGGCTTCTTGGTCCGTTGGGCTGGTTGACACTCTTAATTCGACCCTTTGGGCTTTTTTGTTATGCGGACTAAAAAGTTATTGGTAAAAAAACTCAAGATAGTGGGCCAAAGTAAATTGGTTTAGGTTAACCGTTAACCTATATGTATCTTTTGACTTTTGTCTCGCTTGTTTTTTCTCTCTATTTAAGAGAACCAACATATAAATTTAAATCCAACTAACGACTTATCATAACAAGCCACACTACAATTTGTGTTGCAAATTTATATAGCTATAAGCCTATAAAACATGTGTTAAAAATGAAAAGAAAAATAAGAGAAAGAGCGAAGAAAGGTACACATGACATTCCTGAAGGTTACATGCTATGTACTTTTGTATTTATGGCTAGGTAAATGACAAGACCATAAACAATGACATTAAGAAAACTACAAACAATTGCACTGGACATTACAAATTGAGTAATAGTATAATAGTAAAAATCAATGCTATTGTTACAAATTTGCTAAATGTTATTATATAAATAGTAATAGTAATAACTATTAGTGAAATAAGCAAAATGACAACAATAGTGTTTACGATTGTAGTAAACAATTAAAAATATAGTTACCTATAAATCCAACCTTTGATTCATTCAACTTATACCTATGAATCATTATCATACTAAATATTATTGAAGTAGGGGTGCTTTGGAAACTCAATTAAGCATAAAGAAACCAAGAAAAAAATCAAACCAGTTTGATCCAAAAAAATTGGAAATGTGATGGTAAGATTTTAATGCTTTTAATAACCGACTATATCATATTGGTTTTGGTTACAAGCTTTTAGAAAATTGAATCAACTGAACCAAACCATTAGACTATATCATTGGGAAAGATATTCGTATGATGTAACAACGGTGTACGGGAAATAGAAATCGCTCAAGCTAAGTAAAAAGGGCAAAAATGAGCATCTAACTTGATTAGGTACTTCATTATTCGTTTTATCTGTTATTGAACGATAAATTACCTTTTCATGGTCATTATTACCTCAAAAACCTTACTTGTCGTTATTTATATGACCCGACCGAAAATTTGGATACTAAGTTAGTTGACATCCGAGCATCGAAAAAATCGTCCCGGTTGGAAAAAAAATCCCGGGTCCGTCACGATGAGGGACGACCGTCGAGGCGGATGATCACCCCGAGAAGTGGCTGTGAAGTTGTCGGCGGTGGCGGCGGAGAGGGAGGAGCAAGTGATCCTCAGGGAAAGTCCTGCAGCCAAGCCATTTGTAATCAAATAAACGATAGCAAATTGTCAAATATTTCAACCTGAATTGTTAATATTCAACTGAACACCACTAATAATATAGAATGAGCCCAACATGACAAGTTGATGATTTAATGATTTATGACTTTTTGCTATAGGCTCTTTCTAAGTTTCACACTTTCATATGTAAATTTAAGTACTTTGTTACAAATAAATGTCACATATCATACGATAAAACTATCAAGTTACAAATGAATGTTATGTTATATATATATATATTATATATATATATATATATATATATATATATATATATATCATCGTTGATTTGTACATCATTAAACTTAACACGATACAAAAGGATGAAGGATGCTATTTTAAATATAAAGTAGTATAGTACAAAATAATTTTAACGATGTATAAATCAACTCTGGTATACGAAAGAATGATAATAATGTTATGTACGTGCAAGAGAACCAAACTCGCGAGTATACAACGACCACATTGTCACGCCATCATTTCCCTAAATTCATCAAAACTGAGCACACCGTCACCATTAACATCAACCTAGCAATCATCACCTTACAATCATCACGGTTCTCGACTCCCCCAATTTGCTAAGCATTCTCCTCAAGCTTTTCGGGGTAATGCATCCACTCCCCTCTATTTCCTCATACATCTTAAACGCCTTTTTCAAATCGCTAAATTTCTCCTCTTCATTCGCACTCTCCACAACTTTCACCAAATCCTCAATGCTCAACATCCCATCTCCATCTGAATCCATCAATGCGGCCGCCATCTCCGCCTCCTCCAAGGACAACTCTCCGCCAATCTTTCCAATGCAAATTTGGAGCTCTGGCGGAGAGATTTTTCCGTCCCCGTTTTTGTCTATGTGCCCAAATACACGTTTGTATTGTTGTTCTTTGTCCATCAAACTATAAATATACTCACAATAAAAGTTGACAATAACAAAGAATGTGCAACTTATGTATGTATGTGTATATATATATATATGTCTATATAGATATATAGAGAGAAAGAAGTGTTAAGAAAGTAAGAAATGAAATAGCCAATTGTATCCAATAAAACATTGCACCATATATATAGGGATGTAAGCCACCACGGTCTACGCACGGGGTTTATTTTGACCATTATTAAAAGTTCAAGGGGCTAAGCAATTGGCGAGTTTTCAAATATTATAGGAAACATCTTCGAAAATACACTTGTAAAATACTATCATTTGGCCACCTTGTGGTTTCGAGAGTGTGCAAAAGAGGCCCCTTGTTTGTAATAATTCATTGGTCGTCGTCTTTAAACCATATTTTAAGGTATTCACCGTCATCAGGACAGAAGTACAACTATTATATATATAAAATGACAACGTGTGTAGATCATCTTGAAGTTTTAATATTTTTTAGTTGTGGAATAATTTTTAAATGTATGTTTTTCATTTTATTTGCAACGGTCCAACTATCATAACTAATTCTAGCTATTATTTGTCCATGTGGAAATGATATCTATGGAAATAACTGCAACGCGTTTTCATATACAAGCACTCTTTTCTTATCATCTTCCTCTTAATCGACATATGGTTATATGGATAGATCAGACTTTTTTAGTTTATTTAATATTAATTTCTAACAGTTTTTTCTTTATCTTTATCTTTTTCTTTTCTATATTGATAAGTGAGCTCTTCCTTGAAAAATTCGTTAAAAGTATATATAGGTACAAAACATTCAAATCACATATCGGCGGCAGATAGAAGAGATATTGAGTTCATATGGAATGATCCATCTCGAATATCGTCAATACGTTTAGGCGAATTGGCTGTGAATAACAGAAAAACTTCATAGTTAAACATATTTAGGTAGGAACAAATCAACAATCCAGTGATAGATTGCCTCTTGGGAAGTTTTCACTCGTGTAAACAAAATAATATTCGTGAGTTTCTTATAGGCAAAACAATTAATATTGGATATTAGATAATTAGATAATAGATGTTATAAATGGTATCAAAGTTACTCTCTGTGTCGTTCGAGACAATTGGGCAAACCTCATCAAAGATAATGAGTCTCCGAAGGCGTTAGGGGAACAACTTAAGCAACTCCCACTTGCTTGATTGGGATAGTGGGACAAACCGACAAACCTTATCAAGAAAAAGAGTTCATAAAAGAAGGAAGGGTGATTAGAATACTCTAGACAAATCTCTCATTGATCGTGAACAAAAGAGATGGTGGGTTAATAAATAATAAAAAAACCGTTTAAAAGATAATACCAAATATTCCATTCTCTAACGGCAACAATGCCTACAAATCTTTCATACACTAAATCTCTCAATGCTAATACAAAGGTATATATAAAATACAGTATAAATACAAAACTAATACAAATCTAGATTTCCCAATGCTAATACAAATCTAGATTTCCCAATGCTAATACAAATCTTACGCTCAAAATGTCGTCGTGTCCATTTTTATCTACTTTGGTATTAGTTTTACTCAAAATTAATTCGCACTAATCATATATTTTGTATTTATATAACTTCTATAATATAGTATTTTTTTACACTTTGAAACTAGACGTAAATTTATTCAAACCGAACAAACATTAAATATGATATATTTTTATTTGTACATAAACTAGCATATACGATTAAAAAAGTCTTTATCTATTCGTATTTTGTGCCCCTATAAGATACTTATGTCGTGCCGAATTGCCAGACTAATCTTTCAATGGTTGTCAAGCAAATAACTTGTTTGATTGGATAAATTTGTGGGATTCAATCTAATTAATTTAATATTTAGCATATGAATTACATATATTATTTTTCCTAATTCCTAATCTTCATTAAATTTCTATACACATATTTGTCATATTTTTGGGTTGATTGGTAGTCATAGAAATCAGGTTTATTATTTATTTTTGTAATTGAAGTTAATTAAACCAAATCATCATGTGAAAGTGTTGTTAAATGTTAATATCACCCCAAACTAGATTATTGTCCAGGAACACCTTCAAAATATACAAAATTATGCATAAATATTTTAGTTAATTAATCACATTCGATGACTCATCCAAATTAAATAATATTCATAAAGTAAAATCATTATAACTCATCAACATATGATGTCATGTTTAATATTTAATACATTCAAAATCTGAACAAATAATAAAAGAAAAGTAAATGTCATGCAATTAAGGCAAAATTAATTTAATAATCCAAGCTATAATATACTGTCGGTAATAATCTATAATGTAAAATTTAACTGATAATAATTCTAACTTTTATTTTTGTTGGTAAAAATAATCTTAATAGCTTAATCATTCATTGATTTACACTTGATTTTTACTTGATTTTAGTGACGATGATTATTGTGAATGAAATTGGGAAACGTATAACAAAATAGAGTGAAATCAAGTAAAAATCGATGTATTATTAAAATTCATTTAGCCTTTAATTAATCACATATAATATTAGGGTTATTGGATTTTAATAATCCCAAGTTATATTTATTGGCTGGTATTAATCCCAACTCATGTTATGTTTGTAGACTCGTTAGTTTGTGACAATTCAATTTTGAGCGTATATGTGAATGTCGTGATGATAGCTTTTGGGGTTATAGAGGTTTCGATGGTTCAATGGTATAGGCATTTGGATTATCGTGGATATCTACATATGTTTTAGCGATTATTATTATACTGTTATGATACTATTATCGAACGTATGCTATTTAATAGGTTGTGTATATTAATTACAATGAATACTATAAAAGCATTTGAATAAAAATTCTTATTAAATATAGAACATTTTATTATGATTAACAATATGTTACTATAAAATTATAATGAATACAATAATATGACAACAACACACTATTAAATTTTAACTAATAAAATAACAGAACATAATTGATGTTAATGTTTTCGTCGTCGTCGTTTTATTATTATTATTATTATTATTATTATTATTATTATTATTATTATTATTATTATTATTATTATTATTATTATTATTATTATTGTTATTATTATTATTATTATTATTATTATTATGAGCTTATTATTGTTATTAGTTTTATTGAAAATTAATAATCTCAAGTTTTATTTATTGGTTGAGGTTAATTCCAACTCAGTAAATATTTACAAATATTTTCAACTTTGAGTTTATTTCTCTCAAACGATCTCACACTAACTGAGAGTTAATCCCGTTAGCTTTTTCATGACATGGACTGTTTTTGTGGTCAAAACAGTAAACATAAAGTTGAAATCTATCATCTGATTCATAAATTTGAAATTTCTACACAAAAAAACTCATCAATCTCCACTTCTTGATTTGAACAACCAAACTCGTTGAAAGTAGATTTCAGATGATAATGGAGGTTAGACAATAGAAAACGGACCTAATTGAGACTAGACGGTGCTATAGTTGAAAGATGACTCAAAGTTGGCTACATTTCATAAAAAGATAACGAGGGTTAACTCTCAGTTAGTAAGGGATTATTGGATGAAAATTAGTTTAAAGTTAGAAATTACTGTAAACATTTCCTGAGTTGTGATTAATTCCGGCCAATAAATAAAAGTTGAGATTATTAAAATCCAATAAACCTGATTATTATTATCATAACAAAAAATATTAACAATTTAGTACTAAAGTATTTAAATAAGACAATCTTTATTCTAAATATTATTTAGTTATAAATAGTAAATCGAAATTTGAATGTAAATTTAAAATATTATAAATAAAATAATATTAATATACTTAATCAAAAGAATCGCATATTATTTAAATAAATGATAATATGAATTAATTAATGTATAAACAGAAAATTTATTAAATATAGGCAAAATAAATTATTATTGAACAAAACACTTTATCATATGTTTAGTGTTGTGTAAAGTGTCTTCAAGTAAAATAGCAATATTATCATTCTTTCATTCTTATATATATTATAAATATTCTTATTATTCATGTATACTTGTGTTTTGTAGATTTTAAACCCTCAATTTATTAGATACAGTAAAATTACTTAGATTGGTAGTCTAATAACACATGTTAAAAGCTCTTTAAAAAATATCAAGGTTCAAATCTTGATTTTAAATATATAACAAGTAGAAGTAGATAATTATACGAGTTATCATTGCACTTTACATGGGAACATCTCTTGAGATGTTCATTGTTTTTAATAGGTTTACAACTAACGCAAAATTGTTGTGATGCATATTATATCTAGTAAGATTGTATGGAAAATATAACGTAAAGAAAAAATATGAAGTGTCGAGCTTATTGTTAGTTGAAAAAATTGCCGCCAATCACCGACTTTTTTTTTCAAAGTCAACAAGATTGTGATTTTTGCATAGAAGGTACCGTTTTGATATGTATTTTGTCTTTGATTGAATCCGTACTTATGACTTCCATGTCATCACTTATAATTGGAAAACAACTGCAACGAAAATACATATTATTGACTATTAATTTTAGCAAAAGGTTTTTTTATAGCCACAAAATGTGTTGAGTTGACGTATACTAAGAGACAAAATAGTTACATAAATGATCCATGAAATCTCACAAAATTACAGATTTATATTTTAAAACTTTGTAAAGTAACGTAGTATCACTTTTACAACACTTTCGGAAATATAACATTATTTTTTCATTCAAATTTTGCTAAGTTTGAGCAAATGAATATCTTTTATCATCTTACATACCTCGATTGAAGCTTGGTTATGGATATTAGTGGTGCCTCGACCACCATCGCTGTGCCGATCTCTTCCTTTTACTTTTCCTCCTACAACCACCACCATCGTAGCAAATCACAACCAACCCATGGTTTTTAGGCTCGGATCGGTTTGGTTGAGCCGGTTCGTCTCAGTTTGGTGATCGGATCGGTAACCGGTTCGGGGTTGGACCAGTTCATGTTTTTCTTAAAAAAAATTTTGAATTTTAATTGATTTAACGAGTGAGTTGAATGACAGATTGTATTGTTGGAAATAAGATTATGTTAAACCTGATATATAACTATAAAATACACATATAAAATGCTTAGATTGAATTATATATAACTATATATATATATATATTATATATATATATATATATATATAGAGAGAGAGAGAGAGAGAGAGAGAGAGAGAGAGAGAGAAGGGATCAAATGAAAACCAATATTATAAATGAAAACCATGAAAACCATCATCAACCGATCATATTGTTTCAAAGAAATTTGTTTTTATTTTAATTAAAAGGGTATTTTAGTAATTCTAGAAATTAATTATTTATGATATATTCCACTAGGTTGATTAAATCCCTAATTTTTCTCTAAATCAATTTTGAATTAATTAACTAATATTTTTATTCTTCTCCATCATAATCCCCTGCAATATATCATCATCGGTTTCATCATCATATATTTTATTGGGTTGTGTCTTCTCCGTCGACATTAGAGGTGAAGGTATTGAGCGACCTAATTCAAGCATCTAGAGACGACGACAAACTTATCTTCTTCGTTTCAACCTATGTCGCCGATCGTTGACGGAACCAGAGGCATTTTGTCCTCCTCCGGTAAGAGCATCAACGACTATTCAAACGCCTCCATCGTTGATTCTAGTTTCTTCGAGGAGGAGTTCCAGATGCAGCTTGCTCTTGCTATTAGTGTTTCGTCGGGGCAACCTGACGCATAAACAACGCAAATTAAGGCTGATAAGTAGAGGAGCTTGGGGTGTTCTCTTGATGAATCATTTGTTAAATTTCTTCGCTTTGATATTGGGTGATGTATTTTTCTAGACAGGGGATATTTCCCAAATTCAATCACACAAGGGAAGATGCCATTATAGTGGACCTTCAAGCAATAACTGTTTTAGATAATGTTGAGTATGAAGTAATTCTTTTTTTATCATAACCATGTATATGTAACATTGTTGTTACATATACGTAACTTTATTGTTACATATATGTACATCTATGTTGTTTTTGTATATATAACTCTATTGTTTTAATGTTTATATAACTTACTAGATGCATGTGTAAGTTTTTTGTTTACATATATGCATTTTTATTTGTTACGTATTCCTAAGTTGGACTTGTATTCACATACACATATTTTCTTTACTATATGTGTTACTATATTTTATTACTATGAATTTAAGTGTTGCTACGTATATGTAACTCTACAGTTACATATATGTACTATAGAAATCGTTTTTAGCAATGAATTTTTTTTTTGATTTAAAATGTTTGTAACTCATTCTGGAATTTCATATGGATTCATTAATAATGATACACATATGTATGACAATGTTATATATACATAACACACTATGTTACGCATACGTAACACAATGCATACATAACACGATGTTACGAATGCATAAGTAGTCGTTTTCTTTATTTATTTGTTTTATAGAAGAAACATGATGATCTAATTTTTCAATTCAAAAATAAAGAAAACATTAAATTTGATTATTTAAATATTTATTAAATATAATAGAGATGTGAGGATAAAATGAAAGTATGGAGTAAATTTAGGAATTTTGTTAATTATACTTGGTAGTTACCAAATTAATTATTTTGTGTTGTTCCTATTTTGCCCTTAGTGCATATTTAAACACTCATAATCTTTTATTTAATTACTAAATACCACAAATTAATCTCAACCATAGATCAAAAAAATCAATGGTGAATAAGCAGTTTTCTTGATTTTTAATTATAATATAGTTTTCATTGGAACCCTCGGAGGGATCAAATGAAAACCTTATTTTAATTGAAAACTATGAAAACCAAAATCTAACCGATGATCAATTTATTAATGGTTAATATTAATTGTGTTATTTTTGTAAATAATAGATAACTAGTAGCTTTAATTAAACCTTATAAGAATACTTTAGGAAGATTAACTTTCATGACCTTTCTATTAAACATTATTCTCTCTCCTGAATCCTAATTAATTCTTCTTTTTCTTTTTTTCTCTCTCCAAAATCTAACCAATGATCAATTTAATTAATGGTTAATATTAATTGTGTTATTTTTGTAAATAATAGATAACTAGTAGCTTTAATTAAACATTATAAGAATACTTTAGGAAGATTAACTTTTATAACCTTTCTATTAAACATTATTCTCTCTCCTGAATCCTGATTAATTCTTCTTTTTTTTTTTTTCTCTCTCCAAAATCTAACCAATGATCAATTTAATTAATGGTTAATATTAATTGTGTTATTTTTCTTTCTTCCTTTTTGTTTTTAGTAACTCACACAAAATTTCCTTCTATGTATAATTTGTTAACATAGTCATTATACAAAATTTTAACAAAGTTTTTAACTGAATCAAAGTGTTACAAAACTAAAATTACAAATACTAAGCCTATTATTTTTCAAAGTTACACCCAAATATGTTATCCTCCTAAACCTTAGGGTCTATTGTGTAATTGGAAGTAAGAGACTATGAGAAAAATAACAAAATAGAATCAACTTGAATCTAGGATCACTATATGAATTTCTAGAACTCCTTTGTTAGGCTAGACACTCTATGCAACACAAGTTGACAATGGAATAATCAATTTGAGTTCGAGTGTGATGTGTATTGAGCGTGATTGACAAGTTAACATCCTTTTCGAAAGATTTTAAGCAATATGTTAAAACAAAAAAGGAAGAATCATCTATAGTACAATTTAGAAGTCATTTGCACATATAGAGGAATTTCTATATGCATAAGAAAATGACAAATCAAAGGAAAAAGACACTCTTAGACATTTTGATATAATATGACTAGGTTAGTTTTCGTATAATACACGGATTGAATAAATAAAATATTTAAATTATTAATAAAAAATTATGCATTATAAATCATGCTTGAAGATAAAATATGATTATAATTACGTATAAATAACTACTTTAAGTATTAAACTTTTGGTTTTATAAAAAAATTGTTTTTTTAAATATTGTTTTAAGAGAAATGATTTTTTTAATTTTATTGTATTCTGGTTTTTATAATTTTTTTGTTTTTAAAAAGTATGTTTTTAATAAAAAATAGGGTTTTAATATATTAAATTATACAATTTTTAATTAAAAATGGTATAAGTAATACTATTAGTATTCTATGCTATTATTAATAATATAGAGAAATGTGAAAGTAAGTATAATGAGGTTTACTATTGTTTCACACTTTGTTTTTTATAGATAGATAGATAGACTAAAAACTCATTAAATAAACAAATTAAATTTTAATGTAAAATATATATGTAAAATTAACATGAATTGTTACAGTATAATATTTAAATATAAAATATAATTAAAATTATATATGCGTAATAGTTCAAGAAATAAAACAACTATACCATTTGTTAACTCTCTTATGTAAATAGCTTCATTTTTAAACATTTGTTTTAAGATTTTTTTTACAAAAAATACTTTTTTATAAAAATATTGTTTTTCAAAAAACCCGGTTTGTAATTATTCTGGTTGTTTTAAAAAGACTGTTTTAAAATATTTCACTTGTTATAATTTTTTTGTTTTATAACAAAATGATTAAAAATATTTAGTATTTTAAAAAAATCATATTATATAAAACTTTAGTTTATTGTTATTTAGATTTTAATAAAAAATGTGATTTCTAATTTATAAAATTAATAGAATTTATATTTAATAAGAGAGAGAAATTTATTGAAGTATTTAATTACTATAATACCCTTATGGATGAAAAAATAATATGTGGATATGTAAAAAATAACAAATGTTAAAATCATGATTTAAAAGAATGACAACTGACAAAAGAAACCTTGCTTATTAGAGGTTATAGATAATGAGTGAAGAACATCAAATGAGTCAAGTTCTATGGTGTCACGCCCCGACCAACGGCGGAATCACCGGGGCGGACGAATGAAAGACGATTGCTCATAGCACACGAAACTAATTAAATTGAAATAATATTAAATGTCATTATTCATGATACATTACAAGACAAATAAGTTCATACAATACAAAAGTTTCAAACAGAGAAATAACATGTTTAGTTAAACTAGGTCCAAATCTTATATAGCACGAAGAGAAATTCACAAGTAGCAAACCTGAAACATATTGAAAATAATGGGTCAAATTTGAAAGTTTGTGATATTTCTATAGTTTGCAATACATAAGTATATAAAAGATGGCAATTCATGTTGTGAGTTAGAGAACAAAGTAACTAGGATATAAGACAGAATGCACAATCAAACCTCGACAAATTTTTACAAGTCTCAAACATTTAAAAGTATATACGATTAGCTAAGTGTACTTGGATCAACTAAACAGGCTTGTCTGGCCCATAGATCTATGACTTCGCTAGGCTAGCAATAGTTAATGATTATACATATATTCGACATTACATGGTAGTCATAAAGTTCAACTAACCACAACATACAAGTAAATTGCCATAGGTTTACAAGAATCAAACGTGTTTACAAGTGCAAAGTTTATAATATAACATGTTTCACCCCAAAAGTATAAAAATATAAAAAAGGGTATAGAAATACTCACCTGAAATAAATAAGATGATGATAAGAAAAAATAAACGAGGCTCCAACGATTTCCCTTACAAAATGCCTAAACGTATATGTTCCAAGATTAAGTTCAATAATAAGATTAATAATGAGACGTGAACTAGGGTTCAATTGGAATTTTAAGGGTTTAAATAATTAAGTAAAATAATAAATTGTTTACATTTTGGTTTAATAAATATTATATAAATCAATTAAGTCCAAGAATGATTAAAAAGGTCTCAACAATTTAAATTATCGATTTAATAGAAATTAAGTATAATATGTGAAAAGAAATAATTAATTTAATAATTAATTATTTAATAAACGGAAATTAAATACTTATTTAAATAACTTTAAAATTATTTAAAATCATTTTATAAAGTTTTGAACTTTTAAAATTATTTATTATAAAAATCTTATAATACAAGATTTTAGTAATAAAAATAAAATATAATATATTGTTTTATAGGTTTCAAGAGTTTAAATAAAAGTTTAATAATATTAACTAAATATGATATAACATGATTAAATGGATAATTAATTATTTAAATAATCATTTATATGATTAAACATTTAAAGTATTTGTAATATGTAGGTTTGAAGCGTTTTTGAAATAATCCAAGTTTAGACTATAAAATGTTTGTAATATATAAAAGACTTAATAACGTTTTTATAACCTTTTTATTCTTTAAAAGTTTATTAAATTTATGAGTTATAAGTTTATAAAACCTTTAAAATATTAATTTAATAATTTCTGAAATATTTTAGTTATTAAAATAACTTTTACTTTGATTTAATAACGTATTAGTATAGTTCAAAATATATAAATTGGCTTAAAAAAATAGATGCCGGAGGCTGGGTTCAAACCCAAGACCTCTGGTTCAATAGTGTAAAGTGGTAACGAGTTGGGCTAAAGCCCAGAACTTGTTTTAAATTACAAATCAATTAATATAAATTATCTTTCAAATAACCCCCAATCCATATGAACCCTAAAATCAATTCGATCCAATTGAACACCGAATCACGAATGTTAATGTAATCAAACTTAGGGCTTTTGATCCCTGAATGAAACCGAATGTTTTGATGTGTGTAATTACCATGTTGATGATCGAATCGATGTTACAAGGTGAAGAAACGGTTGTGACAAGGTTGAGTATGATTCGAGATTCAATCGTTGATGATAACCAAATTCGTTGCACAAGAAGCTCTTACTGGACTCGATGAATTAAAGCCCTTTATCAATTTCAACCAAAATCACTCGAATGTTGACGAATGGTACAGTTGCAGGTCGCGAGGTTCATGTGATTCGTTGGTGATGATTAAGCGTGTGTTGGGTGAAATTGAGTCTAATTATAGCTTAGTAATGGTTAGACAGTCGCTTAGGATTCGATTGATTGTGTAATGATCAGGTTTTTGTGGTCGAACGGCTTTGTGGATTAATGACGATCGGTTACAAGTTCAACCGTCCCCTTTATCTCCAATTGAAGTGCTACTAATGCTCGAAACGATTCCTAGCAATGATTGGCATCGATTATGACATAGAATTTGGGGGTTACAGGGGGTTTGGGGAGTCGCCGGACTTCGGCCAAGGGTGGCCGGAGACAAGGGGAGGCCGACGGGAAGAAGGTGGGAATTGGGTTTGGTTTTTGGATTTTTACACAAATGGTCCCTCATGTTTACCATGTTTATTATTTGATGTAAAAGCTTTTAAATCAAGTTTTAAGAATTACACATCCAACCCTAGACTTTATAAAACACATTTGAATAATAAACCAAATTAATTATTTGTTAAATTTTATAAACTTATAAACTTTATAGTTTAATTATTTAATTTCAATAAAAAGAATTTATAACTATTAATGAAACTTTATAATTTTATTAAAATATCATTTTATAACTTAATCATTTTTAGTAAGACTTTTCCATTTATTTGTAAAATGAATGATAAATCTTTATAACTTTATAAAAAAAATTATTTCTAAGTAAATTATCACAAGTTGTTTTAAATAATTTAAAAAAATTCACAATAAAAGTTGTATTTAATCCATTAAAACGAAAATAATTTAATAATGGAATTTCAAATTGAATTCAGGTTTTGGGTTTTAACTCAAAAAATTGCGGATGTTACATATGGAAATAAATTAACATGTTAGATTATAATGTTGGAATAATAGAAATGGAGAAATTACAAGCAAATTTTTTGTACATGGATCAAGATACCAAGAACTAAAACTATCTAAGGGCTATTTGATTACACTGACTTGGTAAGATCAAAATCTGATTGAGTTAGAAATTGACTCAGTTAAAAGTTCTGATTGGTTATGCATCTGACTGAAACTTGATTGTTTGATTTAGTATCTGACTTAGTAAAAAACTGTATATTTTCTAATCAACTACTAAATTAAAGTCAGAACCACCACAACCACCACCATCACTTCACAATTTCATATCAATCAAAGCTTTATAGACCCCCCACCATCATCTACCTCTCAAATCCTTCACCACCCACCACTACCACCAAGATCTACCACCACCACCTATCTCTTTCGATGAAGACGGACGCCAGATCCCAGGATGAAGACGATGAGTTGTAGATTTTGGATGAGGTTTACAGAAAGATCACCAGCGGAGGGAGTCGCGACAGAGGGAGTCGCGGCTGTTGTTGTGGTCTCGGTCTGCAAACCTAAATTTAGGGTCTTGGTCAGACCCATCGACCGGGTCAATCACTGCTTCCTCGCAAATCAAACGCGCTAACCGGTTGACCGATTCAGCCAATTAGCGATCAACCGTGGTCAGCACCTATCAAACACCCCTAACACTTTAACTTATTCAATTCTTACATTCTTATATTTTAACAATTTCAACACTAGTCCTCACTTGTTAATTCTCATAATATGGTTTGGTTGCGCAAAAGTACTTTTATTTTGGTTAGAAAATCAAGGTTTTTAAAAAGTTAAAAGGTGAATTTTAGGTTTAATTATGAATTGTTTTAATAATAGTTTTGCGTTTAGCACACAACTATAAAATATAAGTTGTGTTGGAGCATTTTCATTTGGCTTTCTATCTCTATTTTCATCTTCAAAATCGGGAGACTTCTTTTACAAATAGTGATTTTTTCAAATATAGAATTTTGCTAAAAGTGATTTTTCATTAAAAGCTTTATAAAATAGTGATTTTTAAAACATAGAGATTTATTGCTTATCATCTCTATAAATGTTTGAGTATCTAAGAAAGAAAACGGTAATGAAATAAGTGTTTATAAAGTGAGTATGTTTCACATCTCATAGTTATTGTCTTTGAGTACTAACTTCTATAAACTATCTATTACATTTTCAACAAATAGAATAAATTGTAGAGAATAACTAGACAATATTATTAGATTAATGAAATACGAGTTGGGTTTTTTAGTCAAATAAATGGGCTTAGAGATTTATTACAAAATAAACCTATCGTGCTTATATTTAGGCTTATTTTCATATTTAAAAATAGCTATTAATTAAATTTTAGTGTGTTAAACATTTTTTAAAATAAAAAATTGGATTTAAGAGTCGTAATTTTTTTTCAGTAGTGGTAAAAAAGAGAGTAAATGAAAACTATTAATACATGTTACATATAAAAAAAATTCGACGGGATTGGTTGACCGTTTCCCTCCCTCCCTTCTTTAAGACTGCTCTTGATATAGACAGAAACTGTAACCAACTGTTAATCTAATTATGAATTAAGGTTAGAAACCAGGGATTCAGATTCTTTCTTGACCATAAACATGAGTCAAACTGGCCAGAAAACCAATAGCACCATGGGTTACATTTCTGGCAGCTTAAGTTTATTTTTCTTCATAACAAGGTCAAAACATGATGACTATTCACTATTCAT
This sequence comes from Flaveria trinervia, assembly GCA_025506515.1. NCBI lineage: Eukaryota > Viridiplantae > Streptophyta > Magnoliopsida > Asterales > Asteraceae > Flaveria > Flaveria trinervia. The sequence goes on along the minus strand of CM046452.1, from coordinate 88,866,515 downwards.
CCACGCCTCTCTAAGGAGCCGATACCTATTGTTGTTACAACGATCGTCGTTTTTCAACGACCACATGGGCTTCACTGAAGCAGCAACAGCTCGAGAAGAGTCAACGAGCGAAGTCAAAGGTGAATCCAGTTCATCTAGTTCGTCATCGCTTGTGTTTGACTTTCCTATGATTGAAGATCCGGTGCGTGACAAACGGGCTGGACCTCCATCATCTCCTAAAATGCATCCTATTAAAGATGCAGAAGGAGGGTGATATACAATAGGAGCTGCTGCACATGGGAGACTCATGATACAATCTTCACTGCTCTCAATTAAATCCTGATCAAAAGGATCAAATTTCATCATTTTGGGTAGTAGTATTAACAGGTCGCGTTCGCAGGTTGAACACGAAAATCATGTCAGACACATGAAGTCATTAATGAAGACAACACGAGGTTTGTAGCCTGAGATGAACACACCCCGTTTAACCCGAATTTTTTTGGCATATTAATACTCTAAAATTATTAATTTACAACAAAAATTACGAATGTAGATATAATAATTACGTTAAAACTATAAAACCTCATGCTTATTTATCTTTTGAATTATGGCATAAAAAACAATCAGTTTAATTTATAACATAAAAAGCATTTGAAAAATGAAGCGTACAAATAAACGGGTTAAATGGGTCAACTTATGAAACCGTCAGGCTGGCCCGACACTAACTTGTTTAGCTAATTGTGAAATGATATTTCTTTTTGTAATGATACTTGACACATTAACTATGTATTTAAAGACGTTTACTTTTCTAACAAAAAAGTGTTTCTTGATGACCCAACTGACCCGCCCAATTTGTCATAAATTTGAATATTTTAGGCATAAGTTTTACTTTTTTCACAGATTAGAACAAAAACAATGCAGAGAAACTAACCTCCGAATCCAGTGCTTCAAGCACCACTTCAGGAAGAGGATCTGGGCAAAACTCATCTGGGGTGAAATTATCAAGAATCCTCATGATTAATGGTATGCCAAAAGTAGGACAAACCTTTAAGAAAAAAAGATTTAGAATTTTTCTTAAATACGCAACGAGATAATTTGATTAGCAGATTTTCAACCGTTTTGCTTTTATTAAAAAAGTTAAGAACCTCTTTTCGGATCGTATTGCTTAATAGCATATCCTTTGGAAGCATCATGAGCTCACTCAATGCAGTAAGGAGATGAAAAGTGATCGGGGAGCCAAATAGATCGGTTAGCCAGCTGGACCAGTTTCCTACCTGTCAATAATATAACTTCTGTAATCATATTTAATAACTTGATTATTAGTAAAATGAAAAAAAGATTGACAAAAGGTGTTGCAGGTCAACATGACCCGATTTTACACATCCTAAAAATGACCCATTTTGACCCGTTACAAAACACGTCCATTTTCCACCTCTACTTATCATGAACCAATTGAACATACGAGTTAAATGAAATTTACTAACCGTTCTTTTCAGTAGTGCACCGGCTCCGACACTTGCTTTCCCTGATGGAATAGGAAGAACCCTCGAATCACTAATGGGGTCTGATACAGGATCGGTTGGAACCTCATCACCCGGTTCGCGAAGAATGGCATTGAACATAGCTACATCTAATCTACCCATGCATTGTTCCATTATCTACGACAAAGATAGTAATTATACAATGAAATTTATTTATAACACACACTCTAGGCATTATAATTCTATTAAGCAAAATAGAAAATGTGTTACCAACATAGACAGCACACTCAAGCAACCACAATTATGTCCTGCAGCTCGTACAGGACAAATTCGTTCACAAACATCATGGAAAGCAGTTTCCCAAAGCTCCAAAGAGGTAGTTGTTTGATAAGATTTAGAGGAATCACCATCGGTACCTCTAATGACTCTCTTTGCAGCAGTGAAGTGCATATAGGGAGCAAGAGTCTAAAAGATTTTGATAAGAAGTCAGGCAACTATGAAATCAATCTTCACCAAACAAAAATATTAACACAGGTAATGTCACCTTGTATGGGTCAAAGGGGTAAACTTAAAACACGTAGAAGGAAACAGGTTCAACGGCTTGAATCAGTTGAAAGGCTTCCACAGACTATATTTTATGCATAAAGCCTCCTAAATCGGTTTATTCGATAGATCATATTATTATTGAAACAACATAATTTTTTTAGTCCTATATGAAACACTAGTTATTTATAAAAAGGTAGTAGTCAAAAAAAGATTAGGTCAACCAGACCTAACCAGCTTTGGCTCAACAGAACTTACCCATTATGGCCTGTTAACTATGGATGTGGGACGGTCCAAAACCAGATCAGATGCAACCAAAATTTAGAAAACGTTGGAATCACATACGGATCATGTAGTAGTGGTTTGGTGCTGATCTATTACATATTTGGTCCCAAACCAGACCGTGAATCAGACACAAAGTTTTGGGCTAGTTATTGAGGCCTATTTCCATGCCTAAACAACACAATTTCACTATTATAAAAGAACATTCCCCGGTTTTGAAAAGGACAGAACCTAGAACCGAAGTTTTTTCAACCACGGACCAAGAACCGTACCATGCATAACTAGTACCAGTGTGGTCAAGTGTGGTTTTGGTCTGGTATGCCAGTTTCAAAGGTGTAGATTGAGCTTTGCATACCCCTAGTCATCCAACTTGGCTGACTTCTATAAATTTACCCGTTTTAACCTGGTACCCAACCCACCTCACCACCCATTTTGCCACGTATATATGGCTAAAACCATGCACCTGCCACCAGATGGATTCAATGATACGTGAGAACATCCAAGATTCTACTTTTTCTAGATCAGAAGTAATCACACGAGTGTCCTCCCATTCATTGGAAGCCACATGCAGACCACTTCTACTCTCATTCGAACACGAATCTTTCTCAATATTGTTGTGTAATATCGCTCTCAGTACAACAGAATTTGATAACCAGAAAGTCAACCTGTATTCAAGGACAGAAATACTGTCAAAATTAAATATTTCCAACCGAAAGTGGATAACTCAGTGGATACAAAATGTACCTTGCAACATCATTTCCACAAGCTTTTGCGACTAAAATCAATCCCGAAACAATACTTCTTGCTGAATTCGCTCTCCTATTGGGATTCTCTTTGCATGCATGAAAATACAGCCTAGAAAGACGACGGGCGGGTGCATGAACTTTTCTGATAGAACTCCCATGTTCTGCAACAACCGAATAAATACTAAACTCAATGGCTGCAGCTTCTGTTAGTTCACCTTCAAGAACTTGTACTCTTTGTTCCAAGTGCTGTACCTTGCTTATTAAATCTAACCTTCCACTATTCTGATCATGAACACCAACGCTCTTGAATTTCTCTAAAACTTTGCTAGTCCTTACAGATCCGTTGCTAAGGCATGAATCCGATGAAGAACCGACAGATTTCACATTTTTTAATCTGTCACCATTAAATCCAAAATCGTCAACGGTTTGTCTTTCTTGACCACTTTGACTTGCATCCAAAATTTTGAATTGTATACAAGATTGTTCACTTATTCCATCACTAGCAATAGCCTTTCTAGGGAGCATTGTGAATCTTGAGTTACGGATATTTGCTAAAGTGGTACGAGCATTTTCAACTTCAGTATACAAATCTTTTGATGATAATATATGCTTTTCGTATGCAGCCCTTTTATCTTGAACAGAGACTTTTTTATCATTAACTTTTTCTGAGGTTCCACATATAGCTTCATATCCATTCTGCAATTAACTGTAACCAGATTAGTATAAATTTCACTCACCATCTTAGGTAGTGAATTTCAAAATTTTTCATTTTCACATAAAATTAAAAGAGAGCAAATTCATATACCTCTTTTGGAGGAGTTGATATCCCATTGGATCCAAAAGGTGAAGAAGCAGCCATAGAAGATTGAGAGAAAATATCATCATCAGTAATGGAAGCAGTCTCGGCTTCTTCAGCATACTCTTCATTCATCAAAGCAGAAACAGATTCAGATCGATTGCTATCCATTGATCCTTCTCTGGTTAATCTCACCCCAGATGATGACCTCACAGGATTATTTTTCTCAATCGTTTGGATTTTAACAAAGAGCATAGGTTGAGCCGTATTACCAAAAGTCCTCTTGCAGTTCATAGGCACACTAACCATCAAACTCCCTTCAACAACACCATATTCTGCAAAGTCTATCGTTGCAGTAGCCAACAACTGCCCTTTTACAGTTCTGTCCCTTCGAGGTTCATACATATTAAACTCTATACAATTTCTTAAGAAAGTTTCATCATCCCCAGTCTTAATCGATGGGTCCCTAAATAATGTAACATGAACCTTGAAAGATTCGTTAAATACGATTTTACCATCACCAACACCCAAACCAGATACTACTGAAGGAGCAACTGCTTTAGTAGACCCTGAGTTCTTGTCACCATGTTCCCATTGAATCAATGCAGATCGAAGTGATCGTAATGATTGAGATGGAGGCCATGGCTTAATCTCTATAAGATTGATAATATATTCAAGTTGTATGTAAGGGTTCTTCCTGTTTCTCGTCTTCAATCCCAGTACCATTTTGTTTCATGAATCTTTAAATAAAAAAGGTCATGTCAGTGTCTGAAATTGTTAGAATAGGGGGTGTTTGCATGTGTGCTTAAACTGATTATTGTAACTTGAAGTTGCAATAGGTAAGTTTTTGGGTAATAATCATGAACAACATATTCTGATTTCTGATAATTGTTATTCAAGTTATGATAATCTTTTTCAGAAACACACAGCCAATTAGCCAAATGACCCATGACAACAAGTAAAGAGAATCAACCAAACAAACAACAATGCAATCCCTAAGCTATCAAAGCAAGATCATAGAACATAAAACTCATGTTTCCGAATCAATGTGCATCTACTTAAGCTTTCCCTTGAATAAATTGTTAGGGTTTAAGCAATCAAACCATTAAACACATAAAAACCTAACCAAAAATCCCATACCAGTTCTAGATATTCGAATATCAGTGACAGAGGTTACCTGAGCTTGCTCTAAACTGCATAAATTATTACATGTAGCACAAAAGAACTAAAACTGCTTGAATTAGAACAAAAATAGATCATTTCAGCAACGGAAATTGCTCACTGAACACCAAGAACACAACCACTGTAATCCCATCACAATGCCATGATCAATTCAAGAAAAACGAGCAAGAACTAACGAGAAATGGAAGAATTGGTGATAGAGAAGACGAACCCACCATTGATTATATAAACTTACATGAAATTAAGCGTCGAAAAAAGGGTGAAATGAGGACAAAAGGTAAAGGTCGTTTCGTGCATGTGGGATGCTCGGTTACCCACAGAGACCAAGTGAGCATTTTCTGAAGTTGAAAGAATTTTTAATCAAAGGAGAAAGAAACAACTTTATTTTTCACTTCCAGTCCCTTTGTGTTGTACAGTTGTTTTATGTAGTTGAAATACTATTAAAATTAGTAATAACGAGAAATAGAACTATAGGGAAATACTATTTGTTCAGGGTTATATTCCAATTCACGATTTTTACTTTGAAAATTCATAAATGATTTATTCTAAACCAGTTGATCTATGACTCACTGGCAATTTTGATTCTTAATTACTTTGTATTTGCTAGCAACAATCAATTCATATTCATATTCATATCACCATTATTGATTAACAAGTTTTTAAAATTTAAAATTTTTTGTGCTAAGAGGAGTAAGTTATGTGATTGCAAAATGATGAGGGGTTAATGAGTAGTTGAAGAATGTAGGATTATGAGCTGTAACTGTATTCGTGTGTGATGGTAGGTGTAACACACGCGCTAATGACTCCAAGAATGTTACGACGCAAATGTCCGCTTACCTAGAAGTGTAAGAGGAGGTAGAGCGCGTGGGACTTTGAGTAGTATTATTAAGCCGATGATTTAGAGGAAATCATAACATCAAACGTACTTTTATATTTTAGAATCATTCACATTAGGAACACCCTAATTATAATATTACATCATTTTATTTCGTTTTGGATACACACCGTGTTAGAAATTGTTTAGTATGTGTTTAATGATTATTACTCTATTTTTATTGAAGATGGAAAATGAATAGTTCTCTTTTGACTTTTTATAACTTTCACATTACTTTTAAGTTTCTTTCATTTTTTAACATTAACTTTTGTTATTTGATTTTGGTTACTAAAGTTTACGATTTTAGAGTACGGCTACTACACAATTTATAATTAAATTTTATTTTATCGAGCTTGCCCACTTGAGTTTAGTATTTTATATTTTGATCGGTTGATTTGTTTTCTGAAATTGGACACTAAAGCTTAGGATTTTTAGAGACTAGCCATCAATTTGTTTTTTAGTTTGACCACTAAAATTTAGGATTCTAAAGTTTGTCCATTAAATTATTTATGTTGAATTTTTTTTTCAAGTTTGACCACTAAAGTTTAATATCTTTGAGTTCGCTGCCAAAATTTTATTTTATAGTTTCTGACGAACTGGATAAATACCGACCAAAGTAACGGAACACTACGTGTGGTACAATTGACCTGACTCTCGTTATGTTGGGCATGACTTTGGCCACCAAAATATTGGATTTTAGAGTTTCGACCCTATTTTTTTTACTTTTTTCACTAAAGTTTAGGATCTTAGAGTTTGACCATTAAATTGTTTACGGTGATGTTTTATTTGTTCGATTTCCACCACTAAAGTTTAGTATTTTTAAGTTTTACAACCAAACTTCGATTTTATGGATACAAACGAGCCAGACAAATAATGACTGAAGCAACGCAACGTTGTGTCTGAGAAAATTTACCAGACTCCGCTGCGTATCGCGGAGAGGAAAAACTAGTTAAGATTTATTTTGGTTTATAGTATTTTAATCGTTAAGATGCAACCTTAAATCTGAATGATTAAGTGGTAACCATTAAGATGTCAACTTTTAACCATTCAGATTTAATGTTATTTATCAACCATTGAGAGACTATCATTCATTAAAAGACAATCTCTTAATGATCACGATCTCTTAGTTTCCTTATTAAGACAAATATAGAAATTTCTTTCAATTCCTTAGGGTCAGTTTTTCGGTTCTTGAGTGTATTTATGCCGATGTTAGAATTTCCGGTTCAGGTCGAATAACATATATTAAATACAATAACTTAAAAAAATAAGTAAAAGATACAATTTTAGAAAAATCCAAACTCATAATTGTTATCAGAGGGCGATGTTGGTCTATCGTCTTGTGTGTTTTGGGTTAATGTAGGGTTTAATTTTCTAGTTAATTATTTACGTTTAGAAGAATCATATGAAAGATGTTTTGAATTAAAATTTTCAAGAATCCCGATTGATGATAACAATCTGGGTTAATATTGTTGGAGGAAAAAGTGAAACTTATAATAAAACACAAATGAAAATTAATGAGAGATGACATGACATAAGTATTAAAGTAAAACGAATTGAAATCACTTGCAAACACAAATAAAAGCTTAATGGGGACGCGGGCAATATAAAATAAACTAGACTATAAAGTGAAATGTAGTTGATTCAATAGAAAATAAATCTAAATTGGTTAAATTTTGATATTCTAATTTTAAACAGAAACATCGGATAAAACAATTAGTTTTTTTATTTAAGTATCGTAAAACTTTCCCTTTAGGGAATCGGTATTACAAAAACTCACAATAGATCGAGAATCTTTAATATATGTTACATGTAACAAAAATATTATGGAGGGTGTGTTGCCACTCCCTCTTATTATTAGGTCCACTCATGTTTTTTATACCAATAAGCTACATGTAATTTTATATATGTATTAAATGTATAATTTTTAGGATATGTTTATAGTAATAAGCAAATATAAGTGTTGTATCTGTAACTTTTGTAAAATAGTAAAACATTGAACTTGTTACCGTGAGGCTAACCCACATTGTAGATGCAAATGCTTATTGGATGAAGGTCCAGAGTTCATTGGAACAAATATGTAATTTAAAGTTGTATGTAGTAGTAGTTAGGGTCATTTAAAAAATGTAAAGCATCAAACTCAATTTAAACATTTTATGTGAGATTTTACTGAATATTTTTAAAGTGTAGGGTCCAAATAAAAATATTTATTATTCTAAAAAACTAAAATGGACTTTTTAACCACTCATACAACGGGTCAAACAAATTCGATTTAACTCACTCTAACGACATTGAGACCGACTCATTGAACCTTACGATCCTAGCTTTTAAAGATTTCGTTTTTGAGTTTTTAGCTTGTAGGTTTTATATATTATTCAATATAAGTATTTTACATGTATATTTTATAGTTATAAAACTCGACAATAAATTTAAACCAATTGAAATAAAAATAATAAAATTTGGTCTGAAACGGTTCACGGTCAACCGCCGAACTGGTTCGAACCGACCAGTTGTTGTAGAAGGAAATAATTTGAGATGGATCGGACTAGTAGCCCAACCGAATCCCCGTGTGACCGGCCAATCCGAACTAATCATGAAATCATTGCTAGCAAGAGAACATTTAGACCACTGCCATGTCATCCTAATTGGTACCACAAACACTAATTTTGGCCCAACCCTTTTCTTTCTTTTTTTTATAACTATTGGCTCAATAAGAACGAACTCATGGATCCTGTTGGCAAAGGCTCTTATGTGCGTATGTTAAAAAAATTTAAAGAATCAACGGCAGATAAAGGCTTAGCAGGTAGGGTTCAAAACATGTTTAACACAACACAAGAAGACACAACACGACATGACAAGATTAACACATATAAAACAGTAACACAACACAATAAGTCAATTATGTCATTGTCTTCAAACAGAAACACAAACACAGACTTTTAATAAATGTGTAATACGATACAGCTTGTTATGTCACAATTAATATCAACCTATATGATGACATGTCATGACACGGCACATCTAATACAAATAATTAAAAAAAAACAAAGTAAATATCGTCAAATATTAATATACACATTAACATATATGAAACAAAAATTTATAAAAAGTTTAAACTAACAATACACAAAGGAATATGAATTGAACTGAAATTGTGACATGTGCGGATGAAAATGAAATTGTGTAGTCGGCTAATAATTAAGACCAGAAAAATCCAAAAATTGTTAAGAACAAACTTTTAATGTACGCGAAAAATAAAACAACTTTAGCATTTTGAGTAGATCTATGGAAGTTCAAGAGAGATTTGAATTGTAGTCATGTTGTTCATATGTGTTATCAAGTTTTTTGTTCTTCATACATGTTATCAATTTAAAGAGTAATGGGTACTACACTACTAATACAGAACCCAATTTATGCTTTCTAAATTCTAAGTGGACTTACAGAAAAAAATTTAACAACATTCGTATTTCATCCTCATTGCACACTAGGTACAGTGTGTTTGAAATAGATGATAATTGCATATGATTTATCTTGATGGTATAGAAAGACACTAAAGGCATTCACTATTTTAAAGAAACCCCCCAAGAGCTTGGCACTTTTATTTTTCTTTTTCGTTTAAATTTGGTTTGTACAAATTGAAATTGGTGTATTACTTGTATTAGAAAATTAGCTTGAAAATGAAAAAAGATTAGAAAATTGGTGTTTACTCTAAAAACTAGTAACTTTAATTTTAGTTCATGAACTTCTTTATTTTGTATTCTTTAATTAGAATTATTAGTAACATTTTTATTTTATATTTAATAAAACAAGTAATAATAATGTCATCTTCTAACCAAATCTGGTCACTAACAATTGTTTCATGTTTTCCTGTGTGATACATCAACATCACGTTAACTTTTATTATTTTCCATAATTTTTCTAGTTTTTCTTCGTTTCACATGATGTCATATAATTTTTCCTTGTGTCCATGTTTTCCCTAAACTAATTGACTTTTTTAATAAATAACTATTTTTCATATAATGACATTAAAAAGCATAAAAATAATAAATAAAAAAGTACTAAATGAAAATTATATTATAAATTTAAAATACCGGTTCCACTAATTCTTTATAAAGATTGCATGCCCACAACCTCCACCACCTTTTATTCGGCTTCAACACTTCGCCGAATAATTCGCTTCAAGTTCGGGACATCCCGGTGAGTAATCATCGGGTCGATAGTTTTCTCAACACCGCGGGTCTGAGTACGTAGTGTTTCTACATGGGGCTGGTTTTCCCTGTGACATCTCGGTCCCCATACCATGTCCCTCTAGACACATGATTTGTCATGTCCTCTATTTAATATCAATTAAATTTGTTTAATTCGTTATATTTTTCAATTCCAAAATGCATGTTGTAAGGGTCAAGTCACATGTAAAGTCAACTCAATGCATAGAGAGATCTACTATGAAGACATAAGTGACAAGTGACAAACAAATTTATACTTGTTCTAGTAGTTTGTATTGATTTACGTTTCAACGAATCATATCATATCATATATATGCACACGCGAAACACATTTTTATGTGCATGCACACATTTAACATTCGAGTACGTGGATGGTGATACCGAGTCATCAAACACTTCTGAAAACGAATAGTGGTAATAAAGAAGCATGAATTCACAATTATTACAATGATAGAGAAATTACCATAATACACAGAAATGCATTCAATTTCATTGTATTGTTTCAATCATTTAATTGGATGGGTCTTTGTACACTAGATCATGACCAATTCAATATCACGTAAAGAGCACGTGACAACTAAATAAGGGCATGAAAGGTGGTAGGGGTACCCTTGCAATGCAATCCCACTGTGGCTGGTCAAAATGTTGACTATTTGACTTGAAAACACTTTCTCAGTTTCTAAGTTATAGTCTTTATGTATTGATCGTATAATTTGTGTTGAGATTATTTAAATATTTTGAAATAAGATTGAGATCATAAAATAAGTCACAATATTAAAAAACAATATATTGACTCGTGAAACAAAAATGAATTCTTGAAAAAGTAAAAGAATCTAGTAGACACTAAACAAGGAGACGGGGAGAGTGACAAAGTGGGGATCGACTAAAAGCGAAATAGGTGCAAATATATAAAAACAACTTTGTCATGGTATACGTGTTACCACGAGGTAATATTAAAAACGTACGAATGGAATATGATTTTGACCTGTCGCCATGGAACAAAGATATACATTTGACTTTAATTTTAATAAATTTAAATTTAATAATTTATACTGTTATACATTGGTAAACAACAATTCATATATTAATTTGACCGATAATACTTTTAATTTTAATTTTATTACCAATAACAGTCCCAGTAACATAATAATAAGATTTCTATGTTTTATTTGCATTCGATTTCACTCACAATAAAAATCACGAAGAAAATGAAATAACATACAAGCAAAATTCAACAGAAGATAAATGCAAATTGAGCTGGATCTATGATAGTTATGTTACTATGATTGTTATTAGTAATAAAAGTAAAAGTTATGAGTGTCATTAACGAAATTCATAGTATATATTATTATTGGTTAATGAGAAACAATATGGATTATTAAAATAAAATTCACCTTTATTTTATTACTGTATCATTTAGACATACTTTGCTTTAGGAAGTTTTTAATAATTTAATGGCCACCGGTCCAAAATGAAAGGACGAAAACAAATGAGTTCGACATGGGTATTAAGACGGGTAAAGATGAGGAAATTGAAAGGGGATGAATCAAACACTCTCACACAACTATTGCGTCATCGCGAAATCTAAAACCAAGTGCGAGATAGACACAAGAGAATCACGAAGACCAAGTTAGAAATGTAGATTTCTACATAAACCAAACGAATATGAATGAAAATAAAATTCCAGTAAATTCATATAAAAATCCCTAAAAAAGTTTATTTGACAAAAAAAATAAGAATAACATCAACAATCATCTAAAACCACGTAAAATTATATTGGTTAAAAAGATAATTAACCTTTAAAAATATTAATTATCCTGTTAAAAGGAAGATTATTCTTAAAAGAGACTCCGGCAAATGCTTTATACCCGTGGTTAAAGTTAATCACACCTCTTAATCTCTCTGGCGCTCACATTATTCAATTTTCTCTAGAGGGAGAGAGAAACCACTCCCAATAAATAACCCACCGACCACCAGAGAAATACTGCAAGTTTACAAGCTTCTATCTCGCCGGAGATGACGGTGTTCGGCCATACAGCCACGGAGGAAGCTTCCTTCCGGCGAAACAACAGGTGCATCCAGTCGACTACGAGGCCGACGTCTCTCAACGCCTCATTGAAGCTACGTCCTCCGGCGACCTCAAATCGGCGTTTGAATGTATAAATGATCCGTATGTTGACGTTAACTTCGTCGGTGCTGTTTCGTTGAAGATTCGTGTGGCGGAGGTTCACTGCGGCGATGAATCGGAGAATGTGGTGCGATTTGAATGTCAGGAGTTTAAATCCGACGTCTCTGCTTTGTTCGTTGCTGTTCATACTGGAAATGTGACACTCGTCAGGAGATTATTGGTATGAATTTTGAAACTCGGGTTCGTTAACTTTGGTTTTTAGTTTTTGAATCGGAGCACTGGCGTTCAAACATATTTTAATCTTCGCATTAAATGCTCTGAGTTGTTTGATTATAGTATTTGATTTACTGGATTTGAATTTTGATTAGTATTGTAGAATCATAAGATTTTGTAACTGTATATTGTATGTTTACATCTTGCTTTAGTAATATAGAGTATTCACTAGCAGTTTATCGATTTAGGACTGAAATTCTCAATTTGTACAATTTAATAATGCTCGCGGTATTCTCTATTGATTTTGAGTAGTCTCAGCGAGTTTGATATGCAAATTGAAGCAGTCAATGCATAGATTGTATCTACACAACTTGAAATTAGTGGTTTAAACTTTGAAGAAATGTTTGAAAATGGTGAAGTTCATCTTAATATGCGAAAGTGCGGAAGTATGAATTAGAATCCAACACAAACTGATTCAGGAGTTTGCAACTGTGATGAAGAAATGATTTGACTATATTTAGAGGCTTTAAATTTTGTGATGGAGAAATGATTTGATTATATTCAGAGTTTAGTGTTCACAAGATTTGAGAATCTATCTTCTTTACCAATATCTATGTGATCTGTATCCCTGATCATTGATTCATAATTGCTCCATCAGGCAAATAAGGGGGCATGCATGTAGTAATACATAGAATCCCATTACATGCTGTCTGCAGTCTGCACTCCCAAACTACTGATCAGCATATGCACCTATAAACACACCACCACCACCTCATGGGCCATCATATATTATTAATAAATTTTATTCATTTTGTGAAATGACAAATTCTTTTTTGTTGTTGTTGTTGCTATTTTGGTAAATGATAAGAGTTGTGGAGCCGACGTGAATCAGAAACTATTTAGAGGCTTTTCATTGACAGCGGCGGTAAGGGAGGGCCACCTTGAGATTTTTGAGATCTTACTCAAAGCCGGTGCCTCTCAACAGTCTTGTGAGGAAGCTCTACTAGAAGCCAGCTGTCATGGGCGTGATCGAATGTTTATCGAGTTGCTAATGGGTTCTGATCTGATACGGCCTAATGTTGCTGTTCATGCTCTTGTCACTGCATGCTGCAGAGGATTTATAGATGTGGTTGATGTTCTCGTGAAGGTAAACATCAGTAGCTCGGTTGTTTATTTTTTATTATAATGGGCTAATCAGCAAATTTGAAAGATTTTCTTAACCTTCTTTATACATGTATAATCAAAATAATTAAATACTAATTCCATACCAAAGTTAAATTCCTCAATTCCATATGACATGTTCCTGAAATGTATTGTGGTGACAGTGTGGTGTGGATATAAATGCATCTGCTAGAGTGCTCCTCTGCTCTTCTAAGCCATCTCTGCATACAAATTTCAACTGCACATCCCTTGTGGCAGCAGTTATTAGTAGACAGGTCGCCGTTGTTCGTCTGCTATTGCTGGTAACCTTTTAATCCAAATTTAATTATAACATAAAAAATAGATTGGCTTGATTATTTGGACCACAGTAAATTTAAAGATTTGTTTTTGGTTAGCCAAGTGGAAACACTTAAATCTGAAGTTTTCTTTCCATTTGCAACCAATGAGTCCAAAATACATAGGTAGCATGTGTGTAAACCAGCCAATCCGAGCTCAAGATCAGCTCGTTTGAAATTCTAATTCTATAGTTCAAGCTTGGATCATGAGTAGCTTTTCAAGCTCGAGCTCGGTTCATTAACTATTTATTAATTAATTATTTGTTATATTATAGTGTGTGTATATATATATTATAATTATTTGCATACATATGTATAATTATTATTTGTATATTTAACAAAATATATTTTAGCTAATACTTTTTATCATTTTTATATATAAAAATAGTTATTGCATAAATATATTTTTATTGTGTTAAATTAAATTTATATAAATAATGGACCCATTTAAGCTCCTTTAGGCTTGCCATCCTAGTGAGACTTGATACGTAAAGTTTGGGTTCATTTGTAAGATGAGGCAATTAGCTCCAATATAAGCTCGAGTTCTTTTAAGTTTGATTCGAAATCGAATCGCTCATGAGCACCTCGATTTGTTTACACTTATAGTAAGTGGTATCTAAAGTTTGAAAGTTCTTATAACATGGTATCTCTCCTATAATGGGATCAAGTGGATTTGACTAAGGCGTCACAAATGTCATTTAGCATTAACTTATTTGATTATTAGGAAAAGCGAGTTTAAGTATACCTCAATATTAGATACCACTCCTCCAGACACCATTTCTTAATGATTCTGGGTCCCTTACTCCCTTTCGTATCTTTATTATAATGATCATCGAACAGCTCGACTTTTGTAGCCATTGATGACGTGTGATGCGTCCGTCCTAATGGTTCACCAAATATCACCAGAAACTCAGACACAACATTTGTCCAGTTGTTGGTTGTTGATATTCAGAGCTGTGTAATAAATTTCACATCTTATGTTGTTGTTCTTTTACCATGGTACCAATCTACGTGTAAAAGAGAAAAATGTCCAATACATGTCACCAAGTACTAATAGATCCGTCAGTGTTATTCCTGAAATATTTACTAAATAGTGTCCCTACAGAAGATAATCAAATACGGAACTTACAAACCATTTCCAGCTGGCAATGACATGAATAATTGTACGTTGAGATATTATTTAGTGCACTGTTATTAAGATACGTGATATTTTAATAAATCTTCTTGTTAATCGATTTAGTTATGTTCTATCCTTAATAGATAAACATGGTGGATTAACCCCTATAAACTATCAATAATTACATATATATAGCTAACCCAACTTTAAATAAACATTCCCTATTTTTTAGGACCATTATACCCTTCCCTCCTGTAAACTTCAACAGCTACACATGTTCCAATTCAAGATTTTTATATAAACAGCAGAGCCAATTAACCCAAACCCTGTTATAATAACAAATATAATCAAGCATATTTTCCATAGAGACAGGATAGCTAAAACATGAAATTTACATATCCATCTATAGTTTTCTTTTTGAACCGCAAAGAGACTATTAATATTAAAGGGGGAAAAAGAGTGAGGGGCTGTTTGATGTTAAAGATTCGGTCAGAAGCGGCTGACCGAGTAAGAGCCTTCTTTAAAACTGACCGGGTAAGAGAAAAAATATGCATGAGTCAGTGGTGCCGGACCGGGTCAGACGCGAATCAAACACCCTGACCGGCCAAAATGTCTGACCGGGTCTGAAGCAAATCAAACAGCCCCTGGGTAGAAAAGAAAGAGCATACAAGAATGGAAAAGGAAACAACAAACAAAAATAGTTCAGACAAAGCAAAATCTACACTAATTCGCCCATGTGAAGTCAAGCTTTTTTGCTTCTGTTTCTTACCCATAGAAAGTCATAGGATCTTATGTCTTCAATTGCTTTAGCAGTCTATAGATAAACCAACCAACCCACACAGGCTAAACAATGCCAACATACTCAGCGCTAAAGCATAATATTATTAAAGACCTCGAACTATAAAACACGCGTCACCTCCAGTATCGTCTAAAAAAACATTCTCCTCAGAAGCTGCCTCTAGCTGGTTATAACAAAGGCCAAAGCTGGAACATACATGATAATTGAATGATCTATGATACTCATTCCATTACGAAAATGTCTCGAGTAGGCTTCTTTCGGGATCATTTTCAAGGGTTTAGGGCGTAGAGTTTATGGTTTGGGGGTTTAGTAGTCATGTCATAATTTGTTTCTAATGAAATGGGATATTTGTTAACATTTTAAAACTAAGGATATTTATATCTTAATGCTTGGATGACTATATCTAGATATTGCAACTTTCAGAGGATTATATATAACTGCCTCCTAATTATTTATATAAACCAATAAACCTTTAAGAAGAAGCATGTCGAGCAGGAACTAACATAGCTTAAATTTCTTGAAGGCTGGGGCCAATGTCAACATCAAGGTCCAGTTAGGAGCATGGTCATGGGATCCTGCCTCAGGTGACGAGTTTCGGGTTGGTGCTGGACTAGCAGAACCATATGCTATTACATGGTGCGCGGTGGAGTACTTTGAAGCTAGTGGTTCCATACTACAAATGCTACTACAATGCATCTCTTCCGACATGTGTCACAATGGCAGAAGTCTCCTTCATCACGCAGTCCTGTGCGGTAACACAGGAGCTGTAAAAGCACTGGTCAAATGTGGGTACGACATTGAATACCCAGTCAAAACTACGCTGAAAGATGAAACCCGACCGATCCACATGGCTGCACGCCTTGGTTTTCCGTCGATCCTTAAGTTGTTAATCGACTGTGGCTGTGATGTTAACTCAAGAACTAAAAACAATGGTGAAACCGCTCAAATGATATGTGCTAAATTCAAACGGGAAGAGTGTCTTAGAGTGTTGATCAAAGCTGGTGCTGACCTTGGGTTGACCAGTTTGACCGGTCAATCCGCTGAGTCTATAGCTGAGTCAAATCGTTGGTCTCTTGGCTTTAGAAAAGCAGTGTTGGATGTCATTAGATCAGGAACAGTACCAACATCAAGCAATGATAGTGTCTTTACCCCTTTGATGTTTGTATCTCATTCAGGAGATATACAAGCTTTGAAAGCTTTGATTAATCGCGACGATATTAATCTCGACAAACAAGATGAAAAGGGTTTTTCAGCAGTTATGGTGACTGCAATGAAAGGTGATATTGAAGCCTTTAGGCTTTTGGTCTACGCAGGGTGTGACGTTAAGCTTACTAACAAAGCCGGTGAGACCGCAATTACTCTATCGAAAATGAATGAAAATTCGGACAAGTTTGAGAAAGTAATGATTGAATTCACTCTAGAAAAGGGTAACCAGAACGCCAGAGGTTTTTATCCTCTACACTACGCGGCTCGTCATGGTGATGTGAATGCAGTCAAATTGTTAACTAGTAGAGGGTATGATGTAAACATCCCTGACGGGGATGGGTACACACCCCTCATGTTAGCAGCAAGAGAAAACAATGGACAAATGTGTGACTTGTTAATCTCGTGTGGGTCAATTTGCGGTTTCAAAAACTCGAAAGGTGAAACTGCACTCTCATTGGCGAGAAAGCACACGAAGAACACAGCGGAGTGCGTGATACTAGACGAGCTTGCTAAGGTGTTAGTTCTTAGTGGTGGGAATGTGTTAAAACATACGAAAGGAGGACGGGGATGTGCACATAGGAAAGAGCTGAAAATGACGAGTGATGGCGTTTTGAGATGGGGGAAGTCAAGTAAGAGAAATGTGGTTTGTCGGGATGCTGAGGTGGGGCGAGTGCAGGGTTTGTGAGGCGTAGAGGGAAGAAGGGTGATGCTGCTGTGGCAGGAGTTTTTCGGTTGGTGACGGAGAAGAAGAAAGAGGTGCATTTTGTTTGTGATGGTGGGTTGGAAATGGCAGAGTTGTGGGTTAGGGGGATAAAGCTTGTGATGAGAGAAGCTACAAGTGGTGAAGTAAAGAATAAAAAATAATTAGAGTGGTAGCATTTGTTTATCTAAAGCTTTTGTATGTGTAGATATGGTACTATAAGTATGAAATACTTCGTCTTGAAGTATTATTTTCAGTCAAGTAAATGCATATTTTTCTTATAAAACGAATTAGTACAATAATAAAAAAGTAACAATAACGAAGAACACAAGAACATAACATGGTTTACTGATACATAGAGCCTAGCTAAGGTGACTTAGAATCTAAGATACTACTTTGACACAAGGTTTAACATGATCTCACTTTGATTTCCAGATGATCTGTTGTCAGCTCATAGGCATGTATCAGTTTCCAAAGTTGGGATATGGGTTATCGATGTTTCTATGCATACACAAGTTTAGTATGGGGAGACTTTCTAAGATTTCATTGACTCAATTTATCAATAGGATATCACAAAGTGATCATAAGTTGGTCAATATCAACATGTTACATCTTTAGGACTAAAACTGAAGCATACAGTTGCAGAACAACAAGCAGAAGCTGATCCATAACAATATGCAACAGAGATCAAAAGAAAGTGTAACAAACAACTCAAAACTTCAATCATATACTAACAACCATGATTCAACATGAATAAATAAAAAGACCTTGATTTAGTCACTTGCAGACCCATCATCATCATCATCATCTTCGTGTCGTGTTATCACATTCTCAATAAACCTTCTCCGCACTCCTTCTAGAACAGCTTCTCTAGATCCTTCACCTCCACTCTGCCCATCGTTAAGCACAGGATCTGACTGACATAGAACCAGAGCAACACCTACACATAAACCCATACAAAACAACACAAAATTGTATTCATTTAACCTCGATAAATCTCCGAGTCCTTCTAGCAGAGTTCACAGGTTTGAATCCAGCTTCTACTAGTTGAGCTTAGCATTACTTGATCCTATTAGTTGACAATGTATTTGTATGTCCAATGAGTTTAAAAGCAACGGGTCTCATGATCAAACAAAAAAAGTTATAGTCTTTATATTTACTATCATTTCTATATTGAAACACGAATACAAGATAAGCAAAGTTTCTTGTTTTCATAATCCAACATATCTAAAACACACATTGCCAAAAAATGTACCTTCAGGAGTGCATCTTCTACCAAAAGTATGCAAACCGACATAGTTCGCCTTCACAGCACCATTGTTATAAACCAACACAGTGGGCAGATTACAATCCGGATAATTAGGAATGCAATCCGTCGATACGATCTTAACAAACTTTGTTGCAGGATACATTGCTGCAAGTTCTTCAAGACATTGCATCAGAACACCACATTCAGGGTACCTGTTCAAAAATCACTACTTATTAATCATTTCTAATTACAATTTACAAACAACACAGACTATAAGATTAATCAACCTAAACACAATAATAACAGTCAGTGAATTACCCATCTTTGTATAAAACAACAATCACCCACACATCAGATGGAGCTTGTGATACCTCACGAACAAAATCTGATCCAGAAATCGGTATAATCGAACCAAATTTTGCAACTTTCACAACTCTCTTCATCTCTGCTAACCTCTGTCTCCTTCAACAACAGCAATCGGAAATTAATATGCAGAAATTGGGGATGATTACAGATGAATTTAGCGTTTTTAAGTACCTGTATTCTTCGAGGAATCGATCATCATCGAGATCGTCTTCAAGATCTTCGAGTTCTTCTTCCGTCTTGTGATCGATCCAATTCTTGTCTCTAGGTTTAGATTGTTCGTCTTCTGCGGGAGTAAACGGGTCGGGTTTGAATGCAGGGGGTTTGGGAGGCAAATTACCGAGTTTTCTTTGGATATCATCCCATTGAGTTGATGATCCTTCAACATCTTTGTAGACGAAGTGATAATCCGCCATTGATGTATGATTTGTATGCTTTTGATCTCTGTAAATTGGAATCGAGTGAGATCAAGATAGAAGATGAAGTTGATGAATTGACGGAAGTGGGTTGATCTTTATTGGGCCTGGGCCTGGGCTTTAGATTGTATTTTATAATGTGATTAAAGCTTGAAAGATTCGAGTGTTGGGTTTTATTGGGTGGATCCGTTTCGTGGCGCTGGGCCGCTGACCGAGTTTTAGGCCGAACCGGTTTTTGATTTTATTAATCCGAAACAATAGGTACAAGATCAAATCAATCAAACAAAAATATGAATACTCCAAACAAGAAGAATATAAACTAATACTAGACTTAGATCATATAGATGCGATCGTCAAAAAGTACAGGCATCTAAAAGGAGATTTCATCAAGTGAAAACAAAGATAGACGGTAACAAAGTAAGATGAAGATTCAAGGCGTATGAAGATTGATTAGAAGACTTAGCGATACAAGAAGATGACATCCGATGCAAACTAGACCTGGTGTTGAGGGTCGATTCCCTAGATGAACGAGATGAATATGTGTACATAAAAGATGTGAGATCCACAACATGGCTGGTGTGGTATCCTTTGTTGGTGTAGTAAAGATGTGGTGTACTAGAGTATTGCCTCTCATGGTGTAAATTTTCTATTAACACACCCATATAACAAAAAGAGTGATCTATTCTGATTCTTATATTTATAACTAAAGAAGATTGAAAATTTCCAAGCGCAAAAACAAATTAGCTCTTCTAAGCCTAGCAGTACTCCAAACAAATATAAGCAGCCCAAGATTCCATCATGAACAAAAAAATAGTTAGAAAATATAAGAGTTATATAATATATATGTTTGATATTAAATTAAAAGAAACATGTATTTCAACAGTAACTTAAAGTCGGGTCTGGTTCAAAACGGTTCGTTTGAAAGAAGTTTTTAAGAGAAAAATCTGAATTGATAAAAAGTAGTATGGATGGGATTAAACTAGATTTGATATGTTATATAACTAGGTTTCTCAAACCGGTTGCTTCCAAGCCGGATTCAATGTATAATTTCATTTATTATAAAAGTTACTTATTTCTTTCAAACAAGTAACTTAAAACATAATGATACAACTCATTTAGTCTGGGACTAAAGTAGCATGTAGGTGATGAATGACCTTCAACTCTTGCCACAAAATTGGTTTACGCTTCAAACCTGATTTATTTTCTAATAATTCGCTTAATTATAATAACTTTCGTTAGTTTGTTTTTTATTTTTAAACCGAAGCATCATTTTTTTTCTACGTCAACGTTTCGATATAATTTCTTTTGAAAACGGAGTTGTATTCAAAATCTAGTACTTTTTTAGTATGATAGGTTGGAGCAAGCGCATTAATCGTTGCGCTATCATGACAAATTATAAACAAAAAACATCATTGTGGTATTTGTATTATCAGAATCGGTTCTAGTATTCAAATTATATAATTTTCAAGGAGTTGGGATGATAACGGCCAAACTTCGCCGCGAAGCACGGGGAAAATCTAGTTAAAATTAAAACAAACATTATAATTACTACTTGGGTTGGTAGTCTATCGGTAAGAATCATAAACCTATTATACACCGTTCGGGTTTAAATCTACTTAGGAGTAGTCTAGAATGCTATCGTTGTTAATAATTTTGAATTGGTTTTATTCCAACTACGCCCAAAGCTGATGGTTAAACCATATTAATCGAAACATCATTTTTCATAAAACTAGTTGAATTCATAAAACTAGTATTTTAAAGTCGATAATCACCGGTACAACCGTAGTTCCAACCCTTGGCAGATTCGGCTACTCGTTGTGGCTGCAAACCAAACGCGGTTGCCACGCCAAGACAACGTTTTTTTGTCTCCAATTCATCACAACCATTTTATTATATCGGGAAAATGTCACAGAATAACAACCAAGTTTCAAAAGTGTTCTAATTTAGTCACTCATGCATATTTTTCTCAAATTGGACCTCCAAATGATCAAATCGAGTCATTACCAAATTTTATTATGACAAGCAAGTAATGATGGAAAAGATATTGGAGTTAGAATTTTCGATATATAAAATTATATTAAAAAATAAAAAAACATGTTAATTATGAAAAAAATAAAATAAGTACTTAAAATTTACATCAACGTTCTATATCAGCTTCAAAAGATAAAAAAAATATTTTCTAACTGAATCCAAAAGTATAACATGCTAAAAAATATGTTATGATTTTTAATTTGTATAAAATATAAAAATGAGTGATCTAATTGAAACATTTTTAAAACTTGAGTTACTTAATTGGAACACTTTTGAAAATTGGTTACTATTTTACAAAGTTACCTTTATTATATCCCCAAACCAAACCAGAAACCAACAACTCATTACATCTGTTTTTTAAACACCGAGGTTCATATAAGTGGACGACGTAATACTGATTTGGCTCAGACCCACGCACGGTCTCAGGCTGCAAACCATCTACACATGGTTGCCACGCCAGGACGACAACGGTTGGATCATCATTGCCAATGAACCTGTCAACATAACCAATAATAAATTGAAGCCAACAACAAAGATATCATTGATTCAAACCTAGTCACCGCCTCTAGCTGCTGACCATTTGTCAATGGTTTCCACGGTAGGACAACAATCTGTTTTCGATTAGATTATCACAGGCAACAAACAATCTCAAATAAAGCAATAATGTGTGGTCTTGCGAATCGAAACCACCAATATCAGGCAGATTCGTGAACACATTGAAAACCCAAATCAACATCAAACATTAGAGATCTCTACAGAACAATAACCACTGTACATGTAGGGCATTAGGAGTGGTTGGAGCAATAGCAAGCACAACAACAACATCGTAGACCGAGAATCGACGACGTCGGCAGGCCAACCATCGTCGCCTAGGGTTTGAGAATACATAGCAAATATGAGCGTAGGCAACCCCGACAGCAGTTGCCACACCCCAACCTTGACGGCGGAATCGTCGAGCAGTGAGAGTTAAGATCGTTCACAGCCACATAACGCTATTATTAAATACAAATATATAATTCATAAGTTTAAAAGGTACATTACAATCATAAGACTCAAATAAAAACACAATATAAGAAATATATCAAGCTCATTCATTTAGTTAACTAGGTCCATTCCTAGGTGTGAACAACTTTGAAAAAGACGATCAAGCTTGAGTATTTCCTGAAACATGTTAAAAATAAAAGGGTCAACTATAAATAGTTGGTGAGTTTCCAAGTTTTTCATACATAATATGATAAAGTTACAAGTAGCAATTCATGTCATAAGTCATAAGTTAGTAAGGTTATAGAACACATATCGTTACAACCAAACCTCGACTTGATTACAAGTATATAAGATTGGCTAAGTGTATTTGGTTCCCATGATGAAAAAGCATACGTCATCAGGAGTCAGCAATACATCGACTTTAGCACCAAATAGGCTTGTCAGACCCAAAGATCTAAGACGTCGCCAGGCTAGCAATAGTAATGATTGTAAACAAACTATGTATCTCATATAATCACTTACAACACACAAATAACCATG
Organism: Flaveria trinervia; assembly: GCA_025506515.1. Classification (NCBI taxonomy): domain Eukaryota; kingdom Viridiplantae; phylum Streptophyta; class Magnoliopsida; order Asterales; family Asteraceae; genus Flaveria; species Flaveria trinervia. Next base: position 88,843,167 of record CM046452.1, on the reverse strand, counting down.
ACAAAATATAAAGGTGAATTGCAAGTGCTTTACAAGTCTCAAACGTTTATAAGTGTACGATGTATAAGTATCATGTTTCATCTCAAAATAGTGTGAAAATGTAAAAAGGGGCAAGGAAAACTCACATTGATATATGCATTTCAAGATGATATAAAAGATTAAAAGATAATCCAACGTATCCATTACAAGACACCTAAACATGCATGAATATACCAAGATTAAGGTTTATAATAAGATTTACGTTCAATAAGAATCAGGGTTTTGATAGAATTAAGAGGTTTTTAATAAGTAGTAAATTTATAAAGTAATTATCTACATTTTTAATTCCATTAGAGGAATTATATACATTTAAGTATTTTAGAAATGGACTTAAAGTATGATAATGGATAAGGTTAAGATATAAATAAACTTTACGATTATCTAAGATTAATTAGTATAACGCATTGATTAATGGCCAATTATTATTCTACACAATTTGTTAAAGTATATTTTGCAAGAGATAATATTTGTATATAATTTGTGCAATTATAAAATATATACCCTCTATAATTATCAAGATAATATAGTGTTCATAATCATTTTAATGATTTTTAATTTATTGATTCAAGTCCATAATTATATAAATAGTTATTATTTTAAAAGAAAATCATTTAAATATATAAACTTAAATACACATAAAAGGATATTTAAGTTTTAAAAAAGTACATTTTGACCAATGTTTATAATGTACTTAATTATATGACTTGCAAAATAATATAAAATTATTTAAAGTCATTTAGCATGGTCAAAAATAAAAAAATAACTAATTATCTAAATGATATTTAAATGTCTATTTACATAATTAATCATTTAACATATTAATTTATAATGTTTCATGAAATCTCCATTTAAAATAACGTGATTTTAACGATAAATAATTAAAGAGAAAGTTCAGGTCACTAATATTTTATTATTTTTTAAAATCCATATAAATAATCCATGAATAATCTTTAAAATGTTTTATTACAAAGGTTTTTAGTTATTTAAAATTTTATAAATATTACCGAAATTTATTTGATGCCTTAAAAATATTTAAAGTTTATAAAAACATTTTTTATATTTATTAGAAATTTTCTAAAATTGATTTAAGGCTGAAAAAGCCATTTAAAAAAATATGGGGGTGGCCGGGTTTCGAACCCGGGACCTCCAAGTTGGCATGAGAAGACTTAACCGGTGAACCAAGGCATACAGCTGCGGTATCACCCAGTTTTTAAATGTTAAAAACATACCCATAAAAGAACCCCAGTTTACATAAACCCTAGAATCATCATTGATCAAATTGAAGATCAAACTGTTGTTGTTTGTGAAAACCAACTTAGGGCTTTGATTCTTTATGCAAAACCGAGTATGTGAGACGGTTTAATTACCTGGTTCGTTAAGGAATGATAATAAGAACACCCGAAGAACAGTTTGCGGCCGTAGGTGTACAAAGGAGGATCAATATTCGATAATAATCAAATCAAACTTGCAGGTAGATTATATAGATACCGATAAGTAAAATCCCCCTATCAATTTTTAGTGAGATCGATCTGAAGATGATACACGACTAAATTGCAGGTCTAAACAAAAGTGGAGATCGATGGTGGTGGTTGTTGTGTTTCGAGTGAAATTACAGGTTGTATACGACTAGAGATAGGTAATAGATCGTTTTAGGTTTCATTAATTGAGTTATTAACACAACATGTACGTTGAATGGTTAAGAATTAAACCATGGCTCGGTTTCGGATGATTCATCTGCAAATCGAGCGTTTCAACTTGAATTTAAGGTGGTTACAAGTTCGATTCAAGCACTACTACCGATTCGAAACGGTTCTATGCTTGATTACCAATTAATAACGCGTTTAAGGGTGTGGCCGGAGCTCGGCCAGAGCTCCTGCCGGATTCACGGGGGTGAGGGGGTTGGTTTGGTTTGTTTTTGAAATTGACACAATTGGTCCCTGAGGTTTCCAAGGGTTATCACTTGAGTTTTAAGGTTTTGTTTTAGTTATAAATAATTTACACTTTAATCCCCTCTATTTAAGTTTTTATTATTTCATGTCAAAAACTTTCATTTGAAAGTTTATAAAATGATATTAAAGCCCCCTTAACTTAAGTGTTAATATTTAACCTTTATTAATTTTTTTAAATTATTATTATTATTATTTTATTATTCATTTAATTAATTTATTAATCACCAAATTAATTATTAAGCATAATAAATCCTCAAAGTTTCAAAATTGACATAAAAGGTCCTTTTAAAACTTAACAAAGTTTACTTTTAATTTAACGAAAATATGAGATGTCACAGTCTCTCCAACTTAAAAGAATTTCGTCCTGAAATTAAGAATGAACTTAAATGAACAAAAGGAGTTATAATGAAAGGTAAGTGTACAACGGCCAGTGATAGACGTTTGATTACGGATGAGATGTTTCACTTTATGGAACCTTACAAGTCTCTTGACATAATGCATACCAATTTGAACTCTTCCAGTGAAATACGAGACTCTTTGAGAGTTGGCACATGAAACGTTAGAAGACGATGACGAGTTACCGTGGTATATTAGACAACATCTAGAACGTATTTATGTAATAAAGTGATGACTTGAAATCAATGAAAAGACCATCAATTGTAAGAAAGGTTAACCGTCGGAATTTAAGAATCTCAAACGTCACCGAAACGATCTTAACGCATATCTTGTGAATATGTATTGCTCCTTTAACCAAACCGTCGGTCTAAGAATAATATGATATGCGAAGATTTTTGGAATGAGTTCACAACGATGACTAGAAACATTGCTAGTAGCAGGAAAATGAATCGATCATTAAAATTAACGATCGATATTTACCGACATACCACGGTATACGACTATTTGAGATAGATACAAGTCAATTTCTCGACCCGTTATCCCACATGAGTTAGTATGCAATTAGCCAATCGGTCTATAATGCACCAATTGTCATCATGACATCTAATATAAGAGGCATTTTGGTGAATGAAAAGTTTAACCGAGATTCTCAGGAACATGGGTGTTAGGCTTTGTCATATATGGAGGTGAGACACTTGGACATATACCAAGTTATGCCTTTTCTTTTATGCCAAACCCATGACTACAAATTACGAAAATTTATGAATCTCCATATCCACGTCACAATAACGAGTCTCGTAGATCGAAATCAAGATAGAGTTTTAAAGATTTCTAAAGTTAAGGATTCAAAAGCGATTCAAGAAGCGATGCAAACAATAAGAAACGCATTTGTAACCATATTTTGCAAGGTAGCAAATTTCCAAGTATAGTTTGCATACGCAGTTCAACAAACCCATAAGCACAGCTGAGAACATTTGTGTGTCTAGAAAGACATGAACACAAGTTGATAATGTCTTTATTTAGCAGAAAGATTGTTTAAGAAGGCTACCATCGCGCAATCAGGTTTTGATGATAACTCAAAATGAAAGTCGATAAGTAAGGAATAAATGGTTCCATATAGCTAGATCAAATCAAAACATGAGGATAAAGGGAATGAAATCGCTTTAAGAATTTAAATGCTCCAAGCTCGGAATCAAAATTAACCTAGAGCGATCGGGTCTCCTTTCAAGTTCAGAAATCATGCTTTGGCTTGATAGGTCGAAACACTAACATTGATTCTCTCTTCAAGTTACTACATGCAGGATCGTTGAAGGGTGTGAGTTACAGCACAACAACACAAAGAGGAGATTAACCAAGCTTTAATCAAACAGTAAAGTGGATTAACCAAGATAAGACACTAAGAACACAAGTAATGTAAGAGACAGAACACAAAGAACACAAGTATATGGTTTTCAAGAATGCAGTATATTGCCTTTTCTATGTTCTATTACAAGTGTTACAAAGCATAAAATGAAAGATACAAGAACATGAGATACTTATACAACATCCTACAGCCGGCTATACTTTGAAAGCCAGCTGGATACAATTGACTAGACACACACAAAATCAATTGTAAAGTCAAAAGGCAGATTGCCTTTTGACTAGTGACTATGACATGCCATAGCTCACACCCTTATCTATTACAAAAAGGATAAAGTACATAAAGTAGATAGTTACAGACTCAAGACCTCAATGTACAGTTACCAAAAGCATGGACCTTTTCACCAAACCATGTTAGTTGGTGACTTGCAGAGTTACAGCGGAAAGGTGTCCAGCTTTATGGAACAGTACATCAGATAAAACATATCTTAAAAGTCTTCGGAAGAAATCTGTCTTCATGAACTTGAAGCTTCAGAAGACTTTGTCTCTGAGGCTTCTGAAGACTTCATCTTTGGCTTCGGAAGATGTTGGTCTTGGCTTCGGAAGATTTCACACTTAGAGTATTTCTGTTGCACATGTGAAACTTCCGAAGCATTCCACTTCAATGTACTTGTGCAGCATGCAAGAGAGACCAAAGATGTTTAGGTTGCATCAGCCTCTTCATTAATATCTACACTACATGTTTCTTGTCAAGTGATTAAAACTTTGGTAAGTTTGAGATCAAGAAATGAGAATAGCCACCAAGGTGTGGTTTTCACTCCTAGCTTGATGGTGTATTTCCCAAAGTATGACTCCTAACTTACCAAATCAAAAAGTTCGATCCTAACTCATTGTTGAGGATCCACGGAAACAAGACGAGGTAACTCACCATTAAGGTAAGGGAAATCACTTCTATTTTAATGGTGAAGTTTTACAAAAACAAAATATAGCAAAATGAAATTCTTTATCGAAATCCAGAATTCACTCCTACTTTGATGAGGTCGTTTCATTTGAGAAATTACATTCTATAAAAATGAAATTATCATCAAGGTATGGAATTCACGCCTATCTTGATGATTGAGCTTCATAATAACAAGAAAACAATCGAGGATTGACATTTGTCACCAAAGTACGGGTTTCAATCCTATTTTGGTGAGATCATGTCACTCGTGAAATACAAGTTCCAAGAAAATAATTGAAGTCAGTTCTCAAGATAAGGAAATCACCCCGATCAAGAGGATGAAATTTCATAACACACAATTGGAAACCATTTATCGAAACGAATGAAGAACTATCATCAAGTAAGGGAATCACCCCTGTTTTGATGAGATAGAATCATTTAGGAGATACGAGTGTCCTTAGTCATAGGTTGACTTGCAAACTCTTGCATCTCCCACAGTACAAACGGTACAAAGTTTGACTTAACAACGAAAGGAAAAGAATATCAATTAGAAATTCGGAAAATTTAAAGTTACATCAATGTAACAAAAGGAAAAATCATACTTACAAGATTTAAGGTCAAAGTTCGAGATAACAAAATTAGGTATGATGATGTTCAAATCTTGAATAGTTTAAATCAGGAAGACGAAATAAATGACAAGAATGATTCAACACCACAATGAGATGTGAACATTCAATTTGCAATCGAAAGGAAATATGTGGACTTCTCAAGATATGAGGTCAACCATAACCTTATTGAAGGCACGCTTACCTATAAGCAGTCACCCATCTCAAGGGTTTCAAGTCAAATAAACGGATCCAATGGTCAAATCAATTTACTATTTTCACCTTGCCTAGACATAGTATCCCGAGATGTAGGAATTCCACCTTAAGGCATTGCATGACTTCAATTATGGAACACATTTTTAAGAAGATCTGAAAACCATAAGTATTGATTTAGAGTTTTGAAGATCATTCGGTTCAGATTCCCAATATCTTTGGCTATATTAAGAGTCATGTACAACTTCGTCAAGGTATAGAAATAGTTACATAAAACGCCTAACGTGTAACGATGTTTAAACGTAGGATTTGAAATGTAAATGGGTTCAATATCAACAGGAACATTCTGTATGATAAGAATAAGAAGATATTAAAGCTTTGGTGATAAACCAGTTCATGGAATCAAGGATTTTTAAGATACAAGAGGATGGTCCCATTTGGAATCGTTGACACGTCAAGGTAAATTGACCCATTTGTCTTAGAGACTCGTGTATGTTGACCATAGTTTATCACTCATCCTAGAAATCCCCAGGTAAGCATAACTAGTCTCGCAATAAGATTTATACGATATGCTTGCCTTAGCCCGAAGGCCTTTTGCCAGGAAATCCAGAATACAGGTGTCTATGTGTCACACAAATTTCTTAGGTTCATGAAATCAAAACCTTGATGAGATTTATATAGATTAGACATAACGTCTAAAGATCCAAATCATAAGCATAAGCATAAGTTTTCACATGTTGACCAGAATAAGATTAAGAAGTTTTATTTGTCGGGGAGAGTCAAGGAGTCAAAGTTAAGTTTAGGGAGACATATAACAAAGTATAAACAATTACAAGGCAAACCTATGCTAAGGCATCAAGTTACACATAAGTATGGCATAGCATTATGTAGCATGTAAACAATATATATAATTCCATGAATATAAATATTATTCTATGAGGTTCATGCATGAGCTATAGTCTAGGTCACCATTTTTAATAACCTAAATCGCTATAGTTATGGGCTATTGAAGCTTGCAATAAAACTAGGACTTGGACCTAGTTTAATAAATAAAATGTTATGTTATGTTTTGATTTATGTTTGAACTTATTTCACGTTTGAGACTTATGTTTGTATTTCCTTTTGAAACTTATAATTTTAATATTTACATTTAATTATAACGTTATGTGGTTGTGAACAATCTTAACCCTCACATCTCGACGTTTCCGCCGTCAAGGTTGGGGTGTGACAGCAATGGCAGCATCAGCTGCACCCACACCACCGTTGGCCAACCATCACCGCCTAGGGTTTGGAAAACAAAGCATGGCTGACCGTAGGCATCTCCACCGATAGTGATGGAGACGACCCACGAAAGGTCACGGTATCAGTGGCCACCCCTAAAACCTTTTGCTTGGATAAAAAAAACCCTAAAAGGATCAACCCCCGTTAAAAGGGTGAGACCTCCGGCTAGATCTACAACCAGATACCACCCACCATCACGCCGACCAAAAAACGATAAAAAAATCAAACCTGCCAAAGCTCCGACGAAATCTACGGCCAGCTTCCTCCGGTGGCAACGACGATGCAAGCGGCGGCGTTATAGCCCGTGGCCATGCAGCGACGGCGGCGAACAAATAATGGACAACATGTAGTGTAGATCGGAGGAACAACTCATTCTATCATGCTTTAACACGTGGGGAGCGGGGCCAAATGCAAAAGGCATAAAACATATGTGCCAAAATAAAAATACTTAAACCCTACTATTCATATTATATAATAAAATATAATGTTGCCAAAATCTAAGAAGCAAAATCAATTATAAATTTGGTTTTAAACCTTTAACCAATAACTAAACAAAGCTTTATTGGTAGTATCTATTCATAAAACTTGTTATTTAACCATATCTAATTGTTTGTTTTTAGGGATTTTTAAAGATAAAAAACTGCGAGGTGGAAGAAAGAGATGATGGGATGGATGAGAGAAGACGTGTAAAAATTCATGAATATGAACATGAAATTACATGTATGTAAGTGGGAAGAGAAGAGAGAAGAGAGAGAAGAGATAGTATATTTTTTAAGTTTGTGAGTAAACAGGAAAAAGAAAATGAGAAACGGATGTCATATCATTCATGTTTTTAAATCATCTATTGGTGATGCTTTTCGAAAATAATTCGCTCACTTGTGTTGCGTGCGTTAAAAACATTATCCTTCTTAATGTTTACTCAATTGTTTAATATTAACTTGTTGAACTTAATTAAATATGGTTTCTATAATTAATCTAGCGCCAATGTTTTAAGATAAAATCATTTAGAGTTGGAGTAATGTAGCTACACTTGATATAAAGGTTCAAATCCGCCTATGACGATTGTTTTAAATTAGTTGTAATTTATAATTAAGAAATGTTTAGATGAGTGTATGAATTGTCAATTTATTTTTTAAATGATTAGTGTTTTTTCTGAACCATAAAATACCCGGATAAAATATTTTGTGTTATCTTGCGGGTTTATAATCATACGTTCAACAAACTTGGACTTCCCCTTTCACTTCTCCATTCTCATTTAGATTTAACATAAAGACAAAATGACATAATACATTATATACATGTTTGTGTGAAGATTCTATTCAACTCTTGCCGGTTGGTAAGAAATTCAGTGGAATAAAGTTTTATAAAAATTAGGTGAAGATGAGTGTTTGAACACATCTTAGCTAAACATGAAGGTGTGGTTTTATTTGGCTAATCACACCTAACAAAGACAACCAATGCACAGTCTTGTTGCTATGTGAACTTGTAGTAGTAATCTGTTGGAAAGATTTAATATGTTTAGGAGGATTTGGATTAAAATGATTTTGATTATGTATGCTAACGTTAGGAATTGACTTGCATTTTAGTTAGATACTAGAATATAAGCCCGCGCGATGCAATGGGGTTTTTGAGCTTCGTTACGCGCGCTACGACGAGGACATTAACGTGTTTAAGTATACAAAAAACGTATGAAGTTGCAGCGATTTGTTTTTAGGGATCGAAACATATATATAAAACAATCATATGACGAAATTAATGTTCTTTGATATATATCGGTTTCATTATATTTATCTTCACCTAACATTAAATAACAGTTGTTGTTTTCGTAAGCGAAATCATATAACAATCTCAAACATACTTTCTATCAAGCAACCTCAGGATCCTCAATTCCTCACAAATGCAATTACGGCATCGAAGGATAAACCCTCTGACAATGCGTATCTTCTTATCCAAACATCATTCGACAAGCATTCGAGTTGACCAAAGGAGTTTGGTCCGGCGGCGGTTGACTCATCATCACCTCTATAAATTCATTCATTCACTATTTCACTCACATGCCTTCTTCAACTCCACAATCCCCAATTTTCAACATCAATTTCATCAATGGATTTCACAATCCCCATTTCATCTCCACCAACACTACCAATATTCTTCACAATGTTCCTTACAATCTACTTGATCGCCCACTTCATCGTCTTCCGCAATTGGAGCCCCAAGCTCCGACCAGAAGCCGCCAGCTGCTTAATCTCACTCGCCCACGGCTCTCCGGCGGTGGTTCTCGCCGGCGCCGCCATCGTCTCCGACCCCACACATGGGTTCGCCTCAATCAACACCCAATTTCAAAACTCCGTTCTTGAATACAGCATTGCATACTTCTTGATGGACCTCTGTCACTATCTCACATTTTACCCTAACGATATCCTCTTCATAAGTCACCATCTAGCGACCCTTTTCGTTTTCATCACCTGTAGATATCTTGCGTTTCATGGGGCGTATGCGGTGTTGATTTTGCTTGTGTTGGCGGAGATTACGAGCTTCTTGCAGAACTTGTGGACGATGGCGAATGCGAGAAGAGGGGATTCAGAAGTTGCAGCCCAGGTGTTTGATCTATTGTCTCTTCCATTTTATGCTTTGTATTCTGTTGTTAGAGGGTTTGCTGCACCTTTGTTTGTGTACAAAATGATTGCTTTTTATTCAACTGGTGCTGCTGATCATGTTCTTCCTAAGTGGCTTTGGGTTTCTTGGATGTGTGTTGTTGTTATGGCGATTTCGGTTAGTGTTCTTTGGATTTCGAATAATTGGATCGCGTTATTTAGAGAAAGAATGATTAAGATTGAGAAGGAGAAGAAAGCTAGGTAGAAAGTGGAGTGAATTAAGTGTGACTTATGGAATATTTACTGTTATATATCAAAGGTTGTAAGATAGTCATGTATAAATTGTTATATGGTTATGAAATAAAACTGTGGCAGTTACTCATGGTTATTTGGATCATGCTGTTTGAACTGCTTGTCTCATCGAACTTGCTTTTTTTTTGATGTGATGGATACTTAATTGTACCAAATTGTTATAAGTTTACTTTTGCATCCAAACAAATACAAGAAGATAAAACAATCAAATAAGAAAGAGAAACCACACGAAGAAATAGGGTACTAACTGTATTATACAAAGAAACAAGGATAGTATTTATCTTTGCAGAATGATAGCCCAAAGCAGCCAAACCCCATCATGGGTTACGTATGCTGTTATTTATATGTTTACTTTCTCGAATCTCGAAAGATGATCAACTGTAGAAGTCGTAAGTCTTGGCTTGATTTATTATATTTACCATCCCTCCAATTGGAGATAGAATCATTAAACATAGACCGAGAACGATGCAAATCTGAAATTCACAATATCGGTTTTAGTTTTAATCCTATAAAATCATAGAAGACAAATGGAGATTATGAACGTAAACCTACCCAATTAGCGCACCATGACAAGCTGAACTTCTTTGGCTTGTAGATGGCAAGCCACATTATGCATGGAAGCTAATGAGAACAAAAGATTAACAAAACAATATATTATTAAGCTTCTAAGTTCTAAGAGATCCCAAAAGCATTAAGGGCCTATAAATTATGTTCAGTAAAAGTATATGATGTCAAAGACATTCTTACAAAATAAGTTGTCGGGGCAAATGCGAAGCCTCCAAAGAATCCAAGGAGTCCTCCAAAGAAAGGGAAGGTTATTGCAACAAACATTGTGAATGCTGAACACAGATTAACGAAAACAAAAGGTCAATGTTTCTTATTAAAAAAGATAAGTCAAAAAATATGTTTCCGTATAGTCCTATACATGGTCGAGGCTGTTACTAACCTACATAAACAGTACGCGTGATAAAACGCAGGATCCTGCTTGGTTTGAAGTTCAATGTCTTCACCAACAAGGTCTCCATCATGTCAAAAACTGGCATTGCATAGATCTGTAAGAAGTAAAAAATCAGTGCACAGTGTAACAGGTAAGTTCCACTTGTTTGTTCTAAAGTTTCACATTTTTTTTTCTTTTAGTATTAGTATACTTCAAATGAAAGGTTAAATATGTTTTCTATGTGAAAATTTGAAACATTCAACCAAAACCAGTAAACTGGTATTGGTTGGTTTTACCAGTCCTACCAAATTCATTAAATTGGCCAGATCAAGCCATGTAGATTGCTAGCGAATAACTACTAAAATAAGATAAATTATTTTGGCTAGAGTTTCTATTGGTTAATACCTGGTAGCTGCCAATGACATGAATGACAACAAACATGTTAGCAGACGCAATCAGCCACTTAGGCTTCTCTAATGAAATAAGAATATTATCTTCCACTCCATTTCCATACATATAGTATCCAATTAAAGCAACTGGAAAATAGCACAAAGCAACCACAATATAAGCCAAAATCACCCCCCTCCACATGGGTCCCTTGGAGGGCTTCTCGGGTGTCGAAGGGATCGTTGCCTGGATCTCTAGCACAACGTTATGGCCTGCGTATGCAAATGCCACGTCACCCAATGCATTGAAAAAATTGAAGGTTGTTTCCGAGGTGTTTTTTCCTCTGTATCCATAGTGTACATTTTCTTGCATCCCCTTGCTAATAGAAGCCGTCCAAGCGATTGTGGAGTAACTGTTTAGCATAATCACTTTCATTAGCTGGATAATGTTTGATGACCATAGGTTTATACTGAAGGGATGTTTGGATGTGAGTTTTGAAAGTGATTATCTGATATTGTACAATCAGAATTAGATAACCAAAATCAGCAGTTATATAACAGGGTGTAGACATGGCATTTGGATGTTGTAACAATCAAATAATCAAATTTCTAAGCATTGGTTATTTCAGATTATGTTAAGAATTAATAGATAAAACAAAAATGGCATTTCTATGAAAAAAGGTATGCATCTTGTGAGTTGGAGTAAGGAGGTGTTTAGGGTTACTTGTTAAAATTATCTATCTTATTGCATTTTAACACAACGATAAGCTGATTTGTGTTGGTAATCAAGAGCAAATCACAATTGAAGGATATGAACAAGATAGATACGCAAACTTGAAATCCTTGAATACCTTCCTTCAAAGTGATACAAAGCATTGTATTTACAGGTACAAATTATGACGGGTAAAGACCACACCCGTTTATGACCCGGCGGGTTAAATAACCGCCAATAACTAACTTTAACTACCTAATTTATAATAATGACACTTCTAACCCTTATACATAATTAACTAAACAAGTTTAGTTTAATATTAACAATTGAGGGTCCTTAGACATTTGATTGCCGGAACTGCTTATTTGGTTATTTACAAGTGAAATAAGCTATTTTAAACAAGTCTTAAGTTGCTTATTCCAAATTGATTATTTTAAAAAGAATAAGCAGATAAGCAATATAATATGCAATCCCAAGCACTTCTGAAACTCCTATGAAGTAGGTTAGAAGAAGGTTAAATAAGGAACTTTTTACTATCACATAATCAGTTCTGTTGCAGCTGTGATCTAATTTTAGAAAAGTAATTACTTAGCCCCTATATGATTAATATAAAGTTAGAAAACTAAGCCCCTAAATGATTAATTTAAAGCAGAATCTGTTTATTTAACAAAAAAAACTAACTGTTGTGACTAAAAATCGCAATAATAGGATATAATCACTTCTTTCCTTTTCTGTGTTTTATATATATATTACTATTGCCTTTATAATCATTAATTGCAAGGAGAGGGAAGTAAACCTCACCTCAAAGACATCACCGCCGCAGCCAATGAAACACCGGATATGGAGTTGAAGTTCGGAAGGTGAGACAGTACAAAATGAACAGAAGCGAAGATCATAATGAAATATGTCGTTTTGATCTTTGGACAACCTCCACAAATGGTGTTATGGACTTTTTGTAACGACTTCCCTCCTGTGACCATATAAACTATGTCGACACCCACGTCAACGATCAATTGTTGAGGAACCACAATATATAAACCGAGTTTTTCACCAAATGCTTCTTGCCCCAATTCATGGTACCTGTCAAACCGTTTTCCAGGTACCATTTCATGCATTTGTATCATCTGCCATAGCGTGTACAAAGTTATCACCCATGACAGAATAAGTACTACCACACCAGGTCCCCTGTTTTCAACGTCAATGTTGCCCATTAGTATCTTATAAATAAGTATACTTTATATTATTTTGTAGCGTAAATTGTTATATGTAAAAAATATTATTATAATACTTTATACATGGCCTGATCGAAAATCTTGTCTGTTTTACTATATAATTTGTACTAAGACAGACTGATTTTGTATTCGTCAGTATTTTCTTTGTTTTTGATAAAAATATTATATGGGTTTTACTTATTATTGTAGAAGTATTACCATCCAAGATTTGACATGGCATATGGAAGACTTAAAACTCCAGCTCCAACCATCGCGGTTACATTGTGGAAAGCAGAATAATACCATTTTGCATTTCTTGATGAAGTAATTGGAAGCCAATCATCTATTGCTTTTTGCTCTGCCGTCCTTACATCCTGTTATCACATGATTATGGAGACAATAAAGGTACATATTATTATGCTAATGACATCTTTAATTTTCTGTTACCCTAAACCTAGCCGTATTCTGTATCTAATTATAAACATACATACATGAAGTATACATTTTTAATAACAATTTTGTGGATATGATTTATCTAAAATCATGCTTTTTGTTCATAACAATCTAATTTAGATTATAGAATAATATCCTAATAGCAAAATGGAAGAACAGCCTCATAAGAGCCTTACAACGTTGGGTGTATCTTCGGTTTGACTTTTTAGGTCAAAGCTTGACTTCACGTCATCTGTATATTGAGTTCCCATAATCTTTGCAACGAAGTTGATCCCGGGAAGGTGAAACAGAAAACAGGAGCGGTCGGATACTTAAGTACTAGGTTGCTTGAAAAAATCTGTCCATGTAAGACAGTTTTGCCGGCTTTTATTCTGTATTTGGCATGGTTTCACTTAAAAAGTCTTTAGGGATCTTAAACATACATGTCTTTGGAAACTACATTTGGTGTCTTTTTTGTAAGCGCCAAATATCACATCTGTATTTCTGGACATGAAAGGGAAGGATGAATATGTTGATATATTTTAGGGACATCTGACTTAGTATTAGATTTATACAAAGCAAATCTTCTTGTCATATACTACAGAAGACTTCAATGGGTAACATTGGTATAGCTGAAGTAAATTCAGTTGCAGATGTTTCTTATGCATAGCAACATATCCGGCCAATTCTTTTTTATTTTTATTTTTTATATTAGGTATCCATGAGAATCCACTAGGGGAAACTTAAAGGCGTTGCCAACAATACAACGATGCCTGCTACAACAGTACAACGTATGTTGGGCAAGTGGCCTTCAAGGACAGGTAATCAGTAGAAGCTGTATTCAAGCCTTAAATCTCTGCTAGACGGATAAGAATCAGGCACTTACCACTCCTCCACCACTTGAAGGTTGAAAAAGCGGTAAATAAGGCAAAAGGGCCCAGGGCCTCTGTTTTATATGGGAAAAATAGGAACTAATTCACTTTTTAGTCTTTAGACAAATCAGTAGTAGACAAATTTCCATAGAAAAACTTTAGTAGGTTACGATATACGGTAGTTAGTCACCTAAACCAGAAGAAATCAGAAGTATGTTACTATTTCCCAAAGAAAAGTTGAGGGCATATTTGGTTTAACGATAATGTGGTTGTTACCGATAAAGTTGGGAATCGCGCATACCCTTAGAAAACCAATATCGATCCTTATGTTATTAAACCTGTAACCATAGTGAGACCTAACTGCAAGCCAAACGTCGCCTAAATTGCCTGACACGGGAATTGGACAAGTGTCTCTTGTGAAGGCAAATGGCAACATAAGTAGAATATTTCGATATAACAGTATAGATATAGATAATAACTATATTCAGAATATTTAGACAAGAACAAGAACTAAGATTATAATATTCCTTCCATGCTAAAAAACCGATCACTGAAGATAGATTTAGAAAGATCGATTATACATCTATATGCTTTATTTCATCACTAACTAGAAACAGATTAAAAGTTGTGAAAGACACTAGCTTTATAGTATACAAGTAGCAAATATAAGCTTTGGGGTATAAGTCACATCTACAAATACAAGTAGTATGCACACACATTAACTTCAAATATAAAAAAACAAATATAAATAAAAGGGCTGAAATTCATGCTGACGATTTCCGTGTCAGCACTTTACTTCCTTATGAACACTCTTTAGTCTTTTCTACCATAACGATTCCGAAATAGCTTTTAGCATAATCATGAACTTTTTTCACCTATATTCAGGCTAAATCTTACTCACGAACTCACAACTTGATGCTTACGAGAAGAACTCATAGGATTTGGCTTGAACAATGATTGATCTTAGCCCCCCAATAGGTGAAACCACCATCAAAGCAACTCCAAGTATGATACAGATCTGAAATTCATGAAGTGATGTTAGTAATTGATCAAAATGTACCAAAAACTGTTTCTTTTGTATGTTAGAATGATAGATATTTGTGTACCCAATTAGTAATCCAAGACAAGCTCCACTTTTTAGGCTTACAGATGGACAACCACATTATGCAAGGCAACTGAACAATAAAAAACAGTGTTAAAACCGTAAGTCGGGTTTTTATATAAAGAGCAATTAGGATAGGATGAAGTTGCCTACAAAGTATGTTGTCGGGGCGAATGCAAATCCTCCAAAAAATCCAAGTAGTCCATTGAAGAATGGGAAGCAAATGCCTATGAACATAGTTAATGCTGCAACCAAATGAAGAAATTATTAGGTTGCCTAGCGGTCTTGACCCGTTTATTAGTGAATGGGTGGATTAAGACCGCGTTAACGATTTGTAAGTGACATAAGGTCTGTTTTTTATGCACAGAATCTCCTAAATCGTTTTATGTGAAGATTTACATCTTGTAATTCATGCATTAGTTTTTTATAACTCTTTTTAAATGGACAGAAAAGTGTTTGTAGGGCGATGATCAACTAACTGTCTAATAATATATAGTTTGCTTACCAACATATGAATTCCTCGTGATAAACCGGAGCATGAAACTAGGGGTAAAGTTCAACTTCTTTACCAACACGGTTTCAATCATATCAAAGACTGGCATTGCATAGATCTACAACACAAAAAAGATAACATTTTAGTTAACATTAATAATGACTATATAAAGCTCCACTGCTAGAGTTGATAATTTCTCACCTGGTAACTACCGATAATGTGAACCACAACAAACAAATTAGCCATGGCAATTAGCCATGTCGGCTTGTTCAAACTAATAAGTATGTTATCCGAAACCTCATTTCCAAACACCCAATATCCGATAAGAGCAACCGGGAAATAGCACAAGGCAACGACTATATAGGCAACGATCACTCCTTTCCACATAGGACCCTTTGATGGCTTTTCAGGGGTTGATGGTATTGTGGCTTGGATTTCCAACACCACGTTGTGACCCGCATATGCAAACGCCACATCACCCAGTGCACTAAAGAAGTTGAACACGGTGCCTGCTGTACTCTTGGGCTTGTATCCGTATTGTACGTTTGGTTGCACACCCTTTTTTAGGGAGGCTGACCATGCTATAGTAGAGTAACTGCATTATGAGAATAGCGTTAGATAGTGTTTGGATACGCGTATTAAAATTTACTATGATTTTACATAAGCATGATTAGATTATCAAGTATAATATGGTATGTATTGAAGTACTTATTTACATGCATGCCTACAACTCTACACACGATACATATTCGATATGTTTATATTGATACAGTTGACTGACTTGACCATCGGATGGTGTTTTTGTCCTCGGACACAGTCCACCCAACAACTAGGCCTGACCCACATTTTTATCCAAGCAACAAAGTTGTTATAATAAGATATTGATTATTTGAAATGACCTCTTTTGATAAACGGGTGTTTGGGCGTACCTAAGAGACATGACGGCTGCAGCCAACGAGACTCCGGAGATGGAGTTGAAATTCGGGAGATGCGACAGAACAAAATGCACTGATGCAAAGATCATAATGAAATATGTAAGTTTGATGTCTTTGCAGTTATCCTTGCAAATTACATCATGAAATTTCTGCAATGATTTGCCTCCAGTGACCATATACACAATGTTCACACCGACTTCTACGATCAACTGTTGCGGAACCACAATGTAAAGACCGAGTTTTTCGCCAAAAGCATGCTGTCCGAGCTCGTGGTATCTGTCAAACCGTTTCCCAGGTACAATTTCGTGCATCTCAACCATTTGCCATAATGTGTATAGAGTTACAATCCATGATATAACTAAAACTGCAACACCGGGACCCCTGAAATTTTGTACAGATTGGCACGTATCGCGTATTAGAGTTTTAAACATTATTATGAAAAGGTGATGATGAAAAGAGAGACACCAACCATCCAAGTTCCGACATTGCGTACGGGAGACTGAGAACACCAGCCCCAACCATGGCGGTAACGTTGTGGAAGGCGGAATACCACCATTTTGCGTTTCTGGATGAGGTAATCGGGAGCCAGGCATCGATGGCTTTTTCCTTATCGGTTCTGTTGTCGACCTGTTTATATCACCATGAGAAATTCAAAAATCATTGCTAGTTAGTAATAATATGTTAGGATGTTTAGTAGTCCTAAAAGTTCTGTGTAAAGTTATCCTCTGTTTACTTCAAGTAAACTTTTTTATTTAAAAGTCAATACATATCAATTAGTATGTTATTATGTTACAGTCTCTTTCAGATCAACCTAACCCGTACCAAAACTGACCTAATCATGAAATCAAACCGTAACTAACACTTTTATTTGGTTTGATTTTTATTTTGATTGTTTGGTTTTGGTTTACAAAAATTACATTTTACAGAGTTACTCTGATAGATTAAAAAAAATTACCATCAAAATCAGAACTGTAAACGAAACCAACTTTTCATTCTCTCTTATCAATCTTTGCTAAAGATATGTGTTATCAATCTCTAATATTTAAAAAAACACGTTATTGAGCGCGTACAGCCTTGAGATTTGCTTGTTGATTTAAGAGAGTCCGAGATTAGCTCGATTTGAGCTTTTAACTAGCTTGCGAGCGGTTCCACTCGTTTGCACCCACATGTATTGTAACCAGTAGATAACAAGTCCATATAAAACCAAAATAGCCATAAGATTTGAGGTGAGGCACAAACAAATGAATAGACATATCACATATATGTACACACATATATATGTATGTATTGTGTGATAACTCATACATATGAAGACATCAAGAAAAAGACAACCTATTAATCATGTTAACGTATGATTGATATGGTAAATAAACAGTAAACTTATACGAAAATATGATGGTTACCGAGTAAGAGGACATACCTTGTCGTTGTTTCGATGATTTTGTGTGTCCATGGTACTATCGTTAACCATATCGACACAAAGATCCAATAAACCGACGATCAGCAAACAGACGACTGATCGAAGGGATCACGATTTGAGATTCGGGTTAGTGTCTATGATATATATTTATAGAGGAAGATGTGCGGCTATTGTTCACACATGAAAGTCAAATGTGGTTGCTGTTTCCATGAAACCCGTTATAACTTGGATCATACATGTGCTTTGCAATAGGGTCAACTCTCTTGAGTCTAAGTATCCAATCACAATGATCAAACTCACATTTATAAAATTATAATTAACTTTTATATTTAATTAAAAAACAATGTTACCATCATGATAGTTGTTATCCTTTGATTCAATAACCAGAGTTTATATCGTCAAAAATTCTTATTAGCATTTACTAACATTTATGATGGTGATTTATAGTTTATTAAATTCTCCTTAATGCGTGTTATTAAGGCATGCGTTAACAAGATATTTAATAAAATACTAGTTGTTTTTTTTGCTTTATATATAGTTTTGCAGACTCTTTTGAAAGTTGAGTCGAACGGTTACTACAGTTTCTGAAAACAAATAATCAAACTGGCGGGGTTGGGTGGTCAACTGAATCAACCGGTTTAACGATTTGAACTCATTTTTTTCCCAAGATATAGCTATTTTTTTTAATTCTTTAAATGATTAATGAATAAACAAATAGTGGGTGGCAAATACGTATTCCTAAAATGAAATATATGAACAAATAAGGCAAAAAGGTAAGATTAAGATGTTTCATAAATTCAACTAAATCTTGAGATTTATGACGTGATTAGCTATCTCTAATAGATGATAACAATAGATGGAGTCATAAACTTAGTTTTATGATTAAGATACATCTTGGGTAGATCATTGTCAACCTGATAATACTCAAAGTTAACAAGATCGGTCTCGAGAATCCTTGTAAATTATAGGTTTTATGCGAATAGAGAAAAAAAGGAGGCTCCTGTAACTTTAGTCCTTCCTGTGTTTTGTTCTTTTGCTTTTGTTGTAAAATCAATTGAGAACACGAATGTGAAATATCAACAATACAAAGATGAAACAAGAAAGAATGAAATTGTGAACAAGAATATACAGATGATTAGAATTATTAGAATGATTTCGGATTCACTCACCGATTACATCAGGTCCCTATTTATAGTGTTTAACTAACTATAACATACACACAACGAATATTAAGAAATTACACTAAGGACGCTATACTATATCTTCCGAATAGAAATAACCCTTCGGAAGATTTCCTTCGTAACCCTTCAGAAGATATCCAAAGTAAACTTCAAATCCCTTCCAAAGCAAAAATAACCTTAGGAAGATTCCAACTAAGCTTTGGAAGAACTTAACTTCGAAAGTTATCACTTGTTTTGGGTTTTAATACTTCACAATCTCCATCTTAAAATCTAAAACAAGATTTTAACCAACTCCCAATGCATCCAAGCAAAACTTCAAATCCCTTCCGAAGTAAACACATCCGCTGGATTCTCCAAAGTAGACACACTTGCCACTTTCACCTTCCCAGCATTCACCACATCCCTTATGAAGTATAACTTCACATTAATGTGCTTTGTTCTCTCATGAAACATGCTATTCTTTGACAGTTGAACTGCATCCTAGTTATCACAATATACCACTGAGTCTACAACTTTGATTCCCAAATCAGAAACAAAACCATGCAACCACATAGCTTTCTTGACTCCCTCAGTCAATGTTATGTACTTAGCCTTTGTTGTAGATAATGGCACTACATGCTGCAACTGAGTTTTCCAACTAACCAAGTTACCCAACACTTAAATGCATATCCTGTGATAGATCTTCCTCTATCCAGATCCTTGGCAAAATCTAAATCAACATAACCAATAACCTTGTCAAACTTCTTATGTTCATGATGCCCAAACACTAAACCATAGTGCTTAGTACCCCTGAGATACCTTAAGACCCATTTCACAGCAACCCAATAAGATTTACCTAGATTTGACAAATACCTGCTAACCAAACTCACAACATACCAATATTTTGCCTAGTACCAACCATTAGGTACATTAAGCTCCTAACGACATTGGCATAAGGCACTTTCTCCATATATCTAACTTCAGCATTTGACTTATGACAATCAGAGCTTGACAGTTTAATATGAGCACCTATAGGAACAGTTACTGATTTCACATCATCCATCCTATAGTTACCATCTTCCTGGCTATTAGAAGTGTCATGATCAACACCTTTATCATTCACACCCTGTTGCTCCACCTCAATCTGAACCTCACTCTAACCTTCAACCTTTGACTTTCCTTTTTATTGAATATATTTATAAACTGTCACACCCCAACCTTGACGGCGGAAACGTCGAGATGTGAGGGTTAAGATTGTTCACAACCACATAACGCTATATTAAAATGTAAATATTATTATCATAAGTCTTGAAATGAAATGCAATCATAAGTCTCAAACAAATAATAAGTTCAAACATAACATAACATAAAGTAAACTTTTTATTTCATTAACTAGGTCCAAGTCCTAGATTATAGCATGCTTTAAAAGGATCACTTTAAACTTGAGGTTAACCTGAAACATGATAAAAATAAGTGTCAACTAAAAATAGTTGGTGAGTTTTCCAAGGTTTTCATACATAATATGAAAAAGGTTACAAGTAGCAATTCATGTCATAGGTCATAAGCAAGTAAGGTTATAGAACATATATCGTTACAACCAAACCTCGACTTGATTACAAGTATATAAGATTGGCTAAGTGTATTTGGTTCCCATGATGAACAAGCGTACGTCATCAGGAGTCGGCAATACATCAACTTTAGCACCAAATAGGCTTGTGAGGCCCAAAGATCTAAGACGTCGCCAGGCTAGCAATAGTTAATGATTGTAAACAAACTATGTATCTCATATAATCACTTACAACACACAAATAACCATGACAAAATATAAAGATGAATTGCAAGTGCATTACAAGTCTCAAACGTTTATAAGTGTACGATGTATAAGTATCATGTTTCACCCCAAAATAGTGTGAAAAATGTAAAAAGGGGCAAGGAAAACTCACATGGTCAAATAAATATATAACAGATGATTAATAAGAAAATAGCAATCGTCGTTCCAACGTAAAGTCTTCACAATACACCTAATTATATAGATATTACAAGATTTAAACTTAAACATAATGGGTTAACTAATTAATGAGTACTAGGGTTAAGTGGATTTTGAGGTTTGCTAAATAATTATATTTAACAAATGAAAATCATTTATATTTTCTAAAAATATATATTTATGTTTTATACTAATTATGTGAAAAAGAAATAATTATAACATTTTGAAAGTTTCATAAAGTTTGAATAGATTTTTATAGCAAAAAGAATTAAGTACTATTAAACAATATTAAATTAAAAGAAACATTTTGAAACAATAATAATTTTTAGTTATTATTTGTAATCCATTTTATTATTCATGAAAAAAAAAATAATTACTTAGACTAAAAGAGAAATACAGAAAATATATGGTGGCTTTTTGAAAATATTTAAAGTTTATAAAATAATTTTTATATATATTAAAACGTTTTTATAATTTAATTAAGGGTTAAAACCCTTTAAAAAATAACATGATGGTGCCCGGGTTCGAACCCGGGACCTCATGTGTGTGACTAAGTGATTTAACGGTGAACCAGGCTCTCAGCTGCGGTATAAGTTCTTAAAACAACCAACAATTATAAATCCCCAATTCCACATAAACCCTAGAATGTTTTGATCCAAATTGAAGCTCAATTCGAGTTTGTTAGCCAAATTAAACATAGGGCTTTTGTTCCCCAAAGAAAACCGAGTACATGTGTGCGATTAATTGCCCGTATTATGTTCGAATTGGTGATGCTCCCAACGAGAAACAGGTTGCGGCCGTGGGTGATGCAAACCAGATGCAAACGTTAATGAATATCCAATTAATTCTGAGAATAGCTTCTTGTGATGTCCTTGATGCAAAGCCCCTTATAAATTTCGAAGATTGAAGCCCTAATGATGGTGTTCGAGTATGATGCAAGTTGCGACAGAAGATGATGATGGGATTCGATGTATGCGTTCATTTCAGGTGCAATTGAAGAGTGTAATCGATTGCAGATAGATAAATTATTGTTTGCGTTAAGTTAATTCGACTATTATTGTGTTTTAATGATTGAACGGTCATGAATTAAAAAGAGTTTCGGTTATACGATGAATAAGCTTGATAACCGATGTGCAACTCAATTATTGAATGCATTCAAGTTCGAATTACGTTTACAAAACGATTCGGGTCGATTTTGGGTTACAAAATCGAATGGTTTTTGTGTTCTAGACTCGCTGGACTTCGACCGGAGGGTGGCCGAAGTCCCGGCCGGAATTACGGGTGAGGGCGGGGGGTTTGGGTTGAAACTTTGAGATTTTACACATTGGCCCCTTGTAGTTTAATAGTTGACATTTTATGCTTAAAAGTTTAATTTTAAGTTTCCAAATGGCAAATAAGCCCCCTTTATTAACTTCAAGCTTAACATTAACTAACTTGTTAACTTTTATAACTTGTCATTTATATTATTATTATTATTATTATATTATTATTATTATTATCATTATGGTAACAATATTATTATCATTATTATCAATGTTAAGCAAAATAGTTTATTCACTCCCAATTTAACTCAACAAGCCCTCAAAGTTTCATAAATGACATAAATGATCCTTACAAGAACTTAACAAGGTTAACGCCTAATTTAACAAAAGTACAAGATGTTACATAAACAACATCCTCTTTGAAAATCATATCTCTGCTCACTATCACCCTAGGTTTGTCCCCTTCTAGCCTCCATAACCTATACCATTTTACACCCTCAAGGTACCCTAGAAAAACATATTTACAGGCCCTAGGTTCCAACTTTCCTTGGCTAACATGAGCATAAGCCAAAAAACCAAACACTTTAAGTTCCCCATAGTCGATCTTTCTACCTGACCATGCCTCCATAGGTGTTTTCATATTTAATGCTGTCACACCCCAACCTTGACGACGGAAACGTCGAGGAGTGAGAGTTAAGATCGTTCATAGCCACATAACGCTATTAATAAACCAAATAAAGTTTAAACATAAGTTTTAAATTGTCACATTACAATCATAAGTTTCAAAGGAAATAAAAACATAACATAGAATGCAATATATCATTCTATCTTATTTATTAATCTAGGTCCATTCCTAGATGTGCAAGCTTCAAAGTGTAGATAATCAAACTTGGGCATTTCCTGAAACATGTTAAAAATAAAAGGTCAACAATAATGTTGGTGAGCATTCCATAGTTTTTAATACATAAGTATATATAAAAGATGGCAATTCAAGTCGTAAGTTAGTGAATATAGTGATTAGGGATGCTATGAACAATGCAACAATCAAACCTTGACAATGTTTTACAAGTCTCAAACGTTAAAAGTATATACGATCAGCTAAGTGTACTTGGATCAACCAAGCAGGCTTGTCTTACCCATAGATATATGACTTCGCTGGGCTAGCAATAGTTAATGATTGTACATATAACGCCATAACATGGTAACCACATAAGTTCAACTAACCACAACTTAACATGATGAATTGCCATAAAGTTTACAAGTCTCAAATAAGTTTACAAGTTCAAAGTATAAATTAACATGTTTCACCCCAAAGTGTGAAATAAAATAAAAAGGGGGTATGGAATACTCACATGATCAAATAATATATAATTGATGATTAATACGAATAATAACAAGCAACGTTCAACGTAGATCTTCACAACGCACCTAAAACAAGTATATATATACAAGGTTACAATTTATTAATAGTTAAACGGGACTAGGATTTCAAATTGGTATTTTGCGGTGTTAAATAACGTTGGTTAGAGGGTTCATATATAAGCTTAATCTAGGAGAAAAATGCCATGTATTCAATTTTAATGAAATTAAACCTTTATAACAATTTGTGAAGGTTAATTATAAAATATATAAATTCTATAATTATCATATTTAATCCTTAATTAATTACATGATTTACCAATATTATATAAATTCTATTCTTATAAAAATAACTTTGTTAGATTTTTATTTTATAAGAAAATTGTTAAGGTGTTTAAAGTGGTAAATTTGTAGAAAAATAATAGGATAGCTTTAAAAATAACCAAGTTTACAAAATCTCTTTTTATAATTTTTAGAAAATTTTATATATTTTTTTAAAAGGCTGAAAAGCCAAAAACAATGAATTGGAGGTCGCCGGGTTCGAACCCGGGACCTCTAATTCGGGATGTAAGTGGGGAACCAGTGAACCAAGGCATCCAGCCACGTTTAAAACTCCGCCTTAAAAAGCTAAATACAATAAACACAGAAATCCCCAATTTCCTTAGAACCCTAGATTGATCAAACCCAAAATCAAAGACCGAAACGATATTGTTTTCGTGAATGATCATGGGGCTTTGATTCCCCATGTGATTACGAGTATATAATTGTTGTTTATTTACCCAATTTATGATGAATTCGAGATGAACACGACGAAGAACAGTTCGCGGCCACGTAAACCGGTTTGATGCTCAAATGATGATGATAATCAAATTCAATGCACAGATAGTTTCTAATGACCTCGAGGATGAAAAACCCTGTATCAATTCGAGTTTTGAAGCTTGGAAGATGGGGTTCGAATGGTAGCAGATTCGCGATGAGGGGGTAATCGTATAGCTCTGTTTGTGTGATTTCAGGTGTAATTAGGAGGTGTGGACGATTAATCGTGGTTAGATAGCCGTTTAGGTTCATTCAATTGAATTATTACAGAGTTTTAATGCCTAAACGGCTATAAGATTAATGGGTTTCGGTTACTCGATCGATTTGGGTTTGTAACCGATGTTTAAACGCGTTTAAAGTGCGCATTCAGGTTCGAATCACGTAAACGAACCGGTTTGGGTCGGTTTGTGTGTGAAAACCGAGTGTTTTGAGGCGTTTTGACGCTCGCCGGAGCCATAGCCGGCGGTAGCCGGAGGCTTGGCCGGAAAAGCGGGGTTAGGGGGAAATGGTTTGGGTTGTTTTTCAAAAATTACACAAATGGTCCCTCAAGTTAAGCATGTTTATTATTTTATGCAAAAACTCCCATATTAAGTTTCTAAAATGGCAAAAACACCCCCTCAACTTTATTACTTTAAGTTTTAACATTTTTAAGTTTAATGATATTTTTTTTATAAATTATTATTATTATAGTTATCATTTATTGTTGTTATTATTATTAATATTATTTTTATTATTAACGTTGATATTATTTTTATTATAAATATTATTTACCATAATTCTTATGTTCAAAACAATAGATAAACTATAATCTTTTATATTAAAGGATTAAGAATAGATCACACAACTACCCACAAGTTTCAAGAAAAGGCATTAATAGACCCTACAAGAAAAAAAACGAGATTAACTATTAGTTAACCAAAAATACACGATGTTACAGTCTCCCCAACTTAAAAGAATTTCGTCCCGAAATTAGAAATAAGCTAAGAGAATAAATGTGGGTATCTCTCTCTCATATGATCCTCACGTTCCCAAGTGAACTCAGCTCCACATTTGTTTTCCCAACGAACTTTAACGATAGGTGTGGTAGTTGTTCGGGTCTTCTTCAGGGTACGATCCATAATCTCAACAGGCTTCTCAACAAAGTGCAATGACTCATCAACTTGAATTTCCTCTAGTGGAAAATGCAAGTTTTCATCAGCCAAGCACTTCCTCAAGTTTGAAACATGAAAGACAGGATGAACTCCGCTAAGTTCAGCAGGTAACTCCAGTTTGTAAGCCACTTTCCCAATTCTTTTCAAAATCTTGAAAGGTCCTACGAAACGTGGGGCTAACTTACCCTTCTTCCCAAAACGTACAACACCCTTCCATGGAGAGACTTTAAGAAGAACCATGTCGTCGACTTGAAACTCCAATGGTTTGCGTCTTTTATCGGCATAACTCTTTTGGCGACTTCTAGCCACTTCAAGGTTATTTCGAATTTTGGAAACTTTGTCAGTCGTTTCCTGAATAAGTTCCGGACCAGTGATAAGATTTTCCCCAATGTCAGTCCAACAGATAGGAGAACGACATTTACGACCATACAACGCCTCGAATGGTGCCATCTTAATACTTGAGTGATAACTATTGTTATACGAAAATTCCGCGAGCGGTAAATGCGTATCCCAATCACCACCAAAATCAAGGACACAAAGACGTAGCAGATCTTCAAGGGTTTGGATTGTTCGTTCGGTTTGACCATCGGTTTGAGGATGGTAAGCCGTACTTAAATCCAATTGAGTTCCCAGGAGTTCTTGCATCGAAGACCAGAAGTGCGAAGTGAAACGGGCATCTCGATCGGAAATGATGTGTAAGGGAACGCCATGACGACTCACAATTTCATCAATATAGATTCGGGCTAGCCTTGAAACTTTGTACGTATCTCGTATGGGTATGAAATGTGCTGTCTTGGTCAAACGGTCAACGATGACCCAAATACTATCATGACCACGAGGTGTACGAGGTAACTTGGTTATGAAATCCATGGATATATGTTCCCATTTCCACATAGGGATTTCAGGTTGCTCAAGTAAACCACTTGGTCGTTGGTGTTCGGCTTTGACCTTTGTGCACGTGAGGCACTTGGAAACATAAGTCGCGATATCTTTCTTCATTCCAGGCCACCAATATTGACCACGCAGGTCCATGTACATCTTATCGGAGCCAGGATGAACGGAATATCAGGTTTGATGAGCTTCGTTCATAATAAAGTGCCGAAGGTTGTCACGATTCGGGATCCAGAGTCGATTCAGGAAATACCACATGCCGTTCGGTTTTGTCTCCAATTGTGACCGTACGTTAGTCATCAAATCTTCATCTTTTCCTTCGTCAGTTAGTGCCGCTTGTTGAGCCTCGCGAATGCATAACTCGAGGTCACTATCGATCCTTATGTTTTGGAGCATGATAGTAGCCTCTTGACATCCACGTGAATCTCGGTATCAAATTCCCCTAGCGTATCAAACCATTGCCTTCGATCTCGGATTTCTTGAAGCGAGACAGTCTTGTTGTGGACCTTGCGACTTAGTGCGTCGGCTACAACATTCGCCTTTCCAGGATGATAGCGAATGTCGCAGTCGTAGTCACTAATCAACTCAATCCAACGTCTTTGTCTCATGTTGAGATCCTTTTGATTGAACACGTGTTGGAGACTCTTATGATCGGTGTAGACTATACATTGCGTCCCATATAAGTAGTGTCGCCAAATCTTCAATGCAAAAACCACAGCACCAAGTTCAAGATCATGCGTTGTGTAGTTAACTTCATGAACCTTCAATTGTCTCGACGCGTATGCTATAACTTTGCCTCGTTGCATGAGAACGCAACCAAGACCTTGATTAGAAGCATCACAATATACAGTAAAGTCGTCGTTTCCATCGGGTAGTGTGAGAATAGGAGCATTACACAACTTGCGTTTCAATGTCTCGAAAACCTCTTCTTGCTCGGGTCCCCATTCAAAAAGTCGATTCTTTTGGGTTAGCGCCGTTAATGGTTTAGCAATCTTCGAGAAGTTTGCTATGAACCTACGGTAGTATCCCGCTAAACCCAGAAAAGAACGAACCTCGGTTGGGGTTGTGGGAACACACCAATTCTTCACAGCTTCAATTTTAGCAGGATCCACGTGAATTCCTTGGCTATTCACCACATGCCCTAGGAATTGAACTTCTTCCAACCAAAACTCACACTTGGAAAGCTTGGCGTATAATTGCTCCTTCTTCAAAAGTTCAAGTACTTGTCGCAAGTGTGTCTCGTGATCGATTTTTGTCTTGGAATAAATAAGATGTCATCAATAAACACGATCACGAATTTATCCAAATACAGTTTACATACTCGATTCATGAGATCCATGAACACAGCAGGTGCATTGCTCAGGCCAAATGGCATGACCATGAACTCGTAGTGTCCATATCGAGTACGGAAAGCGGTCTTTGGAATATCATCATCATGAACACGTAATTGATGATACCCAGAACGT
Source organism: Flaveria trinervia (assembly GCA_025506515.1). Taxonomy (NCBI): domain Eukaryota; kingdom Viridiplantae; phylum Streptophyta; class Magnoliopsida; order Asterales; family Asteraceae; genus Flaveria; species Flaveria trinervia. The sequence goes on along the minus strand of CM046452.1, from coordinate 88,814,887 downwards.
AGATCGATCTTCGAGAATTGAGTTGCTCCTTGAAGTTGGTCGAAGAGGTCATCGATTCGGGGAAGAGGGTATCGGTTTTTAATAGTAAGCTTGTTGAGTTCCCGGTAGTCGATGCACATACGGAATGACCCATCCTTCTTCTTCACAAATAGTACAGGTGCGCCCCACGGTGATGAACTAGGGCGAATAAAACCCTTATCGGTCAACTCTTGCAGTTGACTAGCGAGCTCTTGCATTTCAGAAGGTGCAAGACGATAAGGCGATTTAGCCACAGGGTTTGCACCAGGGATTAAATCAATCTTGAACTCAACTTCTCGCACGGGAGGTAACCCTTTAAGATCTTCGGGAAAAACTTCGGGAAAGTCTCGCACAACAGGAATGTCCTTCAACTCCTTACCCTTGGCTTTCGTATTAACTACATATGCCATGAAAGCCATGTAGTTTTTACTTAAGCACTTACGGGTCTTGATACAAGACATGATTTTGAGTCTTTGGGACGATTTCTCCCCAAAGACCTTCAAGGTATCTCCAGTCGGCAACGGAATACGGATACACTTCTCGAAACATAGAATTTCCGCACGATGTTTGGCTAACCAATCCATGCCAATGATAACATCAAAGCTTCCCAATTGCATAGGAATAAGGTCGACGGAGAACTCGTTTTCGTTAAGGCTCAAGGTGCAGTCGCGTATCACGACATCAACGACAATAGATTTTCCATCGGCGACCTCGACCGTGAAAGATCTCTCCAGTTTTGTACGCGGTTTAGAAAGTATAGGTTCGAATTCCAAGGACACGAAACTCCTATCGGCACCCGAATCAAACAATACAGATGCATAAAGATTATTTACAAGATACGTCTGTTTGGTAACAACCTATTATTGATATGATAAACATAAATAGGAAATTTTTGCAAGACAGGAAAAGGACTAGAAGAAATTTAACGACGTACCATTCACCACGTCGTTGTTGGCTTGCGCTTGGTTGGCGTTGATGTTGAAAGCCCTTCCACGAGCCGGTGGCACAGTTGCCGCATTGCGAGGACATTGAGGGCGAATATGCCCAGCCTCGCCACAGTTGTAGCAGGTTCGGTTGGTAAGCATGGCAGTGTTATTTGGTGCACGAAGACAGGTAGCCACCAAATGACCATACTTTCCACACAGCGAGCAGACTCGGCATGGAATGTTGCTTGAATGGTGGTACTTGCACGTGTTACACATAGGATGTGGACCAGCATAAACTTTAGCCATGGGAGCTTGATTCGCAACCACCATTTGTTTTTGAGGAGCATTAGGGGCGGTCACAGCGTAGTTGCGTGTCGGGGTGAACTTACGTTTCTTGTTTTGAGAAGATGACTCGGCCTTTACCTCCTTTGTTGCCTCGGGTGTCACCTTCACCATAGCCTTGGAACCCTTTGCCGACATCGTGCCAACTCTTATATGATTCTCGGTGAGCTGTGCAGTGATAATAATCGCTTCCTCCAAAGTTGTGGGCCTACTTCCCACCACAGCATCTTGAATTTGAGGTGGCACCCCCTTGATAAATTTCTTGATGTTACAGGGCACGGTGTCCACCATGTGTGGTAGAAGCATACTCAACTCATGATGTCGGGTGGAATAAGCCAAGTGATTCCCACCATCTTGTTTAAGGTTCCAGAATTCCTCCTCCAGCTTTTGTAACTCGCTTCTTGGGCAGAACTTTTGGATCATAATATCTTTGAATTCCTCCCAGGACATCGCCATTGCAACCTCAGTTCCCCGGTTTCTCTTTTCACTATCCACCAAGTTAGCGCTCGTTGTTGAAGAACACTTGTGGCATAGCGAACCTTGAGCTCATCGGGGCACTCGCTAATAATATGTGTTCTCCATACTTCAAAACTCGAGAAGTCCGTGGCTCCTTCTTTTCCACTAAAACTAGTGGGCTTGCACGAGTTGAAGTGTTTGAAAGTGCAAGTACGATTGTTCCCGTGTTGATTATTCCCGTTTTGATTGTTGCTATTGTCTCCATTAGCACCACTATTGTTCCCATTGGTATTGTTGTTGCTATTAGCCATTAGTGTGCTATTAAGTTCAGCAACCATAGTCGGGAGAACGGCAGCCATTTGTCGTGCAATCATGGCAGCCAGCTTACGGTCGGAACTTCCACGCTTTCCATGGTGACGAGACATGCTGGATATACACAATGAGTTAGTTACAGGAGCGGGGATAACAGAGGATAGTAGTTTAACAAGATAAGGCTAAAAGTTTTAAGGTACACGGATGTTTCCATTTGGTAACGCATTACCATTTGAAAACGTTGACACGTCAAGGTGAATTGACCCATTTACCTTAGAAACTTGTGTATGTTGACCATAGTTTATCACTCATCCCAGAAATCCCCAGGTAAGCATAACTAGTCCCGTAGGATTTATGCGATATGCTTGCCTTAGCCCGAAGGCCTTTTTCCAGGAGAACCAGGATACAGGTGTCTATGTGTCACACAATATTTCTTAGGTTCATAGAATCAAAACCTTGATGAGATTTATACAGATTAGACGTAACGTCTAAAGATCAAGTCATAACATAAACATAAGATTCCACGTGTCGACGAGAATAAGATTAAGAGAGTTCATATTCGGGGGGAGTCAAAGGGTCAAAGTTAAGTTTAGGGAGACAAATAACAATGTTTAGGCAATCCTATGCTAAGGCATCACATTGCACATAAGAGGCATAGCATTATGTAGCATGAAAAGTATATTAGTTACAAGATAGAAATATAATTCTATAAGGTTCATGCATACTATAGCCTAGGTCACCATTTCTAATAACCTAGATCCCTATAGTTATGGGCTCTGATACCAATCTGTCACACCCCAACCTTGACGGCGGAAACGTCGAGGAGTGAGAGTTAAGATCGTTCATAGCCACATAACGCTATTAATAAACCAAATAAAGTTTAAACATAAGTTTTAAATTGTCACATTAAATCATAAGTTTCAAAGGAAATAAAACATAACATAGAATGCAATATATCATTCTATCTTATTTATAATCTAGGTCCATTCCTAGATGTGCAAGCTTCAAAGTGTAGATAATCAAACTTGGGCATTTCCTGAAACATGTTAAAAATAAAAGGTCAACAATAATGTTGGTGAGCATTCCATAGTTTTTAATACATAAGTATATATAAAAGATGGCAATTCAAGTCGTAAGTTAGTGAATAGTGATTAGGGATGCTATGAACAATGCAACAATCAAACCTTGACAATGTTTTACAAGTCTCAAACGTTAAAAGTATATACGATCAGCTAAGTGTACTTGGATCAACCAAGCAGGCTTGTCTTACCCATAGATATATGACTTCGCTGGGCTAGCAATAGTTAATGATTGTACATATAACGCCATAACATGGTAACCACATAAGTTCAACTAACCACAACTTACATGATGAATTGCCATAAAGTTTACAAGTCTCAAATAAGTTTACAAGTTCAAAGTATAATTAACATGTTTCACCCCAAAGTGTGAAATAAAATAAAAAGGGGGTATGGAATACTCACATGATCAAATAATATATAATTGATGATTAATACGAATAATAACAAGCAACGTTCAACGTAGATCTTCACAACGCACCTAAAACAAGTATATATATACAAGGTTATAATTTATTAATAGTTAAACGGGACTAGGATTTCAAATTGGTATTTTGCGGTGTTAAATAACGTTGGTTAGAGGGTTCATATAAGCTTAATCTAGAGAAAAATGCCATGTATTCAATTTTAATGAAATTAACCTTTATAACATTTGTGAAGGTTAATTATAAAATATAATTCTATAATTATCATATTTAATCCTTAATTAATTACATGATTTACCAATATTATATAAAGTCTATTCTTATAAAAATAACTTTGTTAGATTTTTATTTTATAAGAAAATTGTTAAGGTGTTTAAAGTGGTAAATTTGTAGAAAAATAATAGGATAGCTTTAAAAATAACCAAAGTTTACAAAATCTCTTTTTATAATTTTTAGAAAATTTTATATATTTTTTTAAAAGGCTGAAAAGCCAAAAACAATTGAATTGGAGGTCGCCGGGTTCGAACCCGGGACCTCTAATTCGGGATGTAAGTGGGGAACCAGTGAACCAAGGCATCCAGCCGCGTTTAAAACTCCGCCTTAAAAAGCTAAATACAATAAACACAGAAATCCCCAATTTCCTTAGAACCCTAGATTGATCAAACCCAAAATCAAAGACCGAAACGATATTGTTTTCGTGAATGATCATGGGGCTTTGATTCCCCATGTGATTACGAGTATATAATTGTTGTTTATTTACCCATTTATGATGAATTCGAGATGAACACGACGAAGAACAGTTCGCGGCCACGTAAACCGGTTTGATGCTCAAATGATGATGATAATCAATTCAATGCACAGATAGTTTCTAATGACCTCGAGGATGAAAAACCCTGTATCAATTTCGAGTTTTGAAGCTTGGAAGATGGGGTTCGAATGGTAGCAGATTCGCGATGAGGGGGTAATCGTATAGCTCTGTTTGTGTGATTTCAGGTGTAATTAGGAGGTGTGGACGATTAATCGGGTTAGATAGCCGTTTAGGTTCATTCAATTGAATTATTACAGAGTTTTAATGCCTAAACGGCTATAAGATTAATGGGTTTCGGTTACTCGATCGATTTGGGTTTGTAACCGATGTTTAAACGCGTTTAAAGTGCGCATTCAGGTTCGAATCACGTAAACGAACCGGTTTGGGTCGGTTTGTGTGTGAAAACCGAGTGTTTTGAGGCGTTTTGACGCTCGCCGGAGCCATAGCCGGCGGTAGCCGGAGGCTTGGCCGGAAAGCGGGTTAGGGGAAATGGTTTGGGTTGTTTTTCAAAAATTACACAAATGGTCCCTCAAGTTAAGCATGTTTATTATTTTATGCAAAAACTCCCATATTAAGTTTCTAAAATGGCAAAAACACCCCCTCAACTTTATTACTTTAAGTTTTAACATTTTTAAGTTTAATGATATTTTTTTTATAATTATTATTATTATAGTTATCATTTATTGTTGTTATTATTATTAATATTATTTTTATTATTAACATTGATATTATTTTTATTATAACATATTATTTACCATAATTCTTATGTTCAAAACAATAGATAAACTATAATCTTTTATATTAAAGGATTAAGAATAGATCACACAACTACCCACAAGTTTCAAGAAAAGGCATTAATAGACCCTACAAGAAAAAAAACGAGATTAACTATTAGTTAACCAAAAATACACGATGTTAAAAATGCAGTTGATGGAGACCTATTGACTAAGTAAGTTGTAGTTGAAATAACTTCAGCCCGGAACATCTTGGGTAAAGTAGAACTAGCCAACATGCACCTCATATTTTCATGCAGAGTTCTATTCATCCTCTCAGCCAAACCATTTTGATGTAGATTCCCTGGCACAGTTCTATATCTGGCAATACCATGAGTTTTAAAAAACTGATTAAACTCATGACTACAGAACTCCAACCCATTATCAGTTCTTAGCTTCTTGACTTTCCTTTCAGTTTGAGTTTCCACAAGGACTTTTCATTCCTTGAACTTACTAAAGGCATCACTTTTATTCTTTAAGATAACCACCCAAACTCTTCTAGAAAAATCATCAATCAAGGTCATAAAGTATCTGGCTCCACCCAAAGAATCAACCTTAACAGAACCCCATAAATCAGAATGAATGTGGTCTAACAACCCACTTGTGATATGCTTAACCCTTGTAAACTTTACCCTCTTATGTTTACCAAGGATACACGTTTCACAAAAACCAAAATCATAATTCTGCAACTCAGTCATCACCTGTTGCTTTTGCAACTCCACCAGTCCTTGATGATTGATATGAACAAGTCTCTTATGCCACAACATAGCATTTGAACTACTATCACTTAAGGCAGTCGCCACCTGGGGCTCTACTACACCAACACTATAGTAGATAGATATTATTATTCCTTATACTACTAGACAATACTACCATTGAGCCCTTAATCACCTTATCCTTACCATCTCTAATACTAACATGGTAACCAAAACTCTCCAACAGCCCTGAAGACAATCGACTTCTTTTAAGACTAGGGATATACCTTACATCATGAAGATCCACTTCCATGCCATTCTTCATCTTCAGAGTCAATATACCATGACCCACAATCTTGCAAGGTCTATCATCCCCTAGCTTCACTGATCCAAGATCTTCAAACTTCAGATCTTTAAATAACTCCTTCATCAGTGTCATATGAAATGATCACCCTGATCCATCACCCACTCATCCTCCTTACCACTACTTGTGACAGCCAACACATCTGTATTTTCATATCCATCAGGGGAATTATCTTGTGCATTGTGTTCGGAATGAGTTTTTGACCCACTTGATTCACCCTTCTTTCTTTTCCAGTTAGGACAATCTTTTTTGAAGTGCTTTTCAGATCCACACATATGACACATCCTCTTAAACTTGGATCGAGACTTCAAGACACTTCTCTGCTTGAAGTTTCTTTGTTCAGATCTTCCCCTTACTACCAAGCTCTCTCTACCATCTTCCTTATAATCAATTCTCTTCTTGAATTCCTTTGAATTGAGAGCTGCAAGCACTTCTTCCATGGTAAGTGTGTCCCTACCATACATCAACGTATCCATAAAATGCTCATAAGAGGATGGAAAAGATGTCAAGAATATGATTGTTTAGTCATCATCATCCAATTCAACTTCGATGTTCTCAAGACCCAACACCAATTTCTTGAATTCATCATTATGATCTTCAATTGACTTCCAGGAGCCATTTGGAATGTGTACAACCGTTTCTTGAGATACAGTTTGTTCGCAAGAGACTTCGTCATGTACAGACTTTCCAATTTTGACCAGACCCCTGCAGCAGACGTCTCCTTCGATACTTCTCTGAGTATTCGATCCCCAAGTTCAAGATGATTGAACTGTGTGCCTGTTCTAGCATCTTTTTTTTCTCCTTGTCTGACATTGTATTCGATCCCCAAGTTCAAGATGATTCAACTTGGAATCTCCGTCCAAGGCATCCACCACTCGTTGGCGAACGAGTAATGCCTTCATCTTCATCCGTCATAACCCAAAATCATTCTTCCCGTCGAATTTCTCAACCTCAAACTTTGTAGACATCATTGTTGTCATCAATCGATCTTTGATTGAATTTTGATCCTCAGTGGAGCCTCTAACTAGGCTCTAATACCAATTGTTGTAAAATCAATTGAAAACACGAATGCGAAATATCAATAATACAAAGATGATATAAGAAAGAATGAAATTGTGAACAAGAATTTACAGATGATTAGAATTAATAGAATGATTTCGGATTCACTCACAGATTACATCAGGTCCCTATTTATAGTGTTTAACTAACTATAACAGACACACTCAATGAATATTGAGAAATTACATTAAGGACCCTATACTATATCTCCGAACAGAAATAACCCTTCGGAAGATATACTTCATAACCCTTCGGAAGATATCCAAAGTAACCCTTCGGAAGATATCCTTCGAAAGATATCCAAAGTAAACTTCAAATCTCTTCCGAAGCAAACATAACCTTCGGAAGATTCCAACTAAGCTTCGGAAGTTATCACTTGTTTTGGTTTTTAATACTTCACAGCTTTTACTTCATTTCAATATAACTTAAAATTATATTTGAGATTTTAATGTAACAATTCTTAATATTTAATATTTCAAATAGGTACAAATATTTTAATTTGATATTATATATTTTGGTTAGGTGTCGAATATATTCAAAAGTAACATTTAGTATAACTTGGTTTTTGCCATGATATGTGAAGAACAATTTTTTCATGGTCGGATCGGACTGGCCGGTCCGACCGGGATTCGATGTTGTCTCCGTCCATTCTATCCTGGTTCGTTTTGTATCTCGAGAACCGGCCAGTTGGAAGCGATTTGGTGGTCGAACTGCGTTTCGGTGAACCGGTTGGCTCGGATCTAAAACTGAAATCAGAGACAAACGCTACATATCTGATGGAGTGTCGAATCTGTTGCAGCAATGTCGGAGTTGTTACACAAATGGATGTCGTAGCAGTTGCATCAATGGCAGGATGTTGCAATAGCAAACATGAGAGATGTTCTAAGCTTCGATGAAGACTTCTATGGAGAACGCCAACAAAACGTTTTTTTCTTGCACTGGAGGAGATAGTGAAGATGATTCGGAGATGGCAGGAAGATTGTGAAGATGGTGAAGAATGAAAATGGTGAAGATGGTACAGAGATGGTGGAGGATATAATATTAGAGGAGGAAAGGTATTGGGTTGAGGGATAGTTTCTGACATTTTAAATGTGTAATAAGTTCTATCTAGTATTTATTATATATTTAATGTTTTGATGACATAATTTAATATTTTAATGATTACATATATATATATATATATATATATATATATATAATATATATAATATATATATATATATTCTTTGTTTAAAACAAGAATATCAAATGGTTTTGAATATATATAGTTTAAATTTGTGTATTTTATTTAAACTTTTAAATCACTATCATAATTTTTAAAATTTTATTTTTAAAACATTAAAGTTAATTCAATATTTGTCCGGTTCATAATCCGGTCTGACCGGTCCAACCAGTGAACCAGTAAAACGTTCGATCCAGTTCTGAAAACATTAGTGAAGACTCAATTTTGAATAAAATTTATAAGGACAAATATATATAATAAGCATGCATGATATTTGGGTATTTTAAATAATATTACATTATTTGGAAAAAATAAAAAAATATATTATGTTTGACCAAGGTTAAACATACATAAAAATAAGCACGTCACAGATGTGTATCAAATATTTAAATGAATCTATAAATTTGTATAGATTTTTAAGTTTGTTTAATTTGTTGTTATGCCGATTTCTTTGCATTGAACTGTTGATGAATAAGTGAAAAAAGATCAAAGGGTATAGTTGGAAATGGTTCAGACATAAAGGGCTTAAAAGATCAAAATAAAAAGGAACACTTTGAACCATTGGCTCGAAGATATGTTGTGTTTGCGATATGCTCAACTCTTCCACAAATAACTATCGTCTACCGAATAAACTAGTTTATATAATGTACTATCCCCGATAATTTGTAAAATAAAGTATATTGTGATTCTGGTGCTTAATAATCATGCGAGCCTTGATGAAGAGAGAACCTTAAGTGAGATTCACGCGACTTACACCAATTTTTTATTTTGTTTATATATTGTATCTAAATCTTGAAAAAGACGCGTGCATTTTTATTTATGTTTAGTAATGTGCATGTCTATTTTATATATTATTTTGTTTTTTTACTTACGACCTAAATCAATAACTTATCAAACGAGTTTAGATTAGACTGGTATCGAGTCAAAACGGGCCTTAGCCAAAGTAGAGGCAAGTCAAAATGGGTCGTTTCAGAAACATTGTAAATTTTTGTCAAGGTTAAAATTGGATATGACCAAAATGAACTTGGATTGCAATTTGAATGAGTCATATAATAGAAGAAATTATCTAACATGGTTTTACTATTTATATTTTTTATGATGGTTAGTGACAATAGGTGGATGTGATTGTGGCGACAGTGAGGGAATGTGATGACGGTGCTAGTAGTGGCCATGACTGTGATGGTGTCAGTGATGACTAGCAGGTGGTGGCGACATCCACTGGTACGTACCAAGTAATATTGGCCTATTTCTTCTCGTATCAAGTTTTAATGTAGCTAACTTATTTTTATTTTAAAATTATTCTTGTTTGTCCACTAGCTTAGAAGTTTAGTCATAATATGTTAGAGCATTTACATCCTGATTTTTTATATTATATGAAATTGTTGTGAGTAAAGAAAAAAATATTAGTATTTATTTGTATATTTGATAATACATTGTTTAACCCCTATAAATATTTTAATATCATTGAAAGTAGCTACGAGTGCAATGGAGAGAAAATGCAATGATAAAACTATCAAAAAGTATTATTATTACAAAAAATTATTATAATTTTTAATATAATTATAAAAATTAAAGTAATAAATAAGATGTAAATGCTTAATGCTCTTGTACAACAACAACCTCTTATATGTCAATTGACATTATCAGCTATCAAATGTTGAATTATGAGTATGGACAGGAGAATAAATGTAACTTAACGTTACTTTCCATCAAATATACAGTAAATATTGACTACTAAGTTTTAATAACACTCGAGCTACAAGTTAAAATAATAAGTATTATCGTATTTAATTATCCTTGAAAATGTTACATTTGTTACGAGCCCGATTTATGCTCAACCAAAAGGTGTCAGCATGCACGTGAATGCTGTTTTTTTCACAGTTAACATGAAGTGTTACATAATAAACTCAACTCGATCAATTAGTTAATTATATATCATCCTCGTTTTTCACATTGGAGCTTAAGTTGCGTGATGAGATTATCAATCTAATGTTAGCCTTATATCACATTTAGTTACACATTTTAAACCCGTAATGTGATAAGAGTTTGAATTTATTGAAATAACAAGAGTTAATTTGGCATAATAGAATTTGATGAGAGTGGTGAAAAGTAACAATCATATCGTTTGAATTTAGATGGTATATTATTTTGTAGTTACTAAAAGGTTTCACCTAAATAAGAAAACCACAAGGATTTGATCCTTTGACGAATTGAATGATATTTCGCTAGCAAAGAACAACCAAATTAAGGGGTGGGGGCGCCCACGTCAGATGCTCGTGGCGGGAGCCGGCGCCATGTGGCGGAAACACCGTCGCTAGTCCTCTACGCCTGCCGCCTTCTACCCACACCACATGACGTGTACACGCCGTACATGCCACACCTCCTTTTTTTGATCATTTGAATCCGACCGTTACCCCACTCCCTCCTCCCCGATGGCTAAATGCGAAAAATAAATAAATAAATAAAATAACACTTAAATACTAACCTATAACTCATATTTTTACACACCAATTCAAAAAATCTCTACTCACTAACAAATTAATAAAATATACCGTGATATTTATTTTGTTTCCTCTACATCCTCTTGAGATAGCTCCTAGTCTGACAGGCAGGAATTTTTTAGTCTTTTTGCTGAATACGTCGATAAAACTGAAAGTTCGAGAAAAAAAGACCTTGAAACGTGATCGTGTTTGTGACATCCGGTAAATTTCCGTTACCAAACTCCGTTAGTTCCGTTAAGTCTTGTAAACACGTGTCGTGAGCACACACTAGTTGTCGTTTAACGTTGGTGACCTAATAATAATGATTAATGTTAATTTGTTGTGAATCTAAGTGATTATGTGAATATTGGGTTATGTTTATGTGTTTACACATTTATAAACAATTAATTAAAGAATTTATCGCGTAACGCGGAAACGTGTCTGTTTATTCGTATGTCTTGTGTTTTTATAAAGATAAGATATATAATGAACTTTATAAGTTTATATCTTTATATTATGAAGTTAAAAACACTTTACAAAGAGTTTAAAGCTTAGTTTTTACAAAATACCAAAACACAAGGGTTTAAAGGGTAAATATGTAAATTAAAATTTAATAAAACAAACCCCAAACCCTAATTCCCCACCCATCGGCCGCGATCTCCATCCCACACTCTCCCTTGCGAAATCAGCCAAGAACAAGCAAAAGGAAACATCAATTTGATTCGATTACAAGTTATACAACGCTTAGAAATCATCAATTTCAAGCAATTACAAGTTTAAAGGTTAGTTTTTGCGAGTTTTGTGAAGTGTTCATAGTGGCCGAACCCTAATTCGTGAATTGGCATTCATGGAGTCGAAATTGATGTTGTTTGATGATGTTAACATGTTAGTTAGATTGTATACATGCTAGTTAACGTCGATTATGCAAGAATTATATGTTTTTGGGGATTTGATCATGAATTTTGGTGTTAAGCAAGCCCTAATTCGAAAATGGCTTGATTATGTGATGTTGATGATTGTTTGATGAATGTTTGATGATAATTGGGTTGTATGAATGTTAGAATACGTTGATTATGCAAGAAAGTTGGGATTTTGATGCATTGTTCATAGGTTACTAAGAATAGTAACTTTATTTTGCATGTAGTAGTGATCTAGTGATGGATTGATGTTATGGATGGGTTCATGATGATAATTAGATGCTAGATTGGTATTAAGAATGCTAGAAATCTTTAATTTGATGATGTTGATCATAGCTTGCCAAAAGTAGAAACTTTTGTTTATGAAGATTGTTGGATTGAGGTGTTTAAGTGTTGTTGATCATGTCTAGATGTTAGTATGAGCTTGAATTGGTATATATTGATGAATTCATGCATACCTTGGATGTTTGATAGATTTTGGATGTTCTTTCCCAAAAGGGAAACTTTATTTGTGTAAATGTTGAAGTATGATGTTGTGATCATGTTTGAGATGATAGGAACTTGCTAATATGTTCAAGGATGGATCCTAGTGTAATAGAACGTGTTAAATTAGTTGTATGGCATGTTTGGATGATCATGGGTGATAATTGGAATTGGTAATCATGTATGGTTTGGATGTTGTGTAGTAGTAGGACATCATGCTTGGGTCTGGTAATTGATTGTTGTGATGTTGTGGATGCAATGTATATGCTTAAAGAATTTGGTTGTGATCATTATACACGCGTGCGGATCTGAGGCCCCTACTTAGTAGGATTGGCAGGGTTTAGGATGTGAAGTCGTGAGTGGCTTCACATGGCATGTGATGAATGGTTGAACCTTGTATGACATGTTAGTTGTATTGTAGCTAATGGTTATGTTAATGTGCTAGATTCGCATGACTTGTATAGTACTTGATTGTATGATGATCTATGTGATACACCTGGTTGATATAGCATATGTATGATACTGTTTGAATGCTTATCATGTATGTTGTATGTGCTTATTGGCTTTATGATTGTAACTCATAATGTCACCAACGGGTCAAACGGGTCAACTAGGTCAAACGTGTCTATTTGTCTGGAAGCTTGAGTCTTTGGTTTTGGTATGATTAGGGTTTCACATATCTTTTATTTACACGTACTTATGTACTCACATGATCTAGGTAACCTGTGAAGGTTGGCTATCCTCTCGTTTCTCAAAATAAACCCTAAGTACCTTTGCATATATCAGGTGAGTTCATGCCCCACACTTTATTTAATCTCTTTTGGGGGAGATAGCATACTGGTATTAACGAACGCTTTTATTATTTAAGTTGTGTATAATTAATATAGTGTTGTTTACCATGGGAAAAGTCCTCACACTTTTGAATTGTTAATATTTAATAGCGGGGAAACTTGGGTAGTACTACTGGGTCTGACGAGCCCCACCTGTGTGACTCGAGGTCAACGGGTGCAATTTGTCCTATTGATCATTGTCACGACATGGTAAGTCGTGACAGGAGGCAACAACTATCACAGTCAGCTTCAATTGCAAAATCACTATGTATTAATATTTACTGATAATAGACTAGCTATCTATTACCATACACTGCTTATATTTATCGCAACTGTTTATTTGTTTATTGAACTCAAACTCTTGAACTCACCAACCTATGTGTTGACATTTTAGTATGCTTTTCTCAGGTCCTTAACTTGCTTGCCATAGGAGCACTGCACGATTCACTCATTTAAGACATTATGCTTCAAGACAATGTGACATTTTAACAATTATGGTTTACTTGGTTTTTGGCACTTGTTTTGCCATAAGTTATACTTTATTGTCTTGGTTGTTTTTCAAAAACGCTTCCGCATTGTTTAAAGTTGTGTTTTGGTTGCTTTTGTTATGTTATGGCATATAGAGTCGTTCTGAGTAACTATTGACTGTGATCCTGGTTTGTTCACACGCCTCGCGGTAAAACTCCGCAAGTGGATTTTGAGGGTGTGACAGATTGGTATCAGAGCCATTGGTTATAGGGAACTAGGTTGCATACACACTAGACTATAACCGCACAGTTAGTTAGTTACCTGTTCTTGTTCCATCGACTGTACACTCATTGGCATACACATCACATTATCTGCAGCATGGCATCGTCTTCAAGAGCTCCGGGTAAACGACCCGAATCCCTACACGATCTGAATCCCCACCTCCCGCACCTGTACCTGATGATGGATTCGATTGGCCCAGACTGGCTTATCCCAGAGAGGAGATTGACTGGGATCAACCATTCGCGTTGATGAAGCGTGACCCTCCGCGTGACTGGCGTTCTTATCCTAGGTTTGTTGACCATATCATGTTTAGGGAACGCGTACCTGTCCTAAAGCCAAGGACTAGGAACAATGCCAATCAACCCATGCTTTCACTCCCACGAACGACGCAGTCTAACGAGCAACTGATTGCTGCACTAATGGCTGCATTGGATACTGAACAGCATCGCGTAAGACGACTCACGGGTGATGTCTGTACACTACAGCAAGAGGTGTACAACCTGAGACATCAATTGGACGAACTCAAGGAAGAACACGGGAAGACGCTGAACGGTTGTCACCATATGCAAGATGGTGTTATGGCACTCCAAGGACGCGTGACTGCTCGTGAACAGCGGGACGCCATAGCCGATAATAGGATTGCCATATTAGAAGCTCAACTAGCAGCACTCCAGATTGCTATAGCTCCTGCTCCTGCCGCAGACTCTGAGGATGAGGAGGATCCCGAGGAGGGACCCGAGGAAGAGGAACCGGAGGAGATGGAGGATGATAGTGACGGGTCAGACATTGTCGATTGATTTCTTTATATGACTTAGACTACGTAGTGTTTTCTTTTTGAAACCTATGTGGGAAGGGTTGTTTCCCCACACGAACGACAAAACTTCAATTTTGACATTGCTAAATACATTGTGACTTATTGCAATTTATTTACTTTGGTTATTATTTTTGTTAAGAATGTTGTGGTTGTGATGATATGTTATTTCTTTCATTTACTGTTTACTACGCTTCAATGAGTTAAATGTGTATGATGTTACTCATTATTGTATTGTGAATATAAAGTGAAAAGAATGGACGCTCGTGGACGTGGACGTGGACGTGGTCGTGGACGCGGACGTGGACGTGGCACCGGAGAACAGTGGTGGGTGCTATTAACATGACTCCTGCAGAATTGGCTGCTCTAATTAATGAGCATGTTCAGGCGGCAGTGGCTGCTGCCCACGCGGGTCAGCCAGCAGGTAAACAATGACAGAGAAACAAATCTGATATCCTTTATAACTATAGGGGATGCTTGATTAATGTGTGTTGTGTTAAAACAGGACCACCAGTGTGTACATACAAGTCCTTCATGGACTGCAAACCACACACCTACAGCGGTACAGAGGGAGCTGTAGGGCTTGTACGCTGGTTTGAGAAGACTGAGTCCGTTTTCTCCAAATGTAACTGTCCACCGCGGATCAAGTAAAGTATGCCACCGGGACTTTGGAGGGTGCAGCCCTGTCATGGTGGAACGCGCAAGTCCAGATGCTTGGACAAGCGATGGCAAATGGACTCCCCTGGAATGAGTTCAAGGATATGATGATCGAGGAGTACTGTCCTCGAAATGAGGTGCAAAAGTTGGAGATGGAATTCTGGCAGCTCAAGATGAAGGGTTCAGAAATTGAGGCTTATACAACCCGTACTCATGAGCTGGCCACATTGTGTCCAGGAATGGTTAATGAGACACATAAGAGAATCGAGCACTACATACGAGGATTGGTGCCTGAAATCCAAAGTATGGTAACGGCTTCTAACCCAACTACGATCCAGCAGGCCATCCAGATTGCTCACAAACTTACTGACCAGGCGGTAGAGCAAGGGCGTCTACCCAAACGGGGCGCTGTGGTGAGCGTGCCCGACAACAAAAGGAAGTGGGATGCTCCCAGCAACAGCAATAACAAATCATCATCATCATCCTCTGGCGGTCAACAACAATCCCAACAGCAGCAACAACCAGTTCAGCAGCAGCAACAGCGGCGGTTCGATAATAACCGCAATTTCAACCAAACTGCCCCAAATAACCAAGGACCCAGCGGTTACGGCGGCAGACATCCCAAATGCCCACGGTGTAACTACCACCATGTGGGACGGTGTGATAACTTCAAGTGTCAACGTTGTGGAAAGATTGGACACGCTGCGAAGGATTGCCGTGGTGAACTAATGAGGAGGCCACAACAACCTCAAGAAACTCCCAAGGGTGTTTTGAGTGTGGGAAAGAAGGGCATTACAAACGAAACTGCCCACAACTAAGAAGGAACGGAAATTGCAACAACAACAACAACAACACCAACAATCATGGGAACAACAACAATGGCAATAATAACAACAATGGTGGAAATGGCAATGGAAATGGCGGCAATAGAGATGGAGCCAAAGGGAGAGCCTTCGTCATTGGCTCAGGTGAGGCTCTAAATGATCCCACAACTGTTACTGGTAGATTCCCTGTTAATGGTTGTTTTGCTACGGTACTATTTGATACTGGAGCCGATAGGAGTTTTGTGTCCTTAAAATTCTGTAGTCTTTTAAGTGATATACCCTCTGCTTTAGAATCTAAGTACACTGTGGAATTAGCCGACGGTAAACAAATCCATGTAACGCATATCCTTAAAGACTGTAGGATAGAACTTGCTGGTCATATTTTCGCTATAGATCTCATGCCTGTTACGCTGGGGAGTTTTGATGTTGTGATAGGCATGGATTGGCTCTCTAGCAAGCAAGCGGAAGTCATATGTCACGAGAAGATTATACGGATCCCGGTTGGTGATCAAATTCTTACCGTCAAAGGTGATAGGAGTGGTGCTGTGATAGGCATCATCTCGTATATGAAAGCTCAAAAGTTGTTACGGAAGGGCCGCGTGGCTATCCTAGCACTTGTAACTGATAAGCAAAAGGAAGAAAAAGAATGGAGGATATTCCCGTAGTACGCGACTTTCCGGAGGTGTTCCCAGAAGATCTTCCTGGATTACCACCGCAACGCCAAGTGGAATTCCAGATTGAATGACTCCGGCGCAGCTCCGATTGCTAGAGCACCTTATCGATTAGCACCAAACGAACTACAGGAGTTGTCGTCACAACTTCAGGAGCTTTTGGATAAGGGCTTATTCGACCTAGTACATCACCTTGGGGAGCTCCTGTACTCTTTGTTAAGAAGAAGGATGGCACATTTCGGATGTGCATCGATTATCGAGAGTTAAACAAAGTAACAGTCAAGAACCGATACCCTTTACCTCGTATCGACGACTTGTTCGATCAGCTTCAAGGATCAAGCTATTACTCGAAGATTGACTTGAGATCTGGTTATCATCAACTCAGAGTTCGAGAAGAAGACATTCCCAAGACTGCATTTCGTACTCGTTATGGTCATTATGAGTTCTTGGTCATGCCTTTTGGGTTGACTAATGCACCTGCTGTGTTCATGGACCTCATGAACCGCGTGTGCAAACCTTATCTGGATCAGTTTGTCATTGTGTTCATCGATGATATACTGATATACTCTAGGACCAAGGAGGAGCATGAAGAGCACTTACGAATGATCTTGGAACTGTTGAAAAATGAGCAGCTGTATGCTAAATTCTCAAAGTGTGACTTTTGGATAAGAGAGGTACAATTCCTAGGTCATATTGTTAATGAGAAAGGAATACACGTTGATCCTGCCAAAATTGAGGCGATAAAGAATTGGACTACACCCAAAACGCCAAGCGAGATAAGACAATTTCTAGGATTAGCAGGATATTACCGCCGATTCATAGAAGGATTTTCTAAGATCGCACAACCTCTCACAGCCTTGACTCACAAAGGAACGACATACAAATGGGCTGAGAGTCAAGAATCAGCTTTCCCATTATTAAAACAGAAACTCTGTACTGCTCCAATATTAGCATTACCCGAGGGTACAGATGACTTTGTGGTGTATTGCGATGCATCCATTCAAGGATTGGGTTGTGTCTTGATGCAACGAGACAAGGTGATAGCCTACGCTTCGAGACAACTAAAGGTTCATGAGAAGAACTATACTACCCATGACTTAGAATTGGGCGCAGTAGTTTTTGCCTTAAAGATCTGGAGACATTATTTGTACGGTACCAAGTGCACAATCTACACCGATCACAAGAGTCTTCAACATATCTTTGAGCAAAAAGAGTTGAATATGAGGCAGCGACGTTGGTGGAACTACTAAATGATTATGATTGCGCAATTAAGTATCATCCGGGAAAGGCGAACGTAGTTGCCGATGCTTTAAGCAGGAAGGAAACAACTAAACCCCGACGGGTGCGAGCTTTACAGCTTACTATCAGTACCCAACTGCCCGAACAAGTTAAGGAGGCACAAATGGAAGCTTTAAAGGTGCAAAATATTGGTTCTGAATTGTTAAGGGGAGGGATAAGCAGCTAGTGATGAAAGAGGATGGAATTCGGTATTTCATGGATAGACTTTGGGTGCCTGTTCATGGAAATCTGAGAGATTTAGTTATGAGCGAGGCACACAAATCTAAGTATTCTATACATCCTGGATCCGACAAGATGTATCATGACCTAAAGGCTCACTATTGGTGGCCCAACATGAAAGCGGATGTAGCTACGTATGTGAGCAAGTGTTTGACCTGCTCGAAGGTAAAAGTAGAATATCAAAAACCATCCGGACTGTTACAACAACCCGAGATTCCAATGTGGAAATGGGAACAGATCTCCATGGATTTTATTACTAAACTACCCCGGACTAGTACTGGTTGTGACACGATATGGGTTATTGTGGATCGATTGACACAAGTCTGCTCATTTCCTTGCAATAAAGGAAACCGACAAGATGGAGAAGTTAACTCGCCTGTACCTCAAGGAGATCGTTTCGAGACACGGGGTACCGATCTCAATTATCTCTGACCGTGACGCTCGTTTCACGTCACATTTCTGGCAATCATTGCAGAAATCTTTGGGTACACGTTTGGATATGAGTACTGCATATCATCCACAGACGGATGGTCAGAGTGAACGTACTATACAGACGTTGGAGGATATGCTACGTGCTTGTGTGATTGACTTCGGGAATAACTGGGAAATTCACCTGCCATTGGTGGAGTTTTCTTATAACAACAGTTATCACACTAGTATACAAGCAGCACCTTTCGAGGCGTTGTACGGGAGAAAATTTCGATCACCGGTTTGCTGGGCAGAAATTGGTGATAGTCAGATAACAGGTCCCGAGTTAATTCATGAGACGACTGAGAAAATTGTTCAGATACGGAACGTATGGCTGCAGCGCGAGACAGGCAAAAGAGTTATGCTGACAAGAGACGGAAACCTTTAGAGTTTCAGGTTGGTGACAAGGTTTTGTTGAAAGTCTCACCATGGAAAGGCGTAGTTCGGTTTGGTAAACGAGGGAAACTAAACCGAGGTACGTTGGACCATTTGAGATTGTGGAAAGAGTAGGTCCAAGCGTATCGATTACCCTACCTGATTCGCTAAGTGGAATTCATGATGTATTTCACGTGTCAAACTTGAAGAAGTGCATAACTGATGAACGACGATCGTACCACTAGAAGAAATTCAGGTGGATGAACAATTGCGCTTTATTGAGGAACCAGTTGAGGTGATGGACCGTGAGGTGAAAACACTTAAGCAAAGCAAGATACCTATTGTTAAAATCCGTTGGAATTCGCGACGTGGACCGGAATTCACATGGGAACGGGAAGATCAAATGAAGCTTAAGTACCCTCAACTATTCGAAGGAACGATGCCAGCAGACGAAGGTATTGATTTAAATTTCGAGACGAAATTTCTTTCAACATGGGGATGATGTGACAACTCATCCAAAACTCACACGATTTCGATTTCTGTGTGCCAATGCAGTAGACCAGTGATGGAAACCAGTGATGGAACACTCTCACCATGTAACGCAATTTTCGGGACGAAATTCTTTCAACATGGGGATAATGTGACATCCGGTAAATTTCCGTTACCAAACTCCGTTAGTTCCGTTAAGTCTTGTAAACACGTGTCGTGAGCACACACTAGTTGTCGTTTAACGTTGGTGACCTAATAATAATGATTAATGTTAATTTGTTGTGAATCTAAGTGATTATGTGAATATTGGGTTATGTTTATGTGTTTACACATTTATAAAACATTAATTAAAGAATTTATCGCGTAACGCGGAAACGTGTCTGTTATTCGTATGTCTTGTGTTTTTATAAAGATAAGATATATAATGAACTTTATAAGTTTATATCTTTATATTATGAAGTTAAAACACTTTACAAAGAGTTTAAGCTTAGTTTTTACAAAATACCAAACACAAGGGTTTAAGGGTAAATATGTAAATTAAAATTTAATAAAACAACCCAAACCCTAATTCCCCACCATCCCTCGGCCGCGATCTCCCATCCCACACCTCTCCCTTGCGAATCAGCCAAGAACAACAAGGAAACATCAATTTGATTCGATTACAAGTTATACAACGCTTAGGAATCATCAATTTCAAGCAATTACAAGTTTAAAGGTTAGTTTTTGCGATTTTGTGAAGTGTTCATAGTGGCCGAACCCTAATTCGTGAATTGGCATTCATGGAGTCGAATTGATGTTGTTTGATGATGTTAACATGTTAGTTAGATTGTATACATGCTAGTTAACGTCGATTATGCAAGAAAATATGTTTTTGGGGATTTGATCATGAATTTTGTGTGTTAAGCAAGCCCTAATTCGAAAATGGCTTGATTATGTGATGTGTGATGATTGTTTGATGAATGTTTGATGATAATTGGGTTGTATGAATGTTAGAATACGTTGATTATGCAAGAAAGTTGGGATTTTGATGCATTGTTCATAGGTTACTAAGAATAGTAACTTATTTTGCATGTAGTAGTGATCTAGTGATGGATTGATGTTATGGATGGGTTCATGATGATAATTAGATGCTAGATTGTATTAAGAATGCTAGAAATCTTTAATTTGATGATGTTGATCATAGCTTGCCAAAGTAGAAACTTTTGTTTATGAAGATTGTTGGATTGAGGGTTTAAGTGTTGTTGATCATGTCTAGATGTTAGTATGAGCTTGAATTGGTATATATTGATGAATTCATGCATACATTGGATGTTTGATAGATTTTGGATGTTCTTTCCCAAAAGGGAAACTTTATTTGTGTAAATGTTGAAGTATGATGTGTGATCATGTTTGAGATGATAGGAACTTGCTAATATGTTCAAGATGGATCCTAGTGTAATAGAACGTGTTAAATTAGTTGTATGGCATGTTTGGATGATCATGGGTGATAATTGGAATTGGTAATCATGTATGGTTTGGATGTTGTGTAGTAGTAGGACATCATGCTTGGGTCTGGTAATTGATTGTTGTGATGTTGTGGATGCAATGTATATGCTTAAAGAATTTGGTTGTGATCATTATACACGCGTGCGGATCTGAGGCCCCTACTTAGTAGGATTGGCAGGGTTTAGGATGTGAAGTCGTGAGTGGCTTCACATGGCATGTGATGAATGGTTGAACCTTGTATGACATGTTAGTTGTATTGTAGCTAATGGTTATGTTAATGTGCTAGATTCGCATGACTTGTATAGTACTTGATTGTATGATGATCTATGTGATACACCTGGTTGATATAGCATATGTATGATACTGTTTGAATGCTTATCATGTATGTTGTATGTGCTTATTGGCTTTATTTGGATTGTAACTCATAATGTCACCAACGGGTCAAACGGGTCAACTAGGTCAAACGTATCTATTTGTCTGGAAGCTTGAGTCTTTGGTTTTGGTATGATTAGGGTTTCACATATCTTTTATTTACACGTACTTATGTACTCACATGATCTAGGTAACCTGTGAAGGTTGGCTATCCTCTCGTTTCTCAAAATAAACCCTAAGTACCTTTGCATATATCAGGTGAGTTCATGCCCCACACTTTATTTAATCTCTTTTGGGGGAGATAGCATACTGGTATTTACACGAACGCTTTTATTATTTAAGTTGTGTATAATGTTAATATAGTGTTGTTTACCATGAGAAAAGTCCTCACACTTTTGAATTGTTAATATTTTAATAGCGGGGAAACTTGGGTAGTACTACTGGGTCTGACGAGCCCCACCTGTGTGACTCGAGGTCAACCGGGTGCAATTTGTCCTATTGATCATTGTCACGACATGGTAAGTCGTGACAGGAGGCAACAACTATCACAATCAGCTTCAATTGCAAAATCACTATGTATTAATATTTACTGATAATAGACTAGCTATCTATTACCATACACTGCTTATATTTATCGCAACTGTTTATATGTTTATTGAACTCAAACTCTTGAACTCACCAACCTATGTGTTGACATTTTAGTATGCTTTTCTCAGGTCCTTAACTTGCTTGCCATAGGAGCACTGCACGATTCACTTCATTTAAGACATTATGCTTCAAGACAATGTGACATTTAACAATTATGTTTTACTTTTTGGTTTGGCACTTGTTTTGCCATAAGTTATACTTATGGTCTTGGTTGTTTTCAAAAAACGCTTCCGCATTGTTTAAAGTTGTGTTTGGTTGCTTTGTTATGTTATGGCATTATAGAGTCGTTCTGAGTAACTATGACTGTGATCCTGTTTGTTCACACGCTCGCGGTAAAACTCCGCAAGTGGATTTTGAGGGTGTGACAGTGTTGGGGCTAATACGTTCTTATGAACGATTATTTTGTGGAGTAACCAAAATACAAACAGACTAGATGTATAAATAGGTTTTGAGTACCTCGAGAATTATTTTTACACATTATTAAACATATACCTAACAACTTTCCAGTTTCCATGATTAAAAAGGGATTGTTGAAGGTGGAAAGTAAGTTTCACGATAATAAAAATAATGCACTTCGGCAATACATCAACTCGTAACAGGTAATTTATCCGACACATATGACGAATATTTAGCTATGTCTGCTGGTACTTCTCGTAAATGTCTTGAATATTTTTGCAACACAATTATTAATTTATTCGGTGACTAATATTTACGAGGGTCCACTAGTCATGACGTTAAATTATTATATGATGCACATCAATATAGATAGGGCCTTCCAGACATGCTTGGTAGTATTGATTACTCTAATTGGAAATAATAAAATTATCCTATGTGTTTGCAAGAACAATATTATCGAGGTGATCAAGATGATCCAATGATGATTCTCGAAGTCGTGGCATCACAAGATTTGTGGTTTTAACATACTTATTTGGTGTAGCCGGTTCTAAGAATTAAACAACATTAATATTCTTAATCAATCTCAAATCTTCACAAGAGAACTGAATGGAACCACCCCGATATGTCTGTTTGATGTTAACGCGCATCAATATAAACATGGTTACTATCTAGCCAACGGTATATATCCGACCTGGTCAACTTTTGTAAAGTCATATTCTTATCCAGTTGAGGACAAAGAATATAAATTTAAATAAGGTGTAAGAGTTTGCAAGAAAAAACATGAAACAAGCTTTTGGTGTTTTAAAAGAAGATGACAAATAATTGCTCAATCAGCAAGAGAAATAAAGATTAACAAAATGAGAAGTCAAATGCACATGTGCATTATACTACACAATATTATTATAAAAATGACAGCAACACTATTTCCCCATGTACATTCGAGACCGCCGATGAATCTAGTTGAGAATGAAAATAATTTTGGAGTTGCTCGATGAGAACAAATGTTTTTTACTTAAATTCGATCTTGCGGAATGCATTGCGAAGAATACGGATATCGTGGTTTCGGATGACAAATAATAATTTGGGTTATTATTATTATTCTATTTTTTAAAATTAGTTTATCATATATGTTATTTATTTAATATAAGTTTTTAATCTTAATGAAGTAATTTTAGAAAAATATAAAAATTGTTTTGTGGTGAAGTGTGGTGTGATGTTATCGTCCCCCTCCTAATGCGGTGTGATGCTGTATGATTGATTTAACATTATTTGATTGGTGGGTGATAAGTGTGATACGGTAAGAGTAGGATGCGCAAACACCCCACCCAAACTAAGTCGCCATGCAAGCATGCAACCTTTTGCATAAATATAGAAAAAAAGTATTACTTTTGCATAAACAGAGAAAAAAATGTTACTACCTATTCATCAAGAGAGATGTATAAGATAGATGTATGAGTCCTTTTATACTACTATACAAGTTTTAAAAGTGTTTAACTTAAATCATTCAAGTTTAAATAATATTTTAATTCACTCAATTTTTATGTTTTATTTTATTTATTAGTTTTAATATATTTTTAGCATGTTTTTCTTTTGTTTTAATCAAAAAGTCTTTTTTATTATGCTGCTATGGAGTGTTAATGTGATTTTAGGTCTTTTTTATATAATTAACATGTTATTAAATATTTTTATAATAAAATTATACATATTGAAAATCCCAACCCTTACATTTTCTACTTTATTTTTTTCTTGACAAAAAAATTCGATAATAACTCAATTTGATGGTTTAATGGCCTAATTTGAGTAAACTATTCATGACGAATTAATTGATACACTTTCAAACGTAATTACTATTATGTAATATTTTCCTTATTATATATCTCATCTTGGAATGTATAGGCACCCTTGGTCCCGTCAATCAACACTAGTAATTCTAATAATTATTATGTAAATTGGTTTTCTTAAGGCTATGTGTTGTGTAGAGGCTCTATTCACGTTTGTTGTGGTATTATCTTATAATATCACGACATATGACACTGACTAAACACTAGATAGAGTTCTTAATCAAGTAGTCTAACCCTACTATAAATAAAACATCTTATACGGCCCTCACCCCCCCACCCACCAATAGTGCCCGGCTTGCGCCACCCTATTGCAATGTTAGCAATCAGGGTGGACAACCATGTGGGTCGCACCCCGTCTTCACACCCAACATTTAACCTAATTATATTAAGTAATGTAATGGTTAGATTAGTTTTAATGAAAAGATTATTTTTATATATAAGGTTTAAACTATTTCAAGTGTGAAGTGGATTAAATGTGAAGAATGATATGATGTTCATAATAAAATATGAAATGTGATAAGTACATATTAGTTCTACGTTACATAAATTGATACAAACACATCTCCTTTATAAAACTTAATCATGTGTTATCTCCTCGTAATGGTATCTTATATTCAACGAATGTAAACCATGTGATTACTTACCGACCCACAAATCAAATTAAATTAGAAAAACCTTCCCCCTTAACCTACTCGGTAGATTCTTAATTATTCCACTCTACAGCTCTAACCCATGTGAATCTTGTATTTTTTGTTGTCATCTGGATTATTTTATACGGTGTATATATAATAGGTTTCATAAAATATATGTGATAAAAGAGGTTTTTTTAAAATGTCTTGAGTACGCTTATTACAAGCGTTCGCCGCTCGACGTTCGTTTGGAATTTGCTCGAAAAATGCTCGTTTGAATTTCTGTTCGATTGTAAACGAGCTAAGCACGAGCAAAGGTCCGCTCGGCTCGGTTCGGCTTAAATTATTACATATTTTATATATATATAGTTTACTATACATAGCACTCTTGAAGATTTTACCCATTATATACAAATGCAATTATATTTATACATGTTATATCAATCAACTTAATAAAAATTTTAACAATAAGCATACTAATGAAATCCTAAGTCATTAACATCACTCTTACTCTTAGTTGAACATCTACTGTTTTTAGGTATCGTACTCTACGATATATATGCTCACCGCCTTAGTGACTATACTCTTAGCCTCATTGTCAGCCACAATGACATGTCATTCATGAAAATATTATGTTATAAAATACGATTACATTTTAATTCATTAAAACATAAGGCCCAACATTGTCATCATCTCTCATTGTAATATAAATCCGATAACACACTAGATAGTTTAGTTGTCTCTCGTTTGCGCTCACTCGACGATCAAAAAATAATAATTCAACATTCAAAAAATGATGTTTTGATTTTCTGCTTGGTTGTAAACGAGCCGATCTATGCGGTTCGGTTTGGAAACGAGCCAAATAAGATCAAATGTCCGCTCAGTTCGGCTGGACTCATGAACAACCCTAGTATTGAATATTTTAAATAATTAGCGAAGAGTTCAAATAAAAGTATGATATGAGAGGTAATTTCAATCATAAATCTTTTTAAATAATGAATGATATTAAATTTTATGGAATAGGTTTGTTAGGGTGCATTTTAGGCATAGGCACTGTTGTTAAAAAAAATTAATTTTTACTACTTTTAAATGTTTATAATTTTTATGTACAATATTATTTTTTAATTATAAAAATTATACCATAAAAACAAGCGTTTTTTATATCTTTTAAATGAGTACAATATTATTATATGAAAATATAATAATTTTTTATGTTTTTAAGCGTGTATCTTGTTGTGTTTTTAGTGCAATTAATTGTGTCTTTTTATTAGTTATATGTTTTTTAGAATACTATTATGTTTTACTAAAATGATGAATTTTAAAAATATATAATGGTTAATTCATTGTTTTGTATTTTTTAATATGTAAAACACAATAATAAATCAAAAACAAATTAATCTAATATCATAATATATTAAAAAATAACAAAAAAACACTATATGCATTGTGTTATTTTATCGTAATTGTAATATTTTGAAAACTATGAGTTTTGTACAATATATTGATGAAATAAAATTATTGTATACTTTTAATTATAAAACACAATGATGCATATCAACAAGATTATATAATCTAGAAAAAAAATAATAAAAATAATACATTATGTTATCTTGTACATTGAGTTTTCAAAAATACATTGATGAAAATATATCATTGTATACTTGTAATTGTAAAACACAATGATACATAACGAGTTAATATAATCTATAGATTCAAAAATAAAAATAACACAAAATGGTTTAAAACGTAAAACACAATGATGAATATATAAATATAACATATGATCTAAAATTTATGACATAATGAACTGATATTTGACATAATGAACGTATATAACACAATAAACTAACGTATTTGACACAATAACCAAAATGTCATCATCTTTAAATAAAAAATGATACGTGTTAAACCCACAACATTTTTAAATCAAATATTATTGTACTATAACTTTATCAAAATAATTATACGTTATAATATCATATTATGGGATGTGATGCATTCGTAAAATTCCATATGGTATTCAAAATGAAAAAAAAATTTTCAACGCACATGCAATTGTTTATCGTTCATTTTAAGAGTGTGTATATGTGACGTAATTATAAGAAGAGTTTTTATATGGAAAGTGCCAAAACATCTAGCTTTTCTACTTCTCTTGAACAAAAGTGAGATTTGTTTTCTTTGCTAGATTTTACTATAGAAACTTAATATTGTTTCGAAAGTCAAATGATAAAATGCAAGAATGGTGTACATGAATGGACTTCTTTATTTGAATTTTAACAAAATACAGTTATGGTCATATTATTACAAAAATATTAATAAGTTTTGATGCATTATTGTAATGTGTTTTGAAGAATAATTATTATAATGATGTGTCTTTTTTTATAAGTTTAATTTATTGGTGCAATGAGTTTTGAAACATTTCTTATAAATATATGCATCAAAATAACCAATACAACAGTAATAGATTCCTACTTAACGTGCACTAACAAACAAATTACATAAACATAGTCAATTATCTGCGTCGGCATGCTATTAAATAACGACTCACTAATCATATAAACGGTCAACATGCAAGATAATTTCTTTTTGTGAATCCAAGAATAACACTAAGATAGTAACGATATGTTTAACTCACTAAATAGTACATTGAACTTTACATGTATATAAATTCGCTATTGCAATAAAGTATTGATGGACGTTTTATAACGCAAATCATATAACTTTGATCAAATGTTATTTAGTTTAGATTGTTTAATTATCCCATAAAAATGAAATTAGCCATTACTTTTTGCTTTCGAGAGACAAGAAAAACAAAAAAAATAGAACAGAGTGGTAGGGGAGGTGGTGGTGGTGGTTGGTGTCATGGTGGTGGCGACAACAACTATGGTTGTTGTAATTGTTGGTTGTTGGCGTGGGCGAAGGATATAAGGGGTTGGAGAGACCCCTCCCCCTCCCTCCCTCCCGGTTTTTTCCGTAAGTATTTTTAATTTCGGTCTGATAGTGTAAATATATGAACCGGTAGTATAAATTTTATATATATATATCAAGTTCGCCCCCCTTAAAAAAATTAATTTCGTCCCACGCCCCATTTGTAAAAGTGCTCAAGCTCTGCCACTGGTTGTTGATAGCGGTTGTTAGGGTAGGAGAGAAAGATGATATAAAAGGAAAAAAAAGTTGGGTGTATAATCTTGAGATGATGAAAAAATAATAGTTTTTTTCACTCTCTTATAATGATCTATTTAATTCATTTAGTTATTAGTGCATATCAAACATTTCTTGTTTTTTGAACGGCAAATGTACAACATTGTTTAAGATGATAGGTATTATCTTAATCGGACTTACATATTCGTTTTCCGATCGGGACCGCACCCCTAACATCTTAGGAGGAAACTCAAAACTGAGAAAACTCATTGACTCAATCCTATGTTTTTTTATATTTTGAAGCTTGAACCAAAACCTTTTTGTATTTACATGTATTTAAAACCTAAGGCTGACAATTTTTAATACGGACATTTTAACATGACACAACACGACACGAAGTTAACAGGTTTTGTGTTTGAGCTTAATATGTTTTGTGCCATTAACAGTTGACATGTTAAAGACACGATAAAAATCGTGTCTTAACAGATCAAACACCTTTTAACGCACATGTTAAAACCTGCTTATATTTTTAGCTTATTAATATATATATATACATATACATATACATATACATACATATATATACATATATATATACATGTATATACATATATACATATATATATATACATACATGTGTATATATATATATATATCATGTTCAATTTAAAAACTGTATCCGTTGCCCAAACACTTCAATCGAATACGACTATCATAGTATCACTGACCGAGTCTTCGGCCTCTGCCTAAACCCTCTTCGTACTCTGTCTATTACCTCTTTAAACTATGTTATCGGTTAAAATACAATTTTTATTGACTTTTGTTTCAAATATGTCAAGGATTATCATGTTAAAGATTATGATATATTTAGGATTTTGATAAGACTTCGGTCAGTTTTTGTTTCACTAAACAGGTGGTTTTTATCGTGTCTTTTAACAGGTCTTATCGTGCAATCTATTTCTAAACAGATTCGTGCTCGTGTCTAGAAAAAAATGATACAATTACTTATCATGTCGTGTTTGTATCAGCACTTATCGTGTTTGTATCTTATCATGTTCGTATATTATTGTTTCATGTCTGATTCGTTACGTCACCCATCATTAAAACCTCACCTTAACCTGGTCCAAACAGTTTCTAAGTTTATTATATTTAGTGACATTTAATATTAACCTATTAAAATTTATATTTTAAAGGTTTCTAGCTCTCTTGAAATCTGATCCTCCAATAAGAGCACTTGAAGTGTTGAAGACGCTAAGTTATACCATTATGTGCTCCTATGATTTTGCTGTTACGTGCTTGGTGATTGGTATCATGACACAAGAATATCAGAAAATGGCAATTTCATCTATTTTCTTCAATAGAAGATATTAATTATAGTGATCAACATGTGAGGTGGTCACTAGAATATCTAAGGGTGTAATTTTGTAATATAGTAATCAACTTTTAAAAATGTTTCAATTAGGTAATTTAAGTTTTAAAAGTGTTCAAATTAGATCACTCAATTTTTATATTTTATACAAATTAAAAGTGATAATATATTTTTTAGTATGTTATATTTTTGGATTAAATTAGAAAATATTTTTTTCTATCTATTGATGCTAATATAGAACGTTGACGTAAATTTTATGCATTTTTTATATTTTTTTCATAATTAACATGTTTTTTTTTATTTTTTAATATAATTTTATATATTGAAAATTCTGACTTCCACGTCTTTTACATCATTACTTTTTTGTCGTAATAAAATTTGGTAATGACTCGATTTGATCGTTTGGTGGTCCAATTTGAGAAAAATATGCATGAGTAACTAAATTAGAACACTTTTGAAACTTGATTACTATTGTGTGACATTTTCTCATATCTAAGAATGAGTAAAAGTGACTTTTTAACTTTTTGGTAGATGTTATTTAAAAAGAATCATAAAGTTAATAGAAATTATCTCAAGTATTTGTGAAAAGGTAAACATGTGAATATTTTATAAAAGTTATAACACATAAAACTTTTTATAAAAGAAAGAGTATATTAGATTGATGGTCCGGTGGAATTTCAATATTTTCTATAAAAGTATGTGTAGTGTCTTGATTGTTTTGCGTTTGAAGAATCCTCATGCCACTGTTTTCATTTGTAACTTTTCAGAAATTACATCATTTTAATTATAGCTTTCACAAATTTAACACTTTTTGGTATGTAAAATGAATGGTCTCCAAGTTTTATTTTTAACACTTTCCTAAAACAGCCAAAATATCCTTTAACTAAAAACTAAACGTTAAATATGAAAATTATATATTAAATGGTGGGCCCGTAAACCTAATCCCCACCTCTCTACTATGGGTGTTTATGATTCGGTTTAAACCTGTGAAATCTTTGCAATCGGTTTTTTCTTTTTAACTTTCATTTGGTTGATTTTAAAATTTTCAAACCATAATGGACAGCTTGATTTACGGTTTGTACAAAAAACCCACCAAATAAAACCAGATCTAACCATAAAACTTGTATACATTATAAAAAAAGTAAGTATTCTATGTTAGATATGTTAAACTATTTATACTTTATATTGTGTTTAGTAAAATAAAACTAACGTCTTTATGATTCAAGAGTGAATAAACACAAACTAACGTTTTGAAAAGCTCGTACACGTTAACACAAATGTTTGGGAAATATGAATTAACAATAAATGAGTAGCTTGGACAATTATTTAGTTTAAGTATCTTTTAGGGATTCATAACTAGCTTTTTATACGTATTGAATAAAATATATTAAATACAAGAAAAAATTAATTATAAATTTATATTTAAAATAAATTATAATTGAAATCTTTTTTATTATAAATATAGTGAAAATTCTATTTTTATTACAAGGTTTTAGAATAACTAAAATTCAAATTTATAATTAGAAAAATATTTGAAAGAATATTTTTAATTTTTTATCTTATTATAATTCCCAATTCTAATTAATTTTTATTTAAAAAATTGTATTTTATAAAACATCAATTTTAAAATATTCTATATTTTGAAAAAAACTTTGATATTTTTAGAAAATTTTCTTAAAAATGATTTTATTAAAAACAACATTAATAAGACTTATCTTCTTAAATTATGAAAAAAAACTATTTTAATTTAAAAAGAATTAAATAATATTATTAGTAATTAATATGAGTATTAAATAAGAGAGAAAAAAAGAAAAAAAAATTATGAGATTGAATATGGTGTTGACATATATCCATTTGAGTTACTATTTTATTAGAGTATGGAGATACATCATTCATCTGTATTTTAAATTTATATATTTAAAATATAATATAGGTTCAATCAGTATACCATGAAACAAAACTGTTAGTAACATTTAGTTTGGTTTAGTTTTAAATTAAAGTTATGATTTTGATTTTTGATATTTAAAAACAGATACTAAAGGTTTGGCTCATGATTTGACCTAAAAAGTATCAAAAGAAACCACGAACACCCATGCCTCCAACAAGATATGACCATTTTCACTGTCACATGGCAATGAGATTAACCCACCAACATTCACACCCTTCACCTTAGTCCCCGTTTAACTCTTGACCATATCCTCTAATGACACTTGCAACTTTAAGTGACACCAAAACCTTAAACATGTTAATGACTTTTTTTTTTTAAATCTCTCGTTCTCCTACCATAAATAGTCCCTCAAATATATTTCCCCTACTGTGATACACCAATGAAAGGATGTAAAGGACACTGGAGGTTCGAGTTCGCGGGAGAGGGGTTGATTTGCTTGTCCAATCTCTAGTTGATTTGACCAATTCATCTAAATGCCTTCAAATGCTTGTTGATTATGATTAATGTATTATGTTTTTCATGAAATAAGCTACATTTAATTGTAATTAGATGTAACAGGAAATAGTTAAATTGAAGTTAAATACGAGAAAGTAGGAACAAAACACATAAGAACTTAGAACAAAAACTCTGCGGTGACAGTCAACATTTGACCACCAAAAGCCACATTCTAAGCATAAAACGATAGTTTCTTTTAACGGAAAATATATGACGCTGCTTCGGATGATAGGTGTTATTTTAATCAGGCTCACCTATCCGTTTCTAAACCGGAACCGCACTCCCAATCTCCTCAAAAGGAAACTTATTGCTGAGAAAACTTTATGTCTTAACTTTATGAGAATTAAACCCATAACCTCACCTTATTTAAATGTCATGATTGCCTCAACGCTCAGATCGAGAAAAGTATGTTTTGTGATCATTAACAAGCACAGTAATTGGAGTTTCAGGAGCTCTTGATTTCAAGCCCTTTAACTTCGGCCTAAAGGCTAACCATATGAACTAAAACACCTATAATCCTTCAACAACACTAGATTAGATTGTATAAATTACTTACCTGATGAATACTTGAAGTGGTTAAACATGAAAATTTCCATGTTAGCTTTCTTATAATTGTATGTATAAGAGGACTTAATTAAAATCAATTGTACAATAAAAAACATAATTTCACTTAAGCGGTGATTATATAATCCTCTTATCTAAGGTTGAAGATATAGGTGGTTGAATACAAATAAAGCTTCTAACTAAACATCGTTTCACTTAAGCAATGATGATTTAATCCACTTATTAAAGGTTGGAGATATAGGTGGTTGAATGCAAGTAAAGCTTCTAACTAAAAAGAAATTTATAATTATTATGGCTTTAAAGATTCTAAAATATCTTTTTATTCTAATATTTTTTTGTCTAATAAATGAGTATCTTTAGGGACACATGTTAACATTAGATTCTTATTTATCAATTTTTTTTTCAGTTTTTCTCTACTATTACATAATTACATTAGTTATTGATAATATTATTTAATTCTTTTTTAGATTACAAATAGTTTTTTAATAATTTAAGAAAAGATATGTTTATTAATTATACTAAAACAAATTGTTATCAAATATTTTTTTAAACATCAAACTTTTTAGAAATATGAAATATTGTAAATTGATGCTTTTAGCAAGTAAAAATTTAATAAATCAAAATTAATTAAGATTGAGAATTATAATAAGGAGATTTTGAAAATGATATATTTCAAATGGTTTGTTTTGATACAAAGTGTTAATTTTTTTATATAAAACAAAAAAAGGTTTGAAAATAAAAGTTTTAAATTTTAATATCATTATTTTATTATTTATATTATTTTATAATAAGTAATTTCAATCATATTTTATTTTAGAATATTGTTCATGTAATACACGGAATACTAAAGTCAGATTGTAATAGATCATGACTTTACATAATACATGTACTCTTCCATCCAAAATTAACATGGTACATTTTAGGTATAAATATATTTATGTTTTATTTTTAATAAACTATTCCATTCACTTGTTGATAAAAATACTTTAAAAACCCTATTTTCAACCTTAAATTAAAAGAAAAACATGTTAGTAATTTATATATGATGTTTATATTTGGTTTTTGAAATTAAGCTTGTTACTTTAAAACATGCATTATATATAAAGATAAAGAGTTGAAAATAAAAAGAGGTTTTAAATCTGAAAATTATAAGCAGGTATTTTAACCATCAATTTTTTATTCAATGGTTGAGAGCGAAATGTTAAAAAAAATTTGTTAGAGTGGTATTTTAGTTATCACAACTTTTATCGATCTATTTTTCTTCAATTTCCCCTCTTTTTTTAAACGTCTATAAGTTTTACATATGATATTGTTTTCTTATATAAATCACACCATAAAAACGGTAATATTTCATTATATAAAAGAATCAAACTATTTTTTTTTAATTCATATGATATTTACTCGTCATTGTTTAATGCACTTCACTGTATATTTTCATTTGTTATCGTCTTTTTAAAAACTATTTTTTTTTAAGATGAATTCTAAAATACATAACGGTGAAATAACCATGTTGCGTACTTCTAATATGCAAAATATAATAATAAAATAACAACTAATTAATTTTATACATTAAAAACAATGACAAAAGAACACATAATTATATAAAACGTAAAACACTATGATAAAATGTCACGTTACGTTTTTGTAGCTCGTCATTATATTTTCCTAAAAAACTATGAGTTTTGAAAAACACATTGGTGAATAACATTATTGTGTAATTCTAATTGTAAATCACTATGATAAAATAATAATGAATTTATATAATATATAAAAAAAGACAAAATAATACAACATGTTTTAAAATGTAAAAAACAGTGAGAAATACATATGATAAATAATGAAACATATTTGACATAGAGATTTTATATATAACACTATGACTTGATATTTGTAATAATGAACTCTTGTATCTAACACAATAATCAAAATACACTCCACTTTAAAAGAATTAAAGAATACATGTCAAATATAAAATTTTGTTAGACATTTTATATTAAATATCATTTTTATTGTAACTATCTTATATATAAATGTGATGTATATAAATACACTAGATTAAATACTCGTGTGTCACACGCCTAAAATAAAAAAACTATATGGTAGATGTTATATATGTATAATTTAATATATTATATAGGTAAAACATCAATGAATCAATGAAATTATTATATATAACAAAAAATATTTAAGTTATAAATAATAATATACAAAAAAACAATAATTATTAGTTATAAGAATATATTATATATATTTATATAATGCAAGATTTTAACTTTTTTATATTAATAATATAAATTACAATAGTATTAAAAATTATATACTCACATTTAACAATAACTTTAGAACAACTTGTCAATGATAATATAAAACGAACAATCCAAGTGAAATGTAATTTTATTAATAGATAAATGAATAAAACAAATAAGATAATTTTTCAAAAGTCTGAGTAAACATGTATAACATATACACAGTGTTTGAACGAATCTTAATTACATATTATGTGATTATAAATTTTATTATTAAAAAGTTTAAAAAAAACTTTGCAACTGTTTCCATATTAATTATATTTCAAAAAATAAGAATTCAACAATTAAGTATAAACATTTTTAGTAAATATGAATTTAACATATATACTTTCATTCTAGTGATATTACATAAGTTGATCTTAGGTGGCGATTAGTGCTTAGAAATATATCATCCGGCTCCAAGATATTTGGATTAATTACTAGAGATAGTATAAAATTACCAAGTCATAGTTTTCTAATAAATTTAATCATTAAAATGAGGAAAAGAACTTGAATATCTTTAAAACCCATTACCAAATTCGTTCATCTTTTTCTAAGGTTACGAAAAAAGTGGTCAAGCACGTAAACACGAACCAGATGAGTTCCAATGTTCCATTTACATAGGAACTAATGGCAATGAAATTATTTTTATACCTTTTTAGTTCTACTTATCATATGACTAACAAATATCAATATAGGTATACAGTATCCTAACATAGCTTGTCATTCAACAGTAACTATATGCAAGCTCAAGCAACAAATGTAAATTCATGAAGTTTAAAGATTACTTTTTAATTTTTTATTTTATACAATATTAAACAAAACATAACAGAGAAGTAGATCCGGTTTTAATTAAAGTATAGTGTTAAATCAAGTAACCACCGTCGTTTGACTCGGTGTAATTCACGGTTTATATGCGTAAAGATTTATTTATTTATTTTTAAATATTTATATGTTATAATTAACTTTTAAGATGTTTTGTTTCTCTTTCTTAAATTTTACAATAAAAATTTAAAATTTCCAACTATGTCATTCTGACGCATTTGTTTTTATCTATGTTTCGCTACAAAAACGTAATTTTTTTCTTAACCCAGAGTATACCCTTGGAAAATGATTATTTCTATATACGTTCCTGTATACAATGTATACAAAACCGAGTACACATGACATACCAAAATTTATAGGTCAAATATAATATACTTTTTGTTTTGTACATTATAATATAATGTTATTTTGAAATTCAAACTATACCTACGTTTCAATATAATATTTTTTAACCAGGCGCACATGATGCGTGAACAAGACGTACTCACAGATCAAATATAATATATTTCTTCGTTTTATTCACAACAATGTTTTTTAATTCTACATTATACCACCCACGGGATGTTTTATTCTATCTATGTTGCATTATAATTTTTATTCAAACTAAGTCATATTAACGTGTAGACACAATCACTAGTTTTTCTTTTTTAAATGTAAATATATAAATTGGTTAAAAACAAATTTAACAAGAAACCTGGAAATTTAGTTGGTGTTTCGGAGTGTTATATTAAAATTATTTATTTGTTTACTATTATTTATACACTTATTATAAAATTTAATCAGAAGTAATTTATTAAAAGAATTGTTACAGATACACTCCTTGTTTGTTGGAAGTTGGAACACACTTTTTTCTCCATCTCTTTCTATATAGAGACAAAGAAAAAAAAAGAAGAAGAACAAAACGTCCCGATAACTCAAATAGATGTTAAATAACTAAAAGCCAATAATTTTAAATATCTTGTAACAAAGAAAAAAAACAACTGGGTTTTCCATTCTCAATAGTCAATAACTCAATATCACCCAATTGTCTATTAATCCCCTTTTAAACAAAGCTAACCTAAAAAACCACAGTCATGAATCCCACATGAACACAGCCATGATCAACTGCTATTGTGCAAGAATATCTGAATCCCATATGAACACAACCTTGATCAATCGTTACTGTGCAAGAATGTTAGTTGTTTAATTCATAAATTGGTCTGTAACATAATTGGGTCAAAAGTTTTTCAATGTCTACTGCTAAAAGGAACAACGAATGATCAAACTTTACATTTTTAGAGTTTCAAGTATTATATCATAATTGGTTGTTTTGTTCATTTAATTTTTGTAATTGCTGTTTGTTGTTGATGTTAAGGGCTGCGTATATTTGTTTCTTGGTATTGGTTTGGGGAAAACAGGGGATCGGCTAACATTATTCTATATATTTATAACTATTGTTTTATTTTTTTGTTGTTGGTTTCTTATAATATGTTTCGAAATTCTATTGATTATAAATTTGATGAAATATTGGTGTAAATTTGATTTGACCTGTTTTGATCCGACCCGTCCTGACCTGAACTCATTCTAACCCGAACCCGTTCTAACCCGTTTTTTATTCAAACTCGTCTTGACCGGAACCCATCATGACCCGACACTCAACCCAACCCGACCCGCCCAATTTGCCAGGTATAGTTTCAATATAATTTATATTCAAACTAAGTCATATTAACGCGTAGACACAATCACTACTTTTTCTTTTTTAAATGTCAATATATAAATTGATTAAAAACAAATTTAACAAGAAACCTGGAAATTAAGTTGGTGTTTTGGAGTGTTATATTTAAATTATTTATTTGTTTACTATTATATCAGAAATTAAGTCTTTTTGTAATAAAATAACCACAATAAGCCAATAATTTTAAATCCCTTGTAACAAGGGTCTGAATTTCTTAAATGACATGAAATTAAAATAAAGTTCACTAGTTTGGATTTCTTTTAAATGGATTCGTGTCGTTTCAGTTTATCAAAATGGGTCAGGTCGGCGATTGAATCCATTTATTATAGAATTATTTAAATGAAAGTGACTTGTATAATTATTAAGTATTTTATGCAAAAATTAAAAAGAGAGTATGTTTATTTTTATATTAAATTATAGTAATTATAATAATACTCTCGTCAGCCAATACCGTTTATATATACAATATAAAATTAAATATATATAATATTTATGTACTAAACTTGATTCGAACATCCGTCTTTAGTATATACTCCACGAATCTTCATATAGTATTCTTGACATGAGTCTTTATCACGTTCAAATATTCAACTATACCCCTTCACTGCAACAAGTAACAAATAAAAGATTGACGGTTGTGTCTGAGATAATATGTTGTTTTACACGGGTTTCTTAAAACAGATTTCACGTCTCTACTCAAAACAACAAGTCTGTCTCTTAGGGTACTGACCAAAACAGTATGTACTGCCGGAAAGTGTCTCGGCCCGAGAGATCATTGGGTAAAATACGTGTTATGATGTTATGTGAAAAAATATTGAAGATAATGGTGTATGAAAAACAATTTAGAGAGTGTTCCTCTCTAAATTTCTATAAAACTTCTTGAATCTAAAGAAAAAAAATATCTTCTTCTTCTCTTTTCTTTTCTCATGAGTTTAGTTATATACTCATGTTAAAAACTTCACATCAATATGAGTTTTATGATTCACAACCAAAACTTACATTTGACTTATGAAATGTTTTATGAAATCAAATTAAAACTCTCATTTATTCATAACATGTTTAATATAAATTTCAATAAAAATTATAATCCATAATAAACATTCGTAATATTTATTAAAAGACTTGGTCAAAACATAAAACATTCATATCAATCAATACATGGTTTTATTAACATTATACAAGAAATTACAACAATTTCTTACTATAATCACCAAAGTTTTACTTTTTTCATTTCGATTATTCAACTTCGAGCATCGATATCTAATTCATTTTAGCTTCAGTTTGGACACGGTATAGTTTGTTACAAAATAAAAACTTAAACCAATAAATAAATAATTATTTATATAAAAATATATAAATATAATTATTTTGTGTCTAAAATTCCAACAGTTTTAAACTTTGATTGTGTTATATACATATGAATATTTTCTTTGTAAATTTAAAATTTCAAAGTATCAATATTTTAAATTATAAAATAATAACTTTTATCAAAATTAACAGTGTGAAATAAGCTTGTTCATATGTCAGATGTGACGTCGAATTTGTGTAAAATTTTCATGTTCTTATGTAACTCAACGTACCAACTGCATTCTACCAACTAACTCAACCCGTTTTATCACTCTATCTCAAAACAACATATTATCTTACTAAAACATAGTAATAAGACAAGAAGTTTTTATGAACAAACCTAAAGTGTTTTAATAAAATATGAATATATAATAAAACAAAAATAAAATATCTAATAGCACGAGTATTGAGCTATTGACTAAAAAATATTCTTGTAATGGGATGAGGCGTGCAACGTATCTTTAAACCAATAGTCAAAGTTCCACAACTCCAAATGTCATCAAGCAAAATCTTTGAATTTTTTACAATAAACAGTAGATTAAGAAAACAGATGTTCATATCTTATTAGTATTGAAATTTTGACTTTCAATAGACGACTTTGACTTCTACTATTAATATATGATTACTATTTTCGTTTTCTCTTGCGTTACCTTTTTAAATTCTATTTGTCGACATTCTTGAATCTGGCTATGACAAAGCAAAACCACTACATGTAAACAATTTAGTTTGTAATTATCCATTTAAGTTTTTTTCTAATATTATTATTACAACTAGGGTTTTAAAAATGGACTGGACAACCCGTCAGGAACAAGGAATTAGCCGCCTTGTCGATTTGATTTGCATGCTATGGAACGTCAAGCGTTGAACCATCTTCTCTTTTATTTTCTCGTTCAAATCGATAAACTGGTGTTCGTAGTTCACTTAAAGAATACTAAGATTTTATGCGTGTAGCTTGTGATATTTATTTTTTGTAGTGTGATTGTAGAAAATTAGAATTTAGTGTCCATACAGAAAATGATTTGCAATTTCACATAACTTACATAATTCTTTCAATCATTAATAACCTTTGAGAAAACAACGCAAATATTGGTGTGAACAGAAGAATATCTCCTAGTTTGATTTATAACTAGAATATTGGTGTCACTACCATTATCTACCTGAAGTTGCAACTTAATCAAATAACTTTTATATATTCTAAGTTTTATCTAATAAGATATAACGAATAATAAACAGAGAATATAACCTACACAATGCGAAACCTTAGAAGCCCTTAAAAAAACCAGCTAGCGTAACCGTGGACTAAAAAAATCGATAACGATTGATGGTTTGTTGATGTTTACATAAATTGGATTCATATGAACCACAACCTACTCTAGCCCATGCTGTTGGCCCTACAACAAAAAATTAACAAATCGAAACCGCTAGAGGTTGCTAGCAGAATGGTGCAACAAATTTTCAAAGCCAACAAGTTGCAAATAAATGTCAAAAAGGCCAGCAGTTGCACAATTATTTCAACACAATGGACTTCTTTTGGTGCAGTTAGTATACCATATTTGGTGCCATCAATATTGACTGGGCCGTATGCTCGTCACACTCGTATTGTTCTAGTTTAGAGCATCTCCTATGGGCGATCATGTTGGACTTTTCAGGTTAGAACCCACGAGGCCGAAAACCTAACCTTCCCACCCGCTCTCTCCTCTCTAGCTGACAAATATTATTTTTCCTCTAAGGAAAGTTCATAGTTTAGGACTTTTGTATCGGGATGCAAAATAGCTGAGCTACTTGCGAGTTACTCGAGATCGGATCTCGATAAACTGTTTTGTGTCAGCATTCATGGATATGATTTAACCACCCATTGCAGATGCTCTTGAAAGGGTTAGGGGCTGTTTGACAACTTCTGATTGATTAAGTGTTGAACCAATAAGATGTCTTAATTATTAAGTGCTGAATCATTAAGAGGTATGCACCATTAAGAGCTAGTATATGGTTTAACAATTCGAATACAAATGTCTAACCAATTCAGATAAGAGGTCTTAACCATTCAACATTTGACGTCATAACCATTCAACATTAATATAATGTTTAACCATTCAGAGGCAAATGTCTAAACCATTCAAAATTCTGCTCGTGAACAAACAGTCTGAACCATTAAATAATAAACCATTCAAACATCTGAAAGATTAAGACGCTCCCAAATATCGTCTTAGTGTTGGTTAATAGGGAATTTTTGGATTTGGCAACAAGGGGGATTTAATGGATTGGATGATAGTAAAAAAGAAGTAATTTTTTTATTGAGTTAAAAGTGACAAACTCTATATAATAAGTTGCCTAATAAACGGGTTATACAAACATATTAGATAATATCATTTTCCTAACTCAACTATTTTAAATAAATAAAAAAAATCAAAATATCCTTTGTTAAATAATTGAGTTGAATCCACGAACTTGAAGGCAAACTATAGAAAGATGACTGTTTTTTTTGAGTTATTTTTATAAACTTTTGCTTTCTTTATTGATTTTCTAGTTTAGTTTTTTTCCTTTTCTTTGACTTCACGCGCTATTCATTGGCCACTAACACGCCTTCCATAGTTCCATCAAATACTTTTTATGTTTTAACTCTTTTATTATACAACTAAATTTTAGCTTCATTTTAAGAAATATTTTATTACATTCAAATTCTTCCGTTAATTATACAGTTTTTGGAAGCTAAATTTGATATTTTAATTTATTATAATATTTAGAAAAATGTTAAATTTGAGTGGTTCTTGATTTTATATTTTGATTACACAAGACAGCTTATGTATAGTTCAATATGATATTGTTTTGATTAAACCTCGTAAACAATTTCTTTTTGTTATTCATGTTTTTTTCATGACATCGCACGTATGAATTACTTGCTACTTTATTTCATAATTCATATCACGGAACAAATATATAATGTAACTGTATAAGGGGGACGATCTTTTGGGTTGGGACATCGAACCCAGTAGTCCTTACTGGACCTAAAAAATTCTGGGCCCAAATGAATACAAATTTACAAGCATGAAGAGTGTGGTGCTTTTAGATCTTTTCACACGCTTAGGTGCTTACTTTAGGCATGATCTCATCTGTAATAATATTTATACCAATAACAAAATAACTATTAGTTTTATACTTAATTTCTAGAGTAAATTATAATTTTCGTTCCTTATGTTTATATCAAATTGTAGGTTTTGTCCTTAAACTTCAATAATTACAAAGAACATCCTTTATTTGAAAAGTTGTAACACATTACGTCTTTTACGCTAACTACCGTTAAAAACGGTAAATGATAAATTTAACCTTGTTATTTAATAAAAAAAAATACAAAAATACTACTACAAACCACACTACACCCACTAACATTTCTTCCACAATGGTACAACCTCGTCTCACCCCATTACTGACGCCCACCTTGAATCCGTAACTAGTCACTAATTTCTCTCACATTAGTTCTTGGTTTTGTTCCATTAACCTAAAAATTAGCCTCCATGTCCTTTGATTAATTGAATTGTGTTTGATAACCTCTAAATCACCGTTTCAATTGCAATCAGTACCCTGGTTTTTGTTTCCGCTCGAAGATAAAGTTTTGTTTTTGTCATCGTTTGTGTCAGTATGGAAAGACACGCTTGATTGCTTCCCATTTTTTCCAGTTGAACTTGCAAAGAAAACCCGGTAAAGAAAGATACGTAGAACACGGAAAGTCAGGGATGCTTCGATGGTGCAAAGAATGATGTGGAATTTGGTTACCTACTAAAGCTCAAAATTAAAAATTGAACAGTCTATATGATCAAGCTCAAACAAGCATTAGATCAATATGCATTGCCTCCCAACAACAATTTTGTGCGTACCTTTTGAAAATTGTTAGAAGGTAAACAAAGAGTTCTTGAATTGTTCGGATTGATAATTCTATTAAAAATATTGTCTATTTGTAGTGGGTTCATTTGATTGTTAAGTATGAAAATCGGTTATATTTGTAGCAGGGATTACATTAGATCGGTCGATCCGTTAATCCTACTAACAAAATTGAGAAGAATCTAACCAAGTTTAACCTTGAACTAGACCAGGTCTATACTCGATTGTTCCGTTCGTTGAGCCAATAAGCGATATGAAAAATCATGAAACTTTGTGTTAAACGCGTGGAGATCGAAGACCATATTGTTGCAACGGTTAAGGAGATTTCAATGATGGTGGGGAAAGGGTAGGGTTGGGGAAGAAGATGAAGTGAAGCTTCACTTAATGTTATTGTATTATATTATTATTAGTATTATATTTGTTTTTTTATTAATAAGAGCAAAGTGTCATTAATATGGATTTAACTGGATCATTTAACGTCCGTTAAAGTAAATGACGTAATGTGTTACAAGTTTTCTAATAAAAGATGTTCTTTGTAATATTGAAGTTTAAAGACAACACTTATAATTTGATATAAACATAAAGGACGCAAATTATAATTTACTCTAATTTCTAATGTGTTTACATTATTTAAATCTAAGCTCCATCTAAGATTTGTCCACATGTTATTACCACATCAAATTTACAATTTTTAGTAAAGATCTTGACTTCAAAAACTTTTCTTAATAAATGCTAATTTAATACTTATATTAATCATAGTGTCTTTCTAGAAATAAATAAGGTTTCAATAAGATTACTTTAATGAGACTTAATTTTATTAAAATTTAAATTAATTTGTAGCTAATCATTATTAAATTAATTTTTTCTAAAAATGTATATAAAGAAGCTTGTGGATATGAATAATAAAATCCTTTATCTCTTTATACCTTATATATAACTTAATATGTTTGTTATATGTAATAATTTCATAATTATGTTATCTATAATACATATTAGATTATACATATATAATCTATTATATAATTTTTCTATTTCAATTTATGTAATATACAAACATCTAACCTATTAAAGAAATAAAAATGAATGAAGTGTGTTTGTTTGTTTAGGGCTTAGGGGGTGGTAAAATGGCCAATTAAATGGGTTAGAACGTTAGATAACCATAACCTCTTAATACAATAATAATGGTGATTGTTATTTGTTTCGTACAATATGACTTGGTGTTTAAATACTTACAAGTATGGGATTAAGTGAAAATTAGGAGAAATTGTTG
This sequence comes from Flaveria trinervia, assembly GCA_025506515.1. Lineage (NCBI taxonomy): Eukaryota > Viridiplantae > Streptophyta > Magnoliopsida > Asterales > Asteraceae > Flaveria > Flaveria trinervia. The sequence goes on along the minus strand of CM046452.1, from coordinate 88,770,933 downwards.
CTAAAAAAGAGGGTATCAAAAACATCTATCAAACAAAATCAAACGGAGAACCTTGAACAACTACAGATTCGAACATTGAATCTGTGATAAATTTATAATCCAAAACTTCACAAGATTACAAAGAGTTTAAAACAAATAAAAAAGACTACAAACTTTCAACCTAATACTCACAGATCAATGATTCAATGACAATCTGAAATGAAACATTACAAATCAAGAAATCAAAGACCTAACATATTAGATGAAGAAGACGAACTCAATTAAACTTTGGTATTGAAATTGTATATTGTATTGATGATTACAATGAAGGTAAAGGATCTCTTAAATAGAATGCATGTAGCTTAATAATGGTAAACTGCTATCTAGTCTAACACAATCCTTGACATATATAATTATAATCATTTACATATATAAGATCCTAAATTTATATTCTAATATTCCCCCTCAAGCTAAGGTCGGGGAGCAACCTGTAGCTTGGATCTGATAAGTTGGAATCGTTGTGAGGATAGAGGCTTTGTGAATATATCTGCAATTTGATCGTCTGTACTAATGAACTGAACAGAGAGCTCTTTTTGAGCAACTTTTTCTCTGACAAAATGAAAGTCTATCTCCACGTGTTTTGTCCGAGCATGGAATACTGGGTTGGCTGAGAGATAAGTAGCTCCTAGATTGTCACACCATAAGACAGGAGTAGATGTCATAGAAATGTGAAGTTCTTTAAGAAGAGGTTCAAGCCATGTTAGTTCAGCAACAGTATCAGCTAAGGCTTTATATTCTGCCTCTGTTGATGACCGCGAGACAGTGCGCTGTTTACCAGCTCGCCATGAGATGAGATTGGATCCAAGGTAGATGGCATAACCCCTGGTGGATCGACGGTCATCAAGAGAGCCAGCCCAATCTGCATCGAAAAAGGCTGTGATAGACGACACTTGGGCATCTGTGTATGCATGGATGACAGGGGCTGAATTTTGTTTTATCAGCAAGCCGTATTGAGAAGTTCCATGTAGGTACCGAAGAATTCTTTTCACTGTAGACCAGTGATTTTCTGTTGGAGAATGCATAAATTGACAAACTTTGTTAACCGCAAAGGTGATGTCTGGTCTGCAAAGAGTGAGATATTATAGAGCTCCAACAGTTTGTCTGAATTTGACAGGATCATCAAAGTGAGGACTGTCATCAAGGGCCAAGTTGCTGCTCGGATTCATCGGAGAGTCCACAGGTTTGGATTGAGAAAGGCCTGCTTTTGCAATAAGATCATTAATGTATTTTTGTTGAGAAAGAAGCAAATCATTCCTCTTTGGTAAAACTTCGATACCCAGAAAACAGGACAACCGACCTATGTCTTGGATGGCAAAGGTGTTGCTTAGCCGTTGAATAGTACGATCAATGAGGCCGGGATTGTTGCCGGTTAGAATTATATCATCTACATAAACAAGCATATACATCATGAAACCATTGTTTGAGTAGATAAACAAAGACGGATCGGTTTTAGAACCGTGAAACCCAAGTTGTAGTAGTACCCCTGAGAGGCGATTGAACCAAGCCCTGGGAGCTTGTTTAAGACCATATAAGGATTTTTGAAGTAAACACCAATGATTTGGTTTTTGTGGATCAATGAAGCCCGGTGGTTGTCTTAAATAAATTGTTTCTTTCAAATCACCGTGGAGAAATGCGTTCTGTACATCAAGTTGTCTAAGTGGCCATTGCCTTGTGACGGCTAGGGATGGAACCACGTGAATGGTGGTTGATTTGACCATTGGACTGAACGTCTCGTGATAATCAATTCCAGGTTGTTGTTTGAATCCTTTGGCTACCAAACGAGCTTTGTAGCATTTAATGTTACCTTTCTCATCACGCTTTAACCTGTACACCCACTTACAATCAACAACATTAGCATAGGAACGGGTGGTACTAAAGTCCATGTGTCGTTTCTCGATAAGGCTTTGAACTCCTCTGTCATGGTGGCACGCCATTGAGGACTTTTGTTGGCAACAGCAAACGAAGAATGTTCACCGGAAGTGGATGTTGTGTTAGTGTGAAAAGTCGTGGCATTATATAGGGACCTTTTCTTTGGATTTGGACGAAGATTTTCAGGTCGTGGACGAGGTGCATTACCGGTGGAATCGGAAGGTTGTGGTTGAGTGGTCGTCTTCGACTGTAGGTATATTGCAGAGGTGGCGAAGAAGAGGATGTTTGGTTTGGTTGGGGCGGAGAAGGAGAGGAGGTGGGGAGATAGGTGGTGATGGATTAATGGGCACACTTGTTTGTGGCTGTTTAGTTGTTTGGGCTAGAGGGTTGGTTTGTGGAATCGGAGGATGGGTTGGTAGGGTTGGTTGAATTATATGGTTGTGATGGTGGTGTAGGTGGGCCGGTTGGATGATGTACATTGGATGGATAGGATGAGAAGTATGTATCAGGAGTGGAAGTGGGGGAGATAGATGATGTGGAGTAGAGAAAAGGAAAGGGGTCTCATTAAACCGTACATGTCTGGCTACATAGATACGGTTGGTGATGGGATCGAGACAATAGTACCCTGAATGAGACAAGCTATAGCCTATAAAGACGCATGGTAGAGACCGAAAGTCCGTCCTGTGTGGGTTATAGGGACGAAGATGAGGAAAGCATTGGCACCCAAAAACACGAAGAAAAGATAAATCGGGTTTGCGTTTGTATAGATGCTCAAATGGTGAGATGTTTAAAGAGGTGCGGGATAGCATTCGATTTATCAAGTATGTGGCAGTTTCAAAGGCAAAATTCCAAAAACGCTTTGGAAGACCAGATTGTGCCAAAAGAGTGAGGCCAGTCTCAACCACATGACGGTGTCGTCTTTTAACAAAGCCATTTTGTTTCTTGTATGAGGACACGAATGGCGATGCAAAATTCCGAGAGATGTAAAGAAAGAGGATAATTTTTGGAATTCTCCCCCTCCATCTGTTTGAACAGCTTTGAGTTTTGTTTGAAATTGTCTTTCAACCATTTGATGAAAGTGTTTGAAAGTACTGAAAACGTCATATTTGTGTTTTATGGGAAACAACCACATGTATCGAGTAAAATGATCTACACACAGTAAAAAATAACGATGACCATAGAAAGAAGGAACATGGGATGGGCCCCAAACATCATAAAACACTAAGTCCAAAACACATGTACTTTTATGAGTTGAAGAAGACAAATGCTTTTTTGAAGATTTTCCATAGGACAAGAATTACATAAAGGAAAAACAGAATTAAGTGTAACAGGAAGATCATGTTTTGAAATCATTGACTTTAACAGCTGCAAGTGAGGATGTCCAAGTCTTTGATGCCAAGTTGTAGTGGACGCCCGAACGAAAGAAAAAGCAACATGTGAAACAGGATGAAATTTTGGTAGGTTGAAGGAATAGAGACCATCTTTACTTGGACCCATGAGGAGGATATTGCGGGTAGCCGTATCCTTCACACAAAAAAATGTCGAGTGAAATTCAAAAAATACATTATTGTCTTGACGAAAACGTTGTACAGAAAGAAGATTTCTTTTTATTTGTGGAACATGAAGAATTTTGTTAAGAGAAAGATTTTTATTTTTCGAATGAAAAGTGGTAGAAGCAATATGAAAAATGGGTAAACTTTTGCCATTACCAACAATTAGGGAATCCTTACCATGATATGGTTTAGATTCATCAAAGCCATAGAGATCCGGCGACACATGACTACTTGCACCCGTGTCTGGCAGCCATGATGATGAAGATGCTTGTGAGCGTTGGTCAGCAAAATTCGCTTGAGGGGCCTGTCTTGGTGTACGAATTGTTGTTGGATCACGGTTTGGGCATAGTGAAGGAATGTGTCCAATGCCACACCTGTTGCAAGAACCATAGACTGTATTTTGATTAGATGCCCAAGCAAATCTAGAAGTATTACCTGTGGTAGCAGTAACCGGGCAAATGTTTTGATTGTTGTTGTTGTATCGTCCACGCCCACGTCGGTTGTAGGAACCACGGTTGGGATTTGCACGAGTGGTATGTAAGGCCTGATTTGGTTGTTGTGTAGGTTGTAAATTAAGGCCTAACTGGGACAATAACTGTTGAAGAGACTGGAGGGTCTCGGTTGGAAGTTGCAGGCTCGGTGACTCACGAATGCTTGTAGCCATGAAGGCCTGTGTTGTCAAAGCAGCAGGTTCAGTCTTTTTAACCATGTATTCGTGATCAGCAAGGAGGCTAGGTAGCTCCAGAAGAGTAACAGAAGGTTGTCTAGAGATTAAAGTGGGTTTCAGAGAGTTTTATTCCTCCCGAAGACCTGAAATGGCTAGCATCATGACATCCTTCTCTTTCATGGGCTCACCGATATTGGTTAAAGCATCTGAGTACTCCTGTACACGTGTAAGATAATCAGATGACGTTTCTTCCGGCTTCATCTCTATTTTGAGCAATTGGGTTTTTAAAGTGTATTCTCGTGAAGATGTATGTGGTGCATAAGCACGTTCCAAAGCAAGCCAGAGTTCGCGAGAAGTATCACCTTGTACATGCTTGAATGAGGCTTCGGAAATCGTGGAAAGAAGCAGCATCTGGATATGGGCATCATTGGATATCCATGCTAAAAATTCAGGATTAGGGTTAGTTGTGGGGTTGCTATCAGCAGAAGATGGTGCGACAACAACTGTTTTGGATGGACAGGGAATCGATCCATCGATATAGCCGAAGAGGTCATTGGTAATTAGGAATGGTTGGATCATTGTTTTCTAGAAATCATAGTTGGTGGGGCTTAGTTTGAAGCCAAACTTGTGAGAATTGTGGTTGGTTTTGTGTTCGGTGGTGAAGGCGGTGATGGCCATTGTGAGCCGATTAGGTTAGAAGGAGTAGAAAGGCGGCAGGGAAAAAAAAGAGCTAGTCGACCAGGCTCTAATACCAAATTAAACTTTGGTATTGAAATTGTATATTGTATTGATGATTACAATGAAGGTAAAGGATCTCTTAAATAGAATACATGTAGCTTAATAATGGTAAATTGCTATCTAGTCTAACACAATCCTTGGCATATATAATTATAATCATTTACATATATAAGATTCTAAATTTATATTCTAATAAACTCATGTCTCAGGGATTTTTCATTAATAATCAGGTAAGAAATTCTCTTGATGAACCGGAAAAGATGAGATGATAAAAATTAATGTTCCTAATTAACTCCTCTCGTTTTTTATATAAAAAACCAATACGTGTGTCCCATTTATGGCCCAACTCTAGTCCAAGACTTCAAGATAGCATCCACAATCCTACCAGCACAAATTCCTACCAGCCCATAAGTAATAAGCCCAATACATGAATTCAATTCATCAACCAAATATCCAACCCATTAATCATGTTTACTTGAGAGTTGAGACAGCAAACAAATATAATCATATTAAAACTAAATCATATTAATATGTTTGTTGTTGAATTGAACTATCCATATATTTCAACAGAGGGGTTAGATAATAGACTCAACTAAATTGTAGTCTTATTAATCGGGTCAGGTTGTATTGACCCATACAAACAATTTTTGTCTATTTTTTCTAATTTTGTTGTAATATGATTACATCAATTTATTTTTTTATAATGATACATGATATAAACCAACCCGTTAGAAATAAATCGCAATTCAAATTTATCTATTCATTCTGAGTTAGAGGTTGTTTGAAAGGGCTGACCACTGACAGGCTGACTCAGTCCGTTTGATGAGCGTTCCGTTTCAGCTGATCAGGTCCATGTTAGCTGACCCAAACCGAAAAATTTAATAGTCTGACCCAAGCTGACCGACAACCTTCAGCTGCGCCACCACCCACAACCTCTAGTTGTGCCATCATCCACAACCTCCAGCTGACCATCTCCCCTTCGCGACTCCCTCGGCAGATCCCCACCTTGGTGACCCCCTCGGCAGATCCCCCCATCTGCGCGACCCCTCGGCAGATTTCCCCATATTGTGGTCTTTTTCGCGTTTGGGGGCGGTTGTGGACATTACGACGGTGGGTCCGTTTGGCGGTGGTTGTGGCGGCGGAAGGGGTGGAATGGGGAGGTGCGAAGGTGGGTTGATTAGAGAAGAACTTGAGCTTGTATGGTGGTGGCGGTGGTGATGAGATGAAGGTGTGTGAAGAAGATGGTGTAGTAGATGCAAATGATGTTGGGAGTGGAAGAGAGTGGAAGAGTGGATGTGTATAAAACAAGAAGCTAAATATATAAATTTTTTGGCTTTTTATTTTTATTTTTAACAATGTATGAATTTTAAAAGTATATAAATTAAATTATATAGTTTTTATCATTCAGCAAAGTCAGTCAGATACTGAATCAAACAATCAAGTTTTAGTCCGATGCAGACTCAGTCAGAACTTCTAACTGGGTCAGCTTCTGACTCAATCAGATCTTACTGAGTCAATGTAATCAAACAGCCCTTTAATTCAATGTCGAGAACTCTTGTGTTAATGTTTTTGGTACAATTTATCATGTCTGATCCCATGTTTAGACAAGTCGTAAGATACTACGCGTCACCCAACTCAAAAGACTTGTTCTCTTCGTATTCATATGAAATTTTCTTTTCGCACGGGCCCTTAAAGAACTTGGTCATTATACTGGTCTAAATATTCTTTAGACCGAGTTGGTTAGGTCAAGCCCATATCCGACCGGGTCATTGCGCGTTTCGGACTCGCATCTGATTATGGGCTTCTAACCTTTCATCTAAACTAGCATCCAATATAGAAGGACAATATATCACATAATGATGTTAACATATGAAAATACAAATGCAACAAAACATTGCATTCAAACAAAGTTACACGTTCATTCTGAAAGCTAAATAAGCAACCTTATGGATAAACCAACCTGCTAAATCTTTTTAAGCCGTTGAAAGAACATAACGATCATAGATCTCATGCGGTTGCATTTCATCACAACCATGGGGTTCAGCCGGCAGCCTTGACCCACCAAAACAGAAGTACTGATTCACCGACTTCCTGCTGTGCACAACGCCTTGTTCTTTAGTCGAAAAACTGGCAACACCATCATCAAACATGGTGTTGGAGCCTGACCCACTTGCAACATCAACACCTGTATGTGAATTGTGTGAAGATACAGATGATCTCGAGAATGAACTGGAACGTGACCGCCTGTTCACATGAGGCATCGCTTGCATAACTCCATTCACCAATCCCGAAGCGAGTTTCTTCTTAGCAATTGGGCTAGGAAGATTACTCCTAGCAGCAAGTGTTCTTTTGTTGTTTGGAGGTGACATGGGCTTAGAGTACCTCTGTCTCAGAGAACTCGGGAATTCGGTCTTGACTGTTGTCGGAACGGAGCTCGAGTCTCTTGTTTTTCTCATTTTTGGCCACCGAAGGAACCGTTTTATACCTTTATGTTTCTTCTTGTTGGAACTCTTGTTTTCTATACTAGGACTCGGGCTCCTGCGTGTGTCTGCAGCATTCATCGTCGAGGTTGGTGTACTGGGAGAATTCTCGACTCCAGAGTACAAGAATATTTCAGAATCCGAAACACTAAATGTTGTTCCCGGGCTTCCACCCGCACTCCCTTTTCTCAAGTGATTAGCAAGAACTTTTCTAGCAGAATAATAATCTTCATTGCTAAAGACTGCGCCAGCTGAAACAAGTTGCCTCATGAGGATCTTTGATGAAGATGAAACGGGCCGTTGTTTAAGAAGATCAAGCGGGGTCATACCATCATTATCACGTTTGTTAACGTTGATTGAACGAACGGTCATGATCAGTTCCACCAGATCACTGTCGATGTTACCATGAATGGCTAGATGAAGAGGTGTTCTTCCTTCATTGTTTGTAGTGTTTATGATATCTTCGATGTTGAATGATTTTGAGCAGATTAGTTGTTTCATGAGAACGATCTGGCGGTCGAGTCTTCTGAACGTTGGTGTTTGGAAACCGGTGATGGCTGTGTGTAAAAACGTCTCTCCTGCATTGTTTTTGGAATGTACAGAAGAAGGCGACGTTTTGACCAAAAAGTCAACCACGGAGATTTGGCCTCTGCAAGCTGCTATATGTAGAGGTGTATTGCCTTGTTTGTCTGTGGAGTTTATCATTTCATATGTGGAAACCAGATACTGGACCACCTGCATTTTACAAAAAAAAGATCCATTATTTGTGTCTTCGATTTTAAAATCTTCCCAATTTTCAAGTTTTTATAGTATAAAGTCGCGTGAAAGATGAAACTTTGGTCTACCTTATATAACGTTTTAGAAAGTTTTATGCATTAAAGAAACACTCAGAGCGCCTTTCAACCAATTTGAGTTGTTTTCTTCTCAATCAATTTATGTTTTGCCTGTTTGACTTGCAAGAAATAAAACATAACCCAAATCGACCCATTCATATATCATAAGAAAACGGGTCAAAACTCAAAACTCACACCTATAAATTATTTCTACAGAATACATATAATGTACATTATGTGAATAATAAATCATTTTCTACACAAATCATCAAACAGTTAAACTAAAAGAAAAGTAACCATAAGTTCAATAAAAAAGGGGAAAAACGCACCTCGAGTTGCCCTCGTCCAGCTGCAGTGTGCAAGATAGTTGACCCTTGAATATCTCTATAAGCCAGAACCCTATCATCACAACAATCACCAAGCATCTCCTTCAAAATACTCAAATTACCACCTCTCGCCAACGCATGAACCGCTCTGTTCTTCATTTCCTGCTTATAAGCAGACGGAATTCCGCCAATATTTTCTTCAAATTCTCCACCATTAGCACACATAAACCTGGGAGACATTGCAAGATCATAAATCAACCTAAACACCTCAGTGTTCTTACTCCTCGCAGCAGCGTACAATATATCAGTCACACCATATTCCCCTTCACCAAAAACCAAAAGCGGGTCCTTGTGTAGCAACTCTTGAACGAACGGGAAGTCACCGGCTGAGGCTGCAGTGTACAGAAGCCACCCTCCATAGCCAGAGCCAATTAGCGAGTTTTTCCCTTTTTTCGCATCACCTTCGTGCAAGAGTTTTTTGGCGACTAAAGAACGATTCTTGGCCACATCATCAAACTGTTCTTCATCATCCCAAACCACCTCAAGGCGACGTATGCGCCTAAGGGATGACAGTTTGATCAAGTGGTTACTGTCTAGGCGAAGAAGCTCACGCACCAAATCATAGTGGCCATTGGCGGCTGCCCAATCAATCGGGGAGGCGTACCACCACTGGTCTCCGGTGCTCTCCCACCGCAAAGGGAAATAAGTAGGCGGCATCGAATGAATCAGTAGAATTCAACTGAAACAGGGATTCAACCACATAAATACAAGTTCATCAATTGCACGAACAAGAAGAAATAACAAACAAACGTACCCAGTAAGATCCGCTCCTGCACCCACAGAGACACACTACCCGAAAAGAACAAGAATAAATGAAGAAGCTAAACATTCAGTCTTGTAAAAAGTGATGATTTTTATAACATACATCCTCTTAAAATAATCAAATATGTCAAACACATGACTACATGAGACCATTAAAGAACTATAAAACGCACATACAAATTAATACAGACCCTACAGAGTTAAATCGCCATTAATGAAGAAAGAAGTCAAGAACAGACAGCATGTGAGGGTAAACAGAGAGAGAAGCATGCCCATTTGAAGACATAATGACAACTAATAAAGGTAACCCCATTTCATAATTACAAACAGTCGAAACAAATCAAAAAGTAACATACCCAAATCAACGATGAACAGAAGAATCACATGACAAAGATTTTAAACACCGATTAAACTTTAAAGATTATGCTATTACGACAGATATTAAACAATAAAGAAATAGTAATAACGACTCACGAGTCTTGCAAAAGTGAAACCCAGAAAGGGAAACGAATCAACGATTCCCTACATACCAAAGCTCGAAAAGTTCTTCAATGGAGGTTAAAAGTTAAAAGTTACAAGATCGAATTTTGATACTAAAGATAAAAGCTTGTGACTGCATGTATGTCGATAATAGAACAACAATGGAAGATTCAATTGTTGAGATGTGTATAAGATGAATGATTAAAGATGAAATTACCTGTGAAAAATAGTTGCAGACGAAAGTTGTCGACGAAAAGCTGAAGAAAGAGATGCGAGCTTCTATGGTTTTTGTATTTCTTATTGGGGTCTGTCGTTATCGTCGAATTGGGTTCATTTTTGGAATTTTGATTGTTATTTGTTTCTTTAAATAAATTTCGGTCATGTATTTTTCAGGGTCGTAATATCAAGACATTCATTTGTATAAATCAATATTTTTTTATACGTGACGTGTGAATTTATACGCGTCAAATAGAGTCAAAACATTGAAAGCGAGGATAATTCAGAGGAATTGTCAGAGAGTTATATGTCCTATATAATTTTATACGATCCCCTATATGAGACATATGAGATTATACGACAGTATAACAAATTTCAACATTAACTACGAAAAAAAATTCAGAAGGTTATCAGAAGGGTTATACCTTATATATAATGATATACAACACATATAAAAATTTAGAATGTTAATTTATAACTTTGGAGTGTCGAAATATCAATAACCAGTGATGTTGATTTTTAATAGGTTATTTATTAATTATTATCTCATAAAAGGTTTTGATTTTTCATTATTGTTTGTAAGGATACAACTAATCAGATGGTGTATAGAATTATCTATATATGATGTAATATGTATTCAGTCGGCTCAAATAAGGGAAAGGAAATTGTGGGGCTTTATTTAATATCATGTTATTGAGTCTCAAAACTTATGAGTTTTTTTGGCTTATTTTCTCATATAAATTTTGAAGCTTTTTAAATTTCAAGTCCCGAACAAAATTTTATTTATACATAACATATATAAGTTTTTATTCGCATTTAAATAGATACTACTTTGAAAAAATAATCATATATAGTGTGAGAAAAAAAGATAAATGTTTAAAGATTTCTTATTATCAATTTAAAGCAATAAATATGAGTGTTTATGTCTTGTTTGTGACATTTCAAAAGTATAACTACGTTTTAATTAAAATCACTCTTATGTAATATTATTGAACATCATATATATACGCACACAAACATATCATATTATAATACATTTAAGAAGGATGACCTTGTCTTTTTTATGAAATTTGTAAAAGTTTAAGGGAAAAGTTATTTTTTATGAATTGAACTAAGTTAATTACTTTTTACAGACATGTCAATTGTTTGATTATAATCTTTTACTTTTAAATACACTTCTTTTATGATCTATAAATGAATATAACCTTTTCATACATTTATATTTTCAAAAAAATCCCACAACACAAACAATTATTTTATTCTATTTAATTTTAGGTATGATATTGCTATAACCTTTTTACTCTATTTAAAAAATTTTAGATGTTGTGTTTACCGCCATATCACGGAGCGTTCATATAGCGTGTGTGTATGATTTTATATATTGGAAAACTTAAGAACTATTAAGTAATAATAAATGTAACTTTAGAAAAATAATAATTATTATTTTAAAATTATAAACCGTCTCGTATATTTTATAATATTCTTGAACTTATTGAATAATTCTACAAAATGTGTTATCCATTATGAATTAACTTAAAAGAATTGCCACAAAAAAACACGTATTTTGTCATTTTCGATATAGTTATCCTGTGACCATACAAAATATTTTAACATTTTCCCGTTCAAAAAAGGATTCACTATTAAAGTATTATCTAGATTTGCTTCTTGTTTTCTTTTGTTGAGGAAAAATACGTTTTAAAATGCCATATAGTTTATTATTGGCCGGATTCAAGTACACGTACGTGCAATATATTCAATTCTTTTCTCATATACCACACATTGAAGTTTTCATCAAACAAGAATATATAGGCCGTATATTCCGTTGGGTTGTGATGATTGTTTATTCAAAAAAGAACAAAAACTTGTTTTTATCAACAAGTATAAATTTTATGCATACAAGAAAGGAAAACTTTGAATTACATTCTAACATAATTATCTACTTATGTCTCATACTAGGTCTTTAATGAGATATGATTGTTTAAGAGATGTTTGATTTTTCTTTTAATTTCTAGTAGTAATATTTATATCAAATTGGTTTTAGTTAACCTTTAGGTTATTCATTGTACCTTTTATGCCCTCTTCTTTTCCCTTTCTAATACTAATATATATGTGTTTTGTTACTTATATCTTTATACTAGAACAAGTGGCTTTCGAAAAAAGAGTCTCATTGGTCACGGTCTTTTCGTCTCAAAAGATTAAGGTAACATTTGCTTTCTTTTTATACATTCACATACCCTACCTTATAAAAGATATAATCCAAGGTATGTTAGCATTTATTATTCCAAAGGTATCAAAAATTTCATTTCTTTCTCCTAACCATTCTCCTTTATATGAAAACCTCATCATTTCAAAATCTCCTCCTTGCAAGTTTATGATCGAGCTACAATGAGTGTGGCAATACCGAGATATACATTTTACGATGGTTCGCAATATACTTCAAGATGGACAACAGTGATTGACTATACAATTTGCAATATGAGGTAAGTTGGTTCGATAATACCAAAAGAGGACTCTAAAATTGTCTTTTGTTTTGTCCATAGTCTCGGATGTGGATGAAATGGAGATGAATGGATGGATTGGACGTAGGAACTGGCTTATAGTTACAAGAGACAATTACTCCAATAGGATTGATACTAAAGAGTTTTATGAGTATTTGTTGTTTTTAATAACATTCGAATCTGAAGGTTTTCAAGAATAGCTAGTGTAAGAATGCTATATAGTCTCAAAACTTCTTCCACCTCTTAATGTTGTTTTTCTCTAACATATTTATTCGTTACTTTTTTATTTTCTTTCATAACAACTAGCTTAGATAGTCTTTTAGTCTATTATTAAATATACACTCATATTTATCATGAGATTAGAACACTCAATCGATTAACAAGCAACACCTTTAATGATTAAATGACGAAATCATCATCACTTTATATAAATATCACAATTGTATCATGAAAAATGAAACCATGACAAGAGAAATCTAAGCCTAAAACATTCAGGGGCCACGACATGTATTTAAGTATAGTCGGGTATGAGATTAGTTGAAGAAATTTCACGGGTTTGGATAGTATATGAGACTATTGATAACTTATATCAATAGATTATAATTTGAAAAATATATCACAAATAGAATTTTTAGAAGTTTGTTTAAAAAGATATCACAAATAGTATACAAATATATCATAAATAGTATGTTAAAGTTTATTGAATAATAAATTAGAAAATATATCACAAATAGTATGCAAAATGAAAATTAAGTAAAAAACATACCGAATCTTGTACCGGAAATGCTGGTTTGGTAGTGGTACTGGTATTCGGCTGCTTTACCACTTTGGTTTTTTCCCTTGTTTTTTACCTCTAAAACCCAAATGTCACATAATTGTATTACACATTCGTAATACCAAAAACATTCGAAATGTCTTAAAATTGTATGAAAAACATCTCTAATATTGAACTTGGAATATCTTGGAATATCAAAGCATTCAAAATATCAGTACCAGGATTTTGCTCCTTTACTACGGTTTTTTCCCTTTGTATTTTACCTCTAGAACCCAAACGTCCCACAATTGTATTGTACATTCGTAATCATGAAACCATAATACCAAAAACATTTAAAACATCTTAATATTGTATAAAAAAACATCCATACTTTTGAACTTGGAGTATCAAAGCTTTTCAAAATGTCCAAAAATTATATCAAAATAGTAAAAAAAATCAGTACTCAGTACCAAATCAGTAATTTTCAATTTTTACAGGAATGATAATGCATAGTACCGATACAGAAATTAAGACAAATCAAATCACCTATAACAATGCGAATCGGTTTAACGCCACATAGGTGCTTTGTGTAAAATGCTTATTCCTATGATTAATATATAAAACTATACATACATGATATATTTAAACATACATCTGCACTTGGGTGTTTGAGAGGTCACAATCTTTGGCAGAGACAAGTGAAGCCGTGAGGGACCATGCCCACAAATAAAGACCTAACTCCTAAGTAGCACCATGTGATATCCACCTTTATTTTTAGTACCCCTATTTTATTCTACTTGTACCACGTTCACAAGTCATAACACACACGCTTCAATTGTCTTAATTTTAAAATTACTCTCCATCTTAAAGTATTCAAACAAGATCTAAATATATTATTATATATCAACAATCTTATAAATCCTTATAAAGTAAAATATGGTATTTTCATATGTGTTTTATTTTGTTACGATTATAAAAGCATTCTATTCAAGTTTATAATTTAAAACATTAAGAACAAAAACATACATGCATGCTCTATAAATAACAATTTATAGTTTGGGAAGTACAATAGCCGCATAACCACTTATCCATTTGTATGTGTAGCGAGAGAGTGGTTCGGTTGAAAACCATCGTATATATCATATTTAAAACAATGAATAAGCGTGATTGTATAATCTAATTTACTGTATATTAAACATTCTATCTAAATTGTTGTAAAGGTTTTATATTTCCAAATAATACAAGCATAAAGTATATTTGAACATCTTTTTTAAAACTTAAAGTATAGATAAGTTTAAATATTATGATTTAAGATTATGGTGATGGGTGGTTGATTTGGAAGATGTAGCTTTCATATATATCTTGCTTTTGACAACAATAATTCATGTCATAATGTCATTCCCAATTAGTTTCTTCAAAATTATCAAAGCCTTTATCCTCCACTATGAAATAGTACTTGTAAAGCTAACTTTTCACATGGTCTTAAACTAAAAAAGAAAGGCATGTCATGTTGCCCCCATCCCCCCATCCCCCCATCCCCCCATCCTAACAAGTAAACCTCATCTCAATCTTCATTAAAGTGTAATTTTATCATTTGATTGATTATCATATATTTAAAATGGAACACAACTTTTCTTTAAAGAGACATATTGCTTGTTATGGTAAGATGATAAGTAAAGTTGTTGTCTGCAATTTGATTATTAAATAGAATCTAATAAGAGAAAAATAAACCGTGTTTTTATATCATATAGATTGAAAAAACGTATGGATTTTAGTTTTTTAAAGTATGTAAAATTGGATCAAATGGTTTAATCCAAATCATATTTTGGTGAAATTGATTAATTTAAAGTATGTAACAGGTTAATCCTATAGTTTATTTTCTAAAAATATATACATAGTTACATGAGATATAAATTATTGATCCCTCTAAAGATTAGGCCCTACGTGGTCGCTCTTTCCTTGGGCCAGCCCTAGGTGATACAAGCATAGCAAGGAAAGAAATGCAGAACCGGTGAAGGAGGTCAATTACAACACAACAACACAAAGAGGAGATTAACCAAACTTAATCAAACAGTAAGACTGGATTAACCACAAATGAGACACTAAGAACACAAGTAATATAAGAGACAGAACAAGAGAACACAAGTGTATGGTTTTCAAGAATGCAGTATATTGTTTTTTCTATGTTCTATTAGAAGTGTTAAAAAGCATAATGGAAAGATACAAGAACATGAGATACTTATGCTACATCCTGCAGTCGGCTATACTTTGAAAGTCAGCTGGATACAATTGACTAGACACAAACAAAATCAATTGTAGAGTCAAAAGGCAGATTGCCTTTTGACTAGTGACTATAACATGTCATAGCTCACATCCTTATCTATTACAAAAAGGATAAAGTACATGAAGTAGAAAGTTATAGACTCAAGACCTCAATGTACAGTTACCAAAAGCATAGACCTTTTCACCAACTCATGTAAGTTGGTGATCTTACAGAGATGCAATAGAAAGGTGTTCAGCTTTATGAAAAAGTACATCAGATAAAGCATGTATCAAAAGTCTTTGGAAGAAATCTATTTTCATGAGTTGAAGCTTCGGAAGACTTTGTCTCTGAGGCTTCGGAAGACTTCATCTTTGGCTTCGGAAGATATTGGTCTTGGCTTCGGAAGATTTCACACTTAGAATATTTCAGTTGCATGTGTGAAACTTCCTAAGCATTCTTCTTCAATGCACTTGTGCAGCATGCAGGACAGACTTTGGATGTTTAGGTTGCATCAGCCTCTTCTTTAATCTTTACAAACTCCCCCTAGGCTGATGCTACCAAAACACTTAGTAGACTTCAGATATCAACAGTCCTCATTAGGATGATCACCATTCCTTTCTTCATAAGGTGATCAGGATCCTTCAAACTGTCAAAATGTCTTCTCATATCAAAGAGATCATGCAAAGGCAATTGAAACATATCTTGCCATGTGTAAATGTCTTTAGTGCCTTGATCTCTAATGACATGCCATCTTTCTGGATTTGTGGTGTATGTCCAAGACAAGATGGGTCTTCCTGATGCTAGAGGAGCTGTTTGAATTGGAGTTGATGTAGCATCCTCTGGATGACATCCTCAGGATGTTCTGACTCATACTGGGGTTTAGAAGAGGGTACAGTCTTCTTCTTCTTTGGCTTTGGTTTAGAAGCCATTCTCTTCTTTCTTCTTGTAGGTTTTAACTGAGAAGACTGGCTTGCAGTAACAGATTGATCTTCATTGTCTTTCTCAGTTGAGACTTCCTCTCTTTCAGGCTTAGAAGGAGAGGGAGGTTGACCCTGCTGTGGATCAGAAGATGAAGCTTGCTAAGTTTCAGCAGGAGGTCCAGGTTGTGTTGTCTCTGGTTGTTCAACCTTAACCTCCACTTCGGGTGGGGCTTGACTTGGAGTGGAGTGTAAGTCAATGAGCACTCCACTTTTGATCTTCTGCTTAATCACCCTAATATGCTCATCCATAGTGGATAGAGACATGGGGCCAAGTCTCCATCCGAAGAATCCATATAGCTTCAAGAAGTTTATCATTCTCTGCCTGTCAGTAGACTTCTTCATGCTTTTTTGGATGATGGCTCTTGATTTTGCAGCTTCTTCCCTTAGCTTTTTCTTAGTTGTCTTTCTGTCCTTGACTATCTCAAATTCAAGTTGTTTTAAGTACTCAAACTTAACATAGTCAAAGGACAAGGGAAGAAGTGCTTCTGCCTGATAGAGGCCTGTGGCACTCAAGTACTTGATCATCTTGATCCTTTCTTCTTCTTTATCTACTTGAGGTTCTTGTTGAACCACATCCTCTTGTGTAGGACTTTCTTAAACTGGAGAGAGGGTAGGCACATGTTTGTACAATCGTTTCTTCTTCTCTCTTCTTTTATTTGTACTAGAAGCTCTGCATCTTCTGCCTCCTTCTTCTCCCTTGACCTTTCCAGGTCAACCAGTTCATTCAACTCATCTAAGGGGAGAGAAATGACACTGTCTATGTCATAGTTCCTTGTTTGTAGATAATTTATCCTAACTGCCCTTAACTCATTATTCTGAGTATCTGGTCTGGGGGCAGCCCTGATAGCAGACTCCATAAGTCTTGAAGACTTAGCAGAGGAACTTTCTCCCCTCAGCCTCCTTTTCCTCTCTCTCTCTCCTCTTCCTCAATCTCCTCAGATGTCGTCTTTCTTTTCCTTTTGTCACTCACAGACCTTTGTGACTCAGGATGGAGAGAGCTTTAGCCTTCATTGCTTGATGCAGCTTCTGAGCTTTGGCCAGAGAGAGGTTGAGAAGCACCTTCACCAGCAGGTGTCTCAGAAGGAATGTGAATCTCTGTAGCAATTGATGATGAGACAGGGCTCTCAGGTTCTGCCACTGGGCCTTCGGTCAAGGTTTCCCCTATGAAACTAATCTTAGGGTCTGCCTCAACATCCAGTTGACCGATGGCATTGCCTGGTTGCCTAAGTCTCCTTCTGAAGCTGAACTCTGCAGTGATCCTGTCTTGGATTCTTTGAGCCAGCCTGTCAGCTTGTCTTGATTTGCTTGGATTGACAAGTAGCATGTTGACTAGATCCAGACCTTCATAGTAGTTCAAAGTCTAAAAATTTAAGACTTCTTGTTGTCCTTGAACTCTTATGATGATTAGGGCTTTCCTGATGCTGTCATACCTCCACCCAATGATGTGATTGGAAGATGATGAAAATGACATAGCCCTTGGTATCCTATCCTCAAATAGACTCTGTATGAATGAGTCTGTGTAGTCCATATCAATGTGAATTTGAGAAGGTTTCTAAGAATGCATAATTGCAAGTGAGGATGGTGAGTCCTCAATGTTCACTCTCTCTGAAGTACTCCCAGGTTCTGTAGCTGTAATGACTTTCTCCCCCTTTTTGGTAGCATCACCCACTTGCATAGGTGAGCTGGAATATAGGTCAATCATATCCACAGGTTCTTGTGTTCCTGGTTGAGCTCTTCTTAAGAGTCTCCCAGCTAGTTTTTCCTTAAGATATGAAATCTCAAGTTGCTGATCATTCCTGTTGTGTAAGGTACCTGAGATTCAAGTGACTGACCTTTGAGACTAAATAGGTGCATGTTTAGACAGTTTATGCACCTTTAGTCTTAGATTCCCCTCATCTTGATCAGAAGAATCACTGGGGAATAAGATGATTGGACCAAAGTCCTCTCTCTCACCACCAGCTTGAGGTTCTTGGCTGTTGGTTTTCCTTTGCTCACTGGCTGTCTCAGTTGAGATGTCAGTGGGCTGAGTTGCCATGGTGGAGGTCTTAATGATGTAATCACTTTCAGAATGAGAGCCTCTTCCATATGAACATCCTGAACAGGTTCAGAAGTGTCCACCTCAGTTGTAGATGACTGATGTGGGATAGATATAGGAGACTCAGGAGCATTCATCTCTCTTTGAGTAAGGGTAAAGAAGAGAGACTCATTATACTCACGGAAACCTAGATCTTCATCAGTATTGAAATCAAGGTGGGAATTGGTTGGTTGAGATCTATAGGCTGGGGATGGTAACTGTCCCCTGAAGGTTGATCACTTGAGTGTTGAGACTCAGAGTGATGGCTTAAGGCAGTTGGGCTAATGAGCTCATCAAGCTGAGCATGAGAAACCTCAGCATTGATCCTTAAAGAGATGGGAGTGATTTGCTCCTCAGGAGAAGTGGGAGCTCCAGTGTCCACTTCCTCCTGTATGGGTAAGTATGTGGGGACCTCCACAGACTGAATAGTCTGAGCAGGGGTTCGTTTGGATTTTCTTTGGTAAGTGAGGGTAATTTGTGGCTGTTGAGGTGGTAGGGAAATAGTAGGTGTGGGTTCAACACTATCTTGTGTTGCTAGGTTGTCACCTGGAGCAATGAGCTCTTACATTTTTGGGACCAGGGCTGTTTCTACCCCAGAGAAGCCAACAGTGGGCTTTTTCAGTATTTTAAAGATACCGGGCTTCATCTGTCCCAATTTAAGAATGTTACATGTTTTCTTAACTGTGAGCCCAGTTCACAGTTAAGATTGTACTGGACATATCTAGGAAACATGTAATATTCTAAGGAGTCTAAGTTAGCAAGCAAGTTGGTATAAACAAACTGAGAATACCTGAACTTGACCCCCGGAATCATCCCATGGATGATGAAGGAGAGATCCTCAGGAATCTGGTCCCATCCACCATGCTTGTTTGATAAGCTATGGATGACCACATGGAGCAGGAATCTCCACTGGGATGAGACTTTCCATTTCCTAAAAGTCTTTACAGAGAAATCTCCCTCATATCCCATCTGCTCAAAGGAGTGATTAACAACTTCCTTTGGAAGAATACCTCACCTTCTTCATCATCCAGCTGAAGATGCATGTTGATAATGGCCGGAGTGATGAAGATTTTTCTCCCCTGCACTGTGGCAGACAATGCCTTCTCCCCATCCATGATAACCTCTTGGAAGGTTTTCCAAAATTCAAGCAGATGATCCTCATAGAGAGGAGGATTAATGGTTAGGGAGGTGAAGTAATTTGACAAAGCTAAGAATCGACAAATCTCTGAGAAATGAAGATCTTTCTCAGAGTTAACAGAGCAACCTAATTATGTTGTCTGTGTAGCTGTATGGTAAAGTTGGGATCATTTCTGTGAGCGAGATTGGCCATTTTGAGGTAGCTTAAAGATGAAGAAAGAAGGAAGAAAGAAATTTCAGATAGAAATATGGGTTTTAGGTTTGGAGGAAGAACAGATGATAGAAAAAGGGGGAAACTGTTGGGTTTATATGTGAGGGGGATTTCAGATAAAGTTTAATGAAAGAGGATAAACTTTGAAATCCGGATGTCGGTCCCACCTCTGAAAAAGTAGTTTGCTTTTGCTCAAAAAGTAGTTTTCTTGAAATTTAAAAAGCTTCCGAAGGTTAATTATCTTCAGAAGTTTTAATTAAAAAGCTTCCGAAGCTAAAATGACTTCAGAAGATTTTCCTGAGAGTTTTTAGAATTTTGTTTCGGAAGATAAATTAAAATTTGATTGCTTTGTATATGAAACAACAAAGCTTCCGAGAGTTAATTTTTCTTCGGAAGTAAATAGTCCTTAAAAATGAATAAGTGTTTGAGACAAGTATTTAAGCTTCGGAAGATAGATTAAAAACCTTTTTCGAAGGTAAATTTCTTAGACAGTTGTTTATTTTGAAGGCATGATTTGCTTCCGAAGTTAAAAGCATAAATTCCGAAAGATCAAAAAATTATCAAAAATCTAAGGAAAGTCTTCAAAGAGATAATTTTATCCAGAGAAAACATAAGCTTATGAAAGTGATAAACTAGACAACTTAGGACACACATATTTTAAAAATAATAAAATTAGTTTTAAGAAAAACCTACTCAAAGCTAATCATCCCAATATCTGATATTAGATATTTAAATCTTTGTTCATCAAAAGCCTTTGTAAACAGATCAGCATATTGTTCATCTGTGTGAACTTTGACTAGTTTAATTAATCCCTTTTCATGGTTAGTCCTTATTAAATGTACCTGATATTGATGTGTTTGGTCCTTGAGTGCTGCACAGGATTCTCTGTGATTGAGATAGCACTGTTTTGTCTATATGAATGGAAGTCTCCTTGAAGTTTAACCCATAGTCCAGCATCTGATTCTGAATCCAAAGCACTTGAGCACAACAGCTTGCAACAGCAATGTATTCAGCTTCAACAATTGATGGAGAGACACAGGATTGTTTCTTGCATTGCCATGAGACAACCCTTCCACCAAAGAACTGACATCCCCCTGATGTAGACTTTGCAGTCATGTTGCAACCACCATAATCACTATCTGTATAAGCATACAAATTGAAGTCAGGATTATTTGGGTACCACAAACCAAGTGTTGAGGCACCTTTGAGGTATCTAAGAATCCTCTTGATAGTAATGAGGTGAGACATCTTGGGGTTGGCTTGATATCTTGCACAAATACATGTAGCAAACATAATATCAAGCCTGCCAGCAGTAAGATACATAAGATACCCAATCATAACCCTGTATAAGTGTTCATCTACACACTCCCCCTCAAGATCAGGTCTAAGGGAGTGGTTTCTTGCTATGGGTGTCTTAGCAATCTTACAATCAGTCATGTTGAACTTTTTAAGTATGTACTGTATATACTTTAACTGACTTATGAAGATGCCATCTTCAACTTGCTTCACTTGAATTCCCAGAAAGAAATTGAGTTCCCCCATGGCACTCATTTCAAATCTGTCTTTCATCAGCTTCTCAAAGTCTTTGCAGAGCTTTGGATTAGTTGAACCAAAGATGATGTCATCCACATACACTTGAACTAGCAATATGTCATTTCCCTGTCCTTTGATGAAGAGAGTTCCATCTATAGTACCTCTCTTGTATCCATGTTTGCAAAGATACTCAGACAGTGTCTCATACCATTTCCTGGGTGCCTGATGCAGCCTATAAAGAGCTTTGTCAAACTTGCAGACATAATCAGGATGACCAGGATCTACAAAACCAGGTGGTTGTTTGACATATACCTCTTCATCAATAACTCCATACAGAAAGGCACATTTTACATCAAGCTGAAAGACCTTGAAGTTCTTGGATGCAGCAAATGCCAGGAATATCCTAACAGCTTCTAATCTTGCTACTGGAGCAAAGAAATTAGTGTAGTCAATCTCTTCTTCTTGTGTGTATCTTTGAACAACTAGTCTAGCTTTGTTCTCGATGATGATTCCTCTATTATCTTTCTTGTTCCTAAATACCGATTTGGTTCCAATGGTAGTCTTCCCATAGGAAAGAGGACAAAGGTTCCAAACTTTCTGCCTTTTGAATTGAAGCAGCTCTTGTTGCATAGCTTCAACCCAACTTCCATCCTTTAGAGCCCCATCAACTTTCTTTGGCTCTATCTAGGATAGGAAACAAGAGTGAAGACAAACATTTGCTTCATGGGTTTGTCCTCTTGTTCTTACCCCTGTGATAACAACTCGTATGATGTTTGTGGTGGGGTGAGACTTGTGGATCCTAAGCTGAGGGATCACAACAAGTTGCTAAGAAAGATCTAAATTAGAGAAATTTAGATCTGGCATAGATGTTACCACCACCATTGTTGTCTTCCACAGTTGAGATGTTCTTATCTGGTTGTGGAGCCTCTGAGCTGAAATTTGAAGGCATCCCAGATGTATCAGCTGAGTTTGCCATTATAGTGCTGATAGAAACCTCATTAGCAGAAGTAGTTCCAACTGGAGTTGAAGATGTGTGAGTTGAAGGTCTTCTTAGCTCAAATCTTGGATCAGGATCACCTGTATTTAAATTTTCTGCAGATCCTGAAACATTCTCACAAGATTTGTTAAAACAGTTGGTAACTAAATCAAGATCAAATAGCCAATCAGGACCAGAACCAACACACAGGGTGTGTGTTCATTGAAAGTCACATTGGCTGACTCCTCAACAATTTTAGTTCTGATATTGTGTACTCTATAAGCCTTAGCTTGAGAAGAGTATCCAATAAAATGTCCATCATCTTATTTCTCAGCAAACTTGGCAATTTGATCTTTAGTATTCAAGATGGTGCAAGGACATCCAAATGACCTGAGAAAACCAATGAAAGGTTTCCTCTTGTGCCAAAGTTCATAAGGAGTCTTGCCATGAGTCTTGACCATTAAAACTCTGTTCTACACATAGCAGGCAGTGTTGACTGCCTCTGCTCAGAAGGTGATGGGCAGCTTAGAGTCAGACAACATGGTTCTTGCAGCTTCAATCAGTGTCCTGTTTCTCCTCTCAGCAACACCATTCTGCTGAGGAGTCCTGGGAGCGCTGTATTGTCTTGTAATACCCTTTTCATCACAAAATGCATCAAGGCTTTGGTTCTTAAATTCAATTCCTTGATCACATCTTATGATCTTGACCTTGTGATCAGATTGATTCTCAATCTTTAAGATAAATTCTTTAGAATCTCAGGAGTCTCATCCTTAGTTCTAAGGAAGAAGACCCAAGTGAATCTTGTAAAGTCATCTGTGATTACTAAACAATAAGAGGTCCTTCCTAGACTCATTACACTGGTGGGGCCAAAGAGATCCATATGTAACAAGTGTAGGGGTGTAGTGATGGAGTTCCTTTCCTTAGGCTTGTGAGATACCTTATGTTGCTTCCCTTTCAGCCATGCAACACAATAGTCATCACTTGTAAACTCTTTCTTTGATATTCCAGTTACCAAATCATTCTTAATTAATCTATTCATGTTTTTAAAGTTTACATGACACATTCTTTTATGCCATAGGAAAGACTCATCACTATTGGCTTTAGACAGAAAACATAAAACTTCTCTAGAGGGAGATGTTTCTTGCAAATCCATCTTGTACATGTTCCCTTTCCTGAGGGCTCTAAGCAGAATGTGCTCATGAGGAATGACCACACCAGGCTTGAGAACAATGCACTCATGCTCAGTAAAGAGCATGTTATGACTCTGATCACAAAATTGGGATACACTCAGAAGATTATACCCAAGCTCTGTAACAAAGTTTACCTTTTTAATGCTGAGCTTACCATTTGTGACCGTGCCCTTTCCAAAAATGTAACCACCTTTATCTCCTCCAAAAGCAACTAGTACTCCATCAATTCTTTCAAAGTTCTGGAGTAGTGACCTATTGCATGTCATGTGCCTAGAACAACCACTGTCTATAATTCAGACATTTTGGTTTGTCTTCAGCTGTCCCTGCACAAAGAAAATGATTAGTTACATTTGGAAACCCAAGCCTTGCTTGTCTTGGGCTCATTATCAGAAGGTAATGCAACAGTAATAGATCCTATGGTTGTACTAAGAGAATCTTGAGCTGTTGTTGATGGAGAATTTTCAATCATTTGGTCTTTCTTAGACTTCCACACCACCTTTGGAGTTTTGGACTTGACCTTCAAAACTTCAGAACCTTTTGGGACTTCGAAAGTTTTGGTGACTGAACCTTCGAAAGATTCTGCAAACACTACAGCAGACTTCAGTGCTTCATAAGAATTCCTTTCTTCCGAGACCAACTTCTCTTACGAGGGTAATTTTACACTTGCCTTCTTCTTAGACTTGGAGCTTCCGAAGGAAACAGATTTCCTTCCAAAGCTTGAATCTTCTTGAGACCCCTTGAAGTCTTTGTCTTGGTCATATGGATAGTACCTTTAGGATTGTAAGGACAATCCTTAGCAATGTGAGTGATACTTTCACACATGACACATACCATTTTCTTCTTCACAAGAGTCTTCTGCTAGGAACAAGACTGTCTTTGGTCACATCCCTTCTCCACTTCATCTTTGAAGATGCTGAGACAGTCCTTTTGGGCTAAGAACTGTTCTTGGAGTTTGATGGTCCAGGCTGTGCAGCAGTGATACACAGCAGATCAGTCTTCTTCTTGTTACTGAGATGAGTTGAACAAGAATCAAAACTCTTAGCAAAAGAGTTTTGGTTTATGTCTTCAGTCCTACTACTTCAAACCATGTAGATATGAAAACTTGTTTCTGCTTAGAGTCAAAAGTAGCTTTGATCTCTTGAGCCTTCCTTGCCTTTCTTTTGCTCTTTCTGATCAAGTTCTTTCTCATGGACTTGGTCATCACAGTCTTCTTCTTTTCCTCAGAAGGATAGTGGCCCTTCTTGGAATCCTCCTCTTCACTCTTCTCAGAGGAATTATTCACTATCTCTTCTTCATCCTCTTCACTCATAAGATCTATGAGAGAAAGCTCATCTTCACAAGTTTCACACCTAGGAGGTCTTACAGACAAGATTGTGTGTGGAGGAGCTATCTTATTGGATCCTAGTCCCTGCTGTTTTGATAACACACTTTGTTGTGTAGGGATGAGAATATCATGTTCTTGAAGGTCTTTTATTCAAGAACACTCTTTTCTGCCCTGGCTTTGCTGATCACAAGCTCAGCCTGACACTCAGTCAACTGGTTATGAGATCTTTGATTTGAGTCCTAAAATCTGTGTGTTCATGTTTTAGAACTGAAATGGTTTTCTCTAGGTCCTCTATCTTCAGTTTATAATCATTTTCAGACTTTCTAAAATCAGATTTTAAAATGTTTAAGGACTCAAGGTCAGATCTCATCTCCAAGTTATAGGACCTGTATCTATTGACTTTAGCAATGCATTCAGGAGTACAGAGATGTTCCAATACCTTGGCATCATCATGATCTGCCATCAATGCTTGGTTTGGAGAAGTCTCTTCCACCTGAAAGCTTCAGTCAAAGCCTCCTTCTTCAACATCAACAGCAGCTTGCTGCTTTGACTTCTCATTCTGGAGAGCTTTGTCAATGTAGTTAGGTCTGGACTATGTTTGGACACCACTTGTTTTAGGTGCCTTACACTCTCTGGCAAAATGGCCCATCAAGTTATAGTTGTAACACTTGACTTTGCCTTTGTCCAGGCCAAACTTTTCACTGGTTGCATTGCTTGAAAACTTCCTTCCAGTCCTCTTGTTGAACTTCTTGGCTCTGTGAGTGAGAAGAGCCATCTACTGGACTATTTCCATGTATTCCATATCATCTAGATAAATACAGTCCAGGTCTTCAAGAGTGAAAAGAGAGTTACCACAGCTTTCATCAGAAGACACAAAAGCTTGATAAGAGCTTGTCTCTTGGAATGGGCTTTCTTGAGTGTAGTTCTCCCTTGGTGTCTCTGGGAAGGTGATGAAAGGACCCTTTGGTGAGTTGTTAGGGTAGCATATGAGATGATGTTTGGGTTCTATGCTGTCCCTTTCAACCACATGTAGGGCTGAACCCAATTGATTGTTGGAGTTGTTAGATGAACCTTGCATGTTCATCTCCATCTGGTAGCCATTGAGAATCTCATATAACTCTGTCAGAGTAAGAGTTTTGAGATTTTTAGTTCTCTTGATCACCACACAGTAGTGTGTCCATTGCCTAGGAAGTGAGGACATGAACTTCCTTACAATGTCTCTATTTTCAAGAGAAACTCCTCCATCCACAAGGGTATCCACAATCTCAACATACCTGAAGTATTGCTGAGTCATGGTTTCACTTGTTTTGAAGGTGAAGTTTTCAAACTGCTGCTTCAGGAGATCCTTCTTGTTCTCTTTGGCTTCAGAGGAACCCTCATACATCAGTTTCAGTGCATCCCACAGTCGCTTGGCTGTTTTGCACTTCTTGAAACCTTTGTACACAGAGTTTGGAAGGGCAGTTTGAAGGGCTGTCATGGCTTTTCTGTCAATCTCTACTCTTTTTTTATCTTCATCAGAGTAGTTAGCCACATCCTTGGGGATCATACCAGCACCCGTAGCAGAAGGGGTGCTAGGTATGAAAGGTCCATTCTTAATAGACTCCCACATTCTTGAATCAAGAGACCTGATGAAACCTTCTATTCTCAAACACCAGGTGTCAAACTCATCAAGAGTGATCAATGAGGACTTGTTTATGGTTCCAGTTTCTATATCAGTCTTAGAAATGGCTGCCATTTGAAAAGTTGAGTATTTGTGTGTGTGAGGGATCTTAAGATGGTGAGATCTTATATCAAGAGCCTGGATAGCTCTGATACCAAATGCAGGACTGGTGAAGGGGGTCAATTACAACACAACAACACAAAGAGAAGATTAACCAAACTTAATCAAACAGTAAGACTGGATTAACCACAAATAAAACACTAAGAACACAAGTAATTTAAGAGACAAAACAAGAAAGTACAAGTGTATGGTTTTCAAGAATGCAGTATATTGCTTTCTCTATGTTCTATTACAAGTGTTAAAAAGCATAATGGAAAGATACAAGAACATGAGATACTTATATTACATCCTACAGCCGGTTATACTTTGAAAGCCAGCTGGATACAATTGACTAGACACAAACAAAATCAATTGTATAGTCAAAAGGCAGATTGCCTTTTGACTAGTGATTATGACATGCCATAACTCACATCCTTATCTATTACAAAAAGGATAAAATACATAAAGTAGAAAGTTACAGACTCAAGACCTCAATGTACAGTTACCAAAAGCATGGACCTTTTCACCAACTCATGTAAGTTGGTGACCTTACAGAGATGCAGCGGAAAGATGTCCAACTTTATGGAAAAGTACATCAGATAAAGCATGTGTCAAAAGTCTTCGGAAAAAATCTGTCTTCATGAGCTGAAGCTTCGGAAGGCTTTGCCTCTGAGGCTTCGGAAGATATTGGTCTTGGCTTCGGAAGATTTCACACTTAGAATATTTCAGTTGCATGTGTGAAACTTCCTAAGCATTCTTCTTCAATGCACTTGTGCAGCATGCAGGACGGACTTTGGATGTTTAGGTTGCATCAGCCTCTTTATTAATCTCTACAAAAAAGATGTAGACCCAATACTTTAATGATGTTGTAATGTTGAAGGTCTTGAGCCGAAAGTGATGAAAATGAAAGGAAGCGAGAAACGTACGGCCAACCGCCATACGAACCAGGTCTTATCAGGCTAACATATGTACTAGACATACAAGTATGATGGTAAAAAAATAAGCGTTTTAAAGCAAAACAGTTGATTAGAAAAAAAGTTAATTGTCACAAAACTATAGAACGATTCAATGGTTTCGCCACATAGTCTAGGCATATCATTATTCACGATAATCGGAGGAAGATAGTAAAAAGAAAATGTAACTATCAATAATTCTGTAAATCATCTTTCTTTATTGTTATAAAAAACAAATATAACGATGTTTGAGTAAGTTTGTTTCCAATTCCATTATTGATTTATTGATATTATAGACCCTTTTCTCTCTATTTTCCCATCAAATCCATTCAATCCAAAACCACCATACACTGAGGTAAACCGGTTTTGAAATTGGAACCGCCTATCTAAAGTGGAATCAAAACGGCTAAAAACAGTACAAATACAAACTAGTTTATAACCAGAACTAGGCATGCACAAATCGGGTTTGGGCCGGACCTGGAATCGGGTTCAAACCGGGTTCGGTCCAGTCGGGTTTTTTTGTACCCGGGTATTGGTGAACCCGGGTACGGGTCCGGGTCGGGTTCACTTGCGGGAAAACCCTACCCGCCATACCCGGGTAGGGTCGGTCGGGTCCGGGTCGGGTCCGGAACCGGGTCCAATACCGGGTTTGGTTTATTTTTTCTAATTTTTTTTTATGTTCAATACCGGGTTCAATATCAGGTCCAATACCGGGTTCACTTCGGGTTTAGACCGGGTCGGGTTCGGGTCGGGTCGGGTCCGGGTAAGGTCGGGTTTTAAAAATTCAAAAAAATCCCAAACCGGGTTAAAACCGCCGGTTATTCGGGTACACCCGGTACCGGGTTGTACCCGGACCCGGGTCCGGGTCGGGTCCGTACCCGGTTTTTTTGTGCAAATCTAACCAGAACCGGTCAGGAAAAAAAAAGTTTTTATGCACCTCTACCCCAAGGCCCAAGCCCCCAACACCAACTTAATCTGGACTCTGGGCAGTTGGGCTTTACTTGGGCTTTTATACTTTTAACTGGGCTTATGTATAACTAGACTTTAGCTGGGCTTCACCATTATCACCTTTATCTTGGAAAAGAAGCCAAAACACGCTTCTAAAACCCTCGTTAGATCTCTCTAAAGTCTAAACCCATCGTCTCCACCATTATCTCTGCAAATTCATCCTGAAAAATGGGAAGCAATCAAGCAGCAGTTGCATTCCTCACCAATCTCGCACGCGCCGCCTTCGGCATCGGCACCGCCGCAACCGTCGCCAGCTCCGCCCTCTACACCGTCGACGGTGGCCAACGCGCCGTCCTCTTCGACCGATTCCGAGGAGTCCTCGACGATTCGGTAGGTGAAGGTACTCACTTCCTCATCCCATGGCTCCAAACACCCTACATCTTCGACATACGCACACGACCTCACACGTTCTCTTCGATCTCCGGCACAAAGGATCTCCAAATGGTTAACCTAACCCTACGTGTGCTCTCTCGCCCCGAAGTCAACCGATTGCCGTCGATTTTCAAAACCCTAGGGCTTGAGTACGACGAGAAGGTGCTTCCGTCGATCGGTAACGAGGTTTTGAAGGCTGTCGTTGCTCAATTCAACGCCGATCAGCTTCTTACTGAGCGGCCGCAGGTGTCGGCGTTGGTGCGTGAGAGTTTGATCCGTAGGGCTCGGGATTTCAACATTGTGCTTGATGATGTTGCGATCACGCACTTGTCGTACGGTGCTGAGTTCTCGAAGGCTGTTGAGCAGAAGCAGGTGGCGCAGCAGGAGGCTGAGAGGTCCAAGTTTGTGGTGGCGAAGGCGGAGCAGGAGCGGCGTGCTGCGATTATTCGGGCTGAGGGTGAGAGTGAGTCTGCTAAGTTGATTTCTGATGCTACTGCTGCTGCTGGTATGGGGTTGATTGAGCTTAGGAGAATTGAAGCTTCAAGGGAGGTTTCTACAACTTTGGCTAGGAGTAACAATGTCACCTACCTTCCAGGGAGTGGGAGCCAGATGCTTCTAGGGCTTAATCCTTCTCGTTGAGCAGGTATATTGTGCTATAGCTAACATTAACTATGCCTCTTATTTGGTTTGTTCTGTACTGTATATTTCGATAATTGGTTTATAATCTTTATTGCTTGTGATTCATACCTGTTCCCAAATTTCATAACTAAATCAAAACTAGGTTTGAGTGCTAAATAACTAAATCAATTCTGCTCTCGTAGGTTTCTTAATAGTTGAAACATGAGTATCTGCTGTTTACAACTATAAGATTACAATGGGTAATGACATGCTATCAAAATGGGCTACATAGAAGTATATTGTTGTGTGAAACCTGATTCTGAATCTTGACATAGTTAAATATCTTCTTGTGATTGTTTTTTATTGCTTGATGGCTTTTGACCCGTTGATCAATGGCTGGATCACCTTGATTGCGTTTCTTAGTGACTTTATTTTCAAGTCGTACATGAATTGCATCATTTGTGTGTCATTTGATCATGCCTGTAGTCTTCATAGTTGAAGTGCTGAAGCATGAGTATTTGTTGATTACAACTATAAGATTTACAATCATTCGAATTGGTCATTCCTGTATTCTTAATAGTTGAAGCATGAGTATCTGTTGTTACAACTATAAGATTACAGCAGGTAAGTGTTTACCATTAAATTGATTTTGCCTGTTTTTTAGTAGTTGGAACATGAGTATATGTTGATAACAACTATAACATTACAATAGGTAAGAACTTACCATCAAATAGACCACATAGAAGCATATGATTGTGTGAAACCTGATTCTTAATCTGCACAGCTAAATATATTTTTGTGTGATAGTTTTTTGATTCTTTGATTGAATTTTGTTCTTTTTCATTTATTGCTTCATTTATATGCTTACAGGACTGGTTAGCTTCAAAGCCAATTGCATCCCTTCTATGGAACATCTAGCTTATTTTTCAAGTTGGAAATATGAAGACATATGCAGCTACGCATTTGAGAGAATAACTGTAGCAACTTTTCTGACTTGGCATAAATTTCTATCTGAGTATTTTTTATATACCAAGTGGTTGATGGATAATGAACTAGTTTGTGTTTCCTCCTCA
Organism: Flaveria trinervia; assembly: GCA_025506515.1. NCBI lineage: Eukaryota > Viridiplantae > Streptophyta > Magnoliopsida > Asterales > Asteraceae > Flaveria > Flaveria trinervia. The sequence goes on along the minus strand of CM046452.1, from coordinate 88,740,187 downwards.
TATATATTCTAAGTCCAGTTCTATCATTCCGACAATCCGTGGGTGTTTGGGTTATTTTATCCAAGATCCTTTTTTGGTCTCGTTGAAAACTCACCATGGTACCCTACCCTAGCTTGCACTGAACAGATAACCTTAGCTAACACTCATCAGATAATGGAGATCTTTGTTAGAAGGGAATCAATTGCTTACCACCATACAAGTTCCAAATTGTTTACTTGATTATTTGTATATGGAGATTTATTTTTTAGTACATAATCCTGAACACCTCAACAACGCATGCCCCTTTTTTGTGCTTGTGGAATGCAAGTTCACTTGAGGATTTGTACGATGACTTTACAAAGCATAGCAAATCCACTTAAATCAAGTTGGTTCAACCTTGAAAGACGCATAGAAGCTCAGGTTACTAATATCCTGATTCTTGTGCACATTTGAATCTTATTAAATTGATAATCGTGTATAAAGAACATGGAAAAGCACTTGAATTTGTGATTCCTATTACACAGTTTATACTTTCTGGTAGTTGCTGGTTTTATGAGAGAGTGGAGATATGTTAAAGCGATATTAGGGAATGCAATTAGGAAGGATCTATAGAAAGTACGTTGTTTCTCGAATCATTATCAATTAACATGCTGAAATAAGAACAACAAGCACCTCCTAAGCTGAATTAAAGCATCTCATTTACTCAAAATTGTGAACAAGAGAGTGAAAACCAAAATAATTAGCTCTACTTATTCCTCAATCAACTAAACTAGGAAGCTGAATCAATCTCCATGCAATTGCTTTTCTAACTGGAGTATTGCCCCCCAGTCGCAACGATATCAGCAGCTCAAGACTTGGCCATATGACGGATCAAGTCAACAACACGGTTACTACATCACATTTCCGAAAATCAACATATTCCCAAATATATTCACAACAAAACAGATCTAAATTCAAGAACCGTACCTGTATCCCCATTCGTTATCATACCATGAGACAACTTTAACAAAGTTGTTGTTGAGAGCAATGCCAGCCTTTGCATCAAATATGCTAGACCTGCTGTCACCAACAAAGTCTGTCGATACGACATCATCCTCGGTGTAACCTAGGATTCCCTTCAAACTTCCCTCTGACTCAGCCCTACATAACGCAATAATCCCAACAAAATACGAATCAATCAAATACTTAAATAGTTGAACATCATTCATGTAACCATCAAATTCTTACTTGATAGCAGCCTTGATATCATCATATGACGCGGGCTTCTCAAGTCTAGCAGTAAGGTCAACCACCGATACGTCAACAGTAGGAACACGAAATGCCATCCCTGTAAGTTTCCCATTAAGGGCAGGAAGTACTTTTCCCACAGCCTTCAAACAAAAAGAAAAATGATTCATGTGAAGAAGTTATGATATATCTGCAAATAAAACTTAAAAAATCATACCTTAGCAGCTCCAGTGCTGCTGGGAATAATATTAAAAGAAGCAGCTCTTCCACCTCTCCAATCCTTCATTGATGGACCATCAACAGTTTTTTGAGTTGCTGAATAATATTAAAGAGACGTTAACTGAGTTTCAGTATGATGCTACAGTAACAGGGTATAAGAAATACCCCGACCTGTGATCGAATGAACTGTGGTCATTAGGCCTTCAACAATTCCAAATTTGTCATGAATAACCTGTATGTTAAAAGCAAGAGCATTAAACTTCCAACACTTATCACCATACTCTTTGTCTTACAAAGCATGAGATGCTCCGAGGCGTTTAGATTTTCATATTTTTTACATATCATCTTTATTTATCAAACAAGTATGTTATTCATAACTTCTTCTCCCTTTCGGTCATTTTTACACGCTCCTTGTGCTTCAGGAGTGCTTTTTAAAACCAAGATTACAGTCGACAAACATGTTAATTAGCAAGTAGTGACGAACCTTTGCCAACGGAGCAAGACAGTTAGTTGTGCAGCTAGCATTAGAAACAATGGTGATATCGGATTTGTATTCTTTTTCATTTACACCCATCACAACATGGAGCATTTGCACTTGGAGCTGAGATCACAACCTTCTTTGCACCTCCCTAATTACCAATTAAATCAACAGTTAAGTTAATCAACATATATTAACTTCACATCATCATCATAAGTAAAACATTAACCATAACAATAATCTAACACTCATAACCTTCAAATGAGCAGCAGCTTTGTCCTTGTCCGTAAAAACACCCGTCGACTCCACAACAAATTCAGCTCCAGCCTCACCCCATGGGATTTCCTCCGGATTTCTGCAATTATTCAATAAAAAGATCATCATTCATCAACATGCTCGACTTTCATGTTACGCAAACAAGCTGCAACGATGGAGAAACGCCTACTTCATCCCAAAAACGCTAACGGGCTTAGCGCCAAACAGAAGAGTCTTGTCATCCTTCACCTTGATCTCTTCCTTCTTATATTGCCCATGAACACTATCGTATTTGAACATGTAAATCTGGACAAAAAGTAAAACGTATCAACAAATTGGCGCGATCAAGTTGGTTCTATGTCGTACAGAAACTCACCATGTAGTCGGTAGTAATGAAAGGATCGTTAACAGCAACAAGCTCAACATCATCACTTTGTAGAGCCACACGAGCAACCAAGCGACCGATTCTTCCGAATCCTGCATGAAACAACTCCGAAACGAACATAACTCGACTGTGGATCAAAACTTGTTGTGATCATTGGAAATGAAATGAACGAACCGTTGATTCCGATCTTGATCTTGCCCATGCTTACTGATGTATATGTGAAGTGCAAAGAGATTAGAAAGAAGAGGAACAAGGTCGCGGAGATGGTGCGGTCGGAAGTCTGGGATTATATATATATAAAGGAAGCTTCAAAGGTTGGCAGTGAAAGGCGGAGTAGCCTTGAGTTTGAATCCGAGAGCTTCGCTCAACATGATGGTTGCATAGGCGGGCTTTCTGGACAACCAACTTATGTCCATATTTCACATAAATCCTCTAAAATTATGCATTAAAGGAATTTGAAACCCCTCAAATTACAATCCAATAATAATATAACTAAGAGGTTGTTTGACAATCTCTAAACAGACAAATACTGGACCAGTAAAAGTTTGAGTGAGTAAGAGACTCTGAGTTAGTAAGTGTAGTAAGTGCTATCTGATCATGACTATTTTATCCATATAAATTATTATATGCTATATGAATGTATCTGTTTTATTATATTTTTGAAAATTGTATCGATTGCTGAATAATTATAAAAAATTAAAATTACACATTGATCATTCAAAATCCATGCAAAGAACATGCTATAATCCAAATACAAATTAATAGTTTGCACAAAGTTGTAATGTTAATCTTTTTGAAACTAAATGACCAACTATCATAAACTAGTAAGTACACGTTCGAAAAAAAGCTACTACAAGTTCCATAAATAAGTGACATACAATTTCCATAAATTAGCCACATATTGAATCGAACCAAACATAACTTTCGTAAAATGACAGCTCCTTGAATCAAATCAAACGTAAATTTCATAAACTGACAACATCTTGTGTATTAGAAGTTTGGTATTGTTACTTAAGGCTTGTGTAATTGAAATTGTTGTAACTTATGAAGTTATGATCTAAGATGTGTCTAAGAACATATAAAGATAAAAAAAAAGAGATTCCTATGGACAGACCCTAGTTGAAAATAAACCGAGTACAAGCTTAACTTGTTTTGATTTGATAATTACAATCTGATTCAACATGACTTGTATTGTTACGAGCTCAAACCTGAGTTGTTGCTTACAGGAAGCCACCTACAAATATGTCAAAGTATGAAATGTGTATCTAATACTTGGTAACGTTACAATATGCAAATTACACATGCAGATGAAGCCAACAAAATACACAACACAATGCATACATCAATCAACCATGGTGAAGGCTTAGCTTCTTTTCACATACTCGCATTTAAAGGTACGTCAACAAAAACAATTTGGTAAAAGAACAGCGCAAAACGAGCTAAGGATAAAGCTCTGGTTTTAGCGCCAAGGTGAGAGGAATCACTGCCTTTAGGGATCAAACACACATCCACACCAAGGAGAGATACTGTAATCAGTGGTGGCAACCCTTCTTGGTGTAACAAGCATAGATGAGAGGCGGGAATGTGTGGGTCAGGGTGATTCAATCGACAGCATAAATGCATACGGACGGTGTTTGTATTCTCATGTTTCATTACTTCTTGTTACCATTTTGGTAGATAAAGACCCAAAGAAGTTCGAGATGGCAGCTATATAGAGTACTTAAGAGGGATCATAAAAAAAAGATGGAGGTTGCATAAAAAATGGCAAATGCTACATGTAATACATCGAACGTAATGATGAGTAGACAGCAGGTGGATGCATTGACACTCTACAAAGTTGTGTCCTCCCCTACTAACTCACATCTTCTATCTATTTTACTCACATAAAACCCACGGAAATTACAGGGGCCAGAAAACATGATTAACATGGTTACAAGTCGTCTCAAACCAACATTTCATAATCTGACTATAACAAACCAGTTGTCACATTTTCAACCATTTTGGTTTCACCATCTTTTTATCAGCAGCAGGCTTGCGCTCTTGAGCCTGTGCAGGGGCAGCAGCCACTACAGGCTCGGTGGTGGTAGCTTGGTCAACCTTGGGTTTTACCTGCTCGGCTATGAGGGCTAGACCTTTTAAAGACATGACATCCTCATTAAGGAATGAATCTGATCTAGCAACATCACCATCACCTGGAGCGAACAAAACACAACCAATGTTATATCATTCTTCTGTGACATACGGGCATTAATAAAATAGAAAAATTAACAAGTGCCAGTATTTTTAAATGGGCTAATCTCATAGAATAGCAGTTTAAATAGTCAATTCTGGTAGTTATAATGGCAGATTTCATAAAACGGCAACATACTTTGCTTGTTGTTCCGTGTAGAAATGGGTTAGTTTCGTACTTTAGTGGAAAGACTATAGACATGCGACGGGGCTAGTTTTGTAATTAATGGCAAGACACCTCCGCTCATCTGATGATCAAATTAGCCCATTTTAAAACAGAATAGTTACTCGGTCGGGACATCAATGAGTATAATTACTAAACGGACCACCAACCTAAGTATGGTGCTATTCTATGACATTAGCCCTTTTTAAGTTATGTAAATATGGAAATTAAAGTGTGATGCTTTAATAGTCTGGTACGAACTATATTTCTACATGTTTGGTGTCAATTACTGGAAAAGATAGAATTAGTGTTCACATGTGTAAGATCAATGAAAATTACAAACTATACCTTAAGTTCAACTTGCAGTGTTATAACTGGTGAAGACAGTAAATCAAGAACTAACCTTTTGGTTGATCATATGCAAAATAAACTATTGCACCGGGAGCAAAACAGCAGAATAGAAGTCTTGAGACATGTCTTTTATCTGCTTCTTTGGAGGTGTGGTGTCTGCAAAAAAGATGTAAAAAGTCCCTTCAAAATGGGATCGACTCGATCGGATCGGGCGGCAGAATCGCATCCACTTTTCTTTCTGTTTCTTAAGTTCTATAAACAGTTCATGTGCTAAATATGATTAGAAAAAGTGAACTAACTATATTGTTACAATGATAATCTAATTCTTGAAATAGAATGTATTTTGGAGGTTTTATGTATTTTCAGAGTACTTTGGTTGGCATTGACCTGTTTAACTCGTCTCCGATCTAGTAAATTATTTTATTGGTTACACATTTGGCCGGTTCTGGACAAAATTCCCCGAATCAAAAGGTATGTATGGTATATGTATGAGTGTACATATGCTCACATATATAGAAAGGGATGTCCGGTTGAGCCAAAACTTTCATGAGAAGATTAACTAAGCTTTGAATTGTCTCAGATGGATGAAATGTGGCTTCTAATGTGTGGTTATCTGGGAACGAACACGAATCACTGCCTGTAAAGCAAGAAATAAAGTAAAAGAATGTTACACTTCAAAATCATGTTATTCAAAGTTTACCTTGGTAATCTTAGACCTACGGGCAGCTTCTTCTGCTTCTCGGATTTTCTTCGTCTTCAAAAATTTATCTGCACATAATTGCACACATTATTGTCAATATTCAAGTAACAGCACAAATTCCAACATCGATACATCTTTTACCATATACATATCATCACCTTCCTTTTTTGTAGCCAAAATGCGATAATAATCTTCAGCAGTGAACTCGTAAAACTCGTCTGGCTCATCTGCAACTTGAAAATAAAAACACTACCCCTTAACATGATACATACAATGTGTCTATCACTTAATTACATATTTCCAGTTTTACAGAAGCAAGGGCATACCATTGTCGGTTGGTTCATTTGACGTTTCAGAAGATGTTGTCTCAATACACGAATTTCTCGTCCATATTTTTTATCTGCTGCAGCGAGCTTTTCCTGATTGGCCATTACAGTTGGCAGATTACCGTCAATACAGCACATTTAAGTGTGCATCTAGCATATAAATGCATTTTAACAGCTACAAAATATATAAACCCTGAACGTCTAGCGTCTTAACTTTCTTCAGGGCCAAATGCAAGAGATAATGAATGTACTTCCAGTTTATTTTTAATATGGTCAACTTCAAATAGATCATTGGTAAAATCATTTCACTTTACTGTTTTGATTAATATGAGTATTTTGAGCAAAAAGCCAGAAAGTGATGGCATGGCTGAATGGTTTATACAATAGTATAGTGTGCATGTAACATCCAACCATTCATACCAACCAATATTATCCGCTTTACTCATAAAGAGATCACATATTCATTATTGGATACATGGGAACGAAAGTCAATGGCACATATTACTCATCTTCCCTGACGATGTTTGCCCTATCTCAAACAGGAAATGAGTGATTGATACAATTTGTGTGCATCCAACTCCTAGTACCAATCACTATACTTATTGCCTCCTTTTGACTCCAACTTCAATCTTTATGGAAGTTAATATTCAAGAAATTTACCATCCAACATGTAAAGATCCTAAGTGGAGAACAATATTGAGACCTTGAGCAAATTTCTAAAAGCTTAGCTCCATCTCATAACGTAAATCTCACAAATTTCATGATAAATATGCTCATGTTTTATGTTTCTCACTTCCAGCAATCAGTGTTCAAAAATCATATCAATGTTGAAAGGGATCAATTCGATCAATCAGATCAAGAGAAAAAGCACTTCCACACATGTTAACTGATCGATGATAAGCATGAAAACATCCCAAACGCAAAACATCAAACCATTGGAACAATGGAAACCCTAATCAAATCCATTTAGTAGAACAAACAGACCTTGGCCAATTGAGGGTCCATGCGATCAGTAGTTGTAATTCTACTTCGATCCACGATACTTGCAGAATCAGCTATTAACAACGAATTAATCAATCCAGAAACCCCCTTTTTGTATTTCGCTTTGGGTGTTCTTGCACAGAGGATTCTTTGTCGCCATGAAAGCTATGATCGTTCTTTCGGTATTGGGCTTTTCTTATTGGGCTTTTCTTATTGGGCTTTTCTTAGCAAACATGTAGTTCCAATTGGGCTCCTCCTTTAACATTGGCTAGCCAGAATGTCTCTTGTCGGGTTTAGGAGCGGAAGCAAAGGAGGTGAAGATGGTCTATTGACGAACTACGTCTTGAGCGAACTAGACAACACCGGTGAAAACTAGCGGAAAGCAGGTGTCGTTTAGCTCTTTCTTTTGTTACGCAACCTTTAATGGTAGACGCAATTAACCGGTTGAAACATTGACTAATGTTAGTGTTGTTTCATATCAATGCATCACAACTTCAGAAGAACATATGGTACTTAGTGAATGAATGGATCAATTGAGTTTATACTGATAAATGTAGCAAGTAAGTTGTTACATGCATAAGCATGCTTATAGTTTCAATAATGATGAGAATAATGGTCCTAAGTTTTCTACTTTTTAAATTTAATGTAATTTGTTACTAAGATTAAACTAAAAAAATAGTTTTTTTTAGAGAATGGCGAATTCACACGTTCTTTAAATCTGCTGTTAAATCTATATCATTGAAGTTACGAGATTTGAAGCCTAGAAAAGGGGTTTTGAAACTGAATGTTTTCAATTTTATAATACATAAAATTGAGCTAAATTATGTTCATATGGGGTGTTTTCGGACCATTTAAAATGCGCACCACATGTTAATATTATATGAAAATATAACAATAACAGTTTGAAGAAAAACTTAAAAAGGAGAGGGGAGAGAGAAGAACTGGTTTAACAGCAATTTTATTCATTCTCAAGAATATTATTCCTTTTCTGAACTCTTAGCGAACCATACGGATTAGAACCAAAGATGCTTTCTTCTTCTTTTTCTCATCTCTCTCATCAATTGAGATCGTTTTCAAAATGCTATCAATGATCCGTCATTTATATTCTTCTGCATTTTTATAAACGATTTCGTTGGTGTTCTTCTTGTTTATCAGGCTTCAAGATTGACCTCATGTAAGTATGCTATCTTCCCCATGCTCTTTATATGATTAATGCTACCTTTTTCATGGTTTATGTGCCAAAAAGGGGCGCCTTTTTGATGATCTTGACTTCTTCTGTTTACCCTTTTGGTTAACTGTTAATTTTGGGCGAATATTGTTTAAGATTGCTACGTGGGTCTTGTAGATCATGCCCATATGACCAGATCTTGTTGTGTTTTGATCTAAATGAAAGGGTTTGATTGATTGTTATGATAAAGCATACACCTTTTCTTCCCCATGTCTTATTTGAAGTTGTTAAAAGTTGAGCTTGACCTTTCTTCTCTAGAGGAAAACTGTAAAGATTTGTGTTCTTAAGGACTAATTTGTGGGTATCGTATATGCTACCTTGCTTTTATAGCTTCAGCATTTTTGGGTTTTCTTTGCCCCTTTTGATTCTTGGATTTATTGAATTTCTTGCAGGAGAAGTATTAAAGTTTGGTTGATTGAACTTTAGGTTATATGTAGGATTTATCTTGTTCTTGATAAACTATTTTGTGGGTATTATATATGTACCTTGGTTTTATGGATTCAGCATGTTTTGGTTGTTTTGCCTCCTTTGATTCTTAAATTTGTTGAATTTCTTGCAGGAGAAGTATCATAGTTTGATTTAATGAACTTTAAGTTATATGTATAATTTATCTTGTACTTGTGAACTAATTTGTGGGGTATTATATATGCTACTTTGGATTTATGGGTACAACATTTTTGGCTTTTCTTGCCCCTTTTAATTCTTGAATTTGTTGATTTCTTGCAGGAGAAGTATCATCGTATCAAAGTTTGATTGATTGAACTTTAAGTTATATGTAGGATTTATGTTGCTTTTATGAGAAATTGAAGTGATTTAAAGGAACTTGTTTGAAGGGCAAGTGCTTTTTTGGGTTTTATTGATATCATTTCCAATTTAGAAACATCTCACTATGGAAGTGATCAGGGGTTTGTGTTTTAGTTTTTGATTATCAGGAAGTTTTAGAATTTTTGGTTTAAGTGATGTTCAGACAGATACTTAGCCGGCTTCCTAAAAAGCCACATAAGTCGAGTGATAATCGAGATGGAGGAAGCCCACATTCATCTTCACATACATCAACTAGTTCAAGAATCAACAATGATGTGCCGATTACTCGTTCTAGTACTTCAAATCCCACATCTGGTCATGCCCCAATGGTTCAAAATCACACCAACAAAAAGCTTCTTCAATCTCAGAATTCAAAATTGAATGGAACTTCAACATTTCCTAACACATACGAGGCCTTGCCTAGTTTGAAAGACGTTCCAAATTCCGAGAAACAGAATTTGTTCATTCGGAAGTTGACTTTATGTTGCATTGTGTTTGACTTCACTGACCCCACAAAGAATCCGAAAGAAAAAGATATCAAACGACAAACGTTGGTAGAACTTGTTGATTATGTCACTTCTGCAAATGGGAAATTTCCTGAAATAGTTATGCAAGAAATTGTGAAAATGGTGTCAGTAAATATCTTTCGTAGGCTTACTCCACAACCTCGGGATAACAAAGTTCTAGAAACTCTTGACGGTGAAGAAGAAGAACCTTCTATGGACCCTGCATGGCCTCACTTACAGTTAGTTTATGAGTTCATTCTAAGATTTGTAGCGTCACCAGAAACTGATCCAAAAATCGCTAAACGGTACATTGATCACGCGTTTGTTTTGAAATGGTTAGATTTGTTCGACTCGGAGGATCCCCGAGAACGTGAATATTTAAAATTTGTTCTTCATAGAATGTATGGAAAGTTTATGGTGCACCGCCCATTCATCAGAAAAGCAATCAACAATATATTTTTTCGTTTTGTTTTTGAAACTGAAAAACATAATGGGATTGCCGAACTATTAGAAATATTGGGAAGTATTATTAATGGATTTGCGTTACCATTGAAAGAAGAACACAAGTTGTTTCTTGTGAGGGCTTTGATACCACTTCATAAGCCGAAATGCATACCGATGTACCACCAACAAATATCTTATTGCATTACACAGTTTGTGGAAAAAGATTGCAAACTTGCAGATACTGTTATTAGGGGTTTGTTGAAATATTGGCCGATTACAAACAGTTCAAAAGAGGTTATGTTTTTAAGTGAGCTTGAAGAAGTTTTGGAAGCGACTCAGCTTCCTGAGTTTCAAAGATGTATGGTGCCTTTATTTCACCAAATTGCACGTTGCGTTAGCAGTTCACACTTTCAGGTAAGTACTTTAACTGTTATTGCTATATAAACATGTGCTAAACTGCCCTAGGTAGTGATAAAGGTGTACATTTTGATCTGTGTGGTTGATATGGACATTTTTAGCTTACGGTGGCAAGATGGATGGGTTAGACGGGTTGGATAACAGTGGAAGACGAGCCATTTTTAGAAAAGGTCGAAATTTGCGGAAGTTGGGTTGACCAGCAAATACTCTTTTGTTCACTTTTAAAGTTCTTTTTAAATAATTAATGAGTTGACTATGATTACAAAACAGTATTATTGTAATTGTAATCAAAATCTTACAAGATTGAGGATGTTGTATGAACCTATACTTTCGACGAATTTCCACTGCTTTTTCATGTTATAGCCATTTAACCTGTACCCTAATAGTTATTGTATTTGCAAATTGGACCTGTTTGAGACAAAACACAAACCAAATTGAACCATTAATAAGCAAATAGGTCAAAATTACCGCCTCAATTTCTAGCTCGAAAATTGTTATGATGTTTTCTTTGGATTTAAAGAAAATTTCAAGTACTGAGTGAAGCTATATAATTACTACTTTTAGCTTTTGAGAATTGACAAATTTCCATTATTCCATAATTTTTTTCACTTAGATTACATACTTTCCATCATATAGCTAACTTAGGTTATGCTAATTTTAGTACACAAGATGTCTGGATTACGCCATTGTTGATGAGTGTTCATGATGTTTGACTAGAAGAATTTATTAGGCTTAACACACCTTAAGAACTTTGTTTGATTATGTAGCAAATATCTTGAATACCCTTATATATGATGGGAAGCCTAAAAGTTTTCATACACCTGAATTAGTAACATTGTATAAGTAATGATTATCAGGGATAGGCAGATAATTATAAGTTTTAATCTTAAAATTTTCTATGAAGGAAATGTTGTGGTTTTACCATGACATCTTAGTAAACAAGGTTTTGCAATTTTTACGCTAATTTTGATATAGTCACATAAATATAATTACAGTGCTTATATTACGCTAAGTTCCTCTGCTATATACTATCATTGGAGAGTATTTATGATATTAAGTAGTGGATAAGATGCTCAATGACATGGTTCAGTTTTCATGGGATCTTGTTTGTTGTTTTCGCGTGTGGGGTGGCGGTGGGAGGTTATTATAAGTAGAAGAAGCGTATAAGGTTCAGATTGAATTCAGTTTAAGAACATTACTTGATAAAGCCAGGTAGATCTTGTGAATTCGAATAACTACCTTCGGTTTTTCTTCGACGACTGTAATGAGCAGGCAGATAATATTTAGTCTAGAACTTCTGAAAAGGAAACGTTGTAGTTCTCATGTAACATCTTAGGCAAGAAGGCGTCCCAATTTTCATGTGTCCGAGGAACTATCAAATACAAGAAATGGATCTTTTGTATCATTGGTTCAGTAACTTTGTGGATTAAACAAGAGTTTATGGCTAAACTCTGCCAAAATTTTTTATAAGAAAGCCAACTTTTTTAGTCTGAAAACAAGTTATAAATATGGGTTCTGTTTACATTGTGAAATACCATAAATTGTATCTGTTTCTTGAATATGCAGGTGGCTGAGAGAGCATTATTCCTTTGGAACAATGATCATATAGACAACTTAATAAAACAAAACCGAAAAGTGATCTTACCGATCATATTTCCAGCGTTAGAAAGAAACACCAAGACCCATTGGAACCAAGTGGTACTAAGTTTAACTTTGAATGTCAGGAAGATCTTTTCTGATGTCGACTCTCAACTCTTTGAAGAATGCTCTAGAAAGTTCGAAGAAGATGAATTGAAAAAGGAAGAAACCAAGTTAAAACGAGACGCCATATGGAAACGGCTTGAGCTAGCAGCTCAGGGTCATGAACAGGTGGTCATGTCTCAGAAGCTAATTGCGAACCATGTTTCAGCATCTGGCTAGACACACGCGCGCATGCACAGGCATTTTGAAAATCCGTCGATGGGATTTTGTTGCTGTTTTAGGTTGTTGTGATACTCTTGGTGACATAGGAGACAAATTTGTTCTTCTGGTTACGAATGGTGGTGGTGGTTTGATTGCCATGGATTTGTGTATATACTATTCAGGCGTTTTGAAATTGGTTGTTTTTTAGATGATTTGTAAAATTGCTATGTTGTTTTCTTGGATTTTAATCTGTATTAATCTTGTTATTTCTACATATAATTCATGTTTAAGGTCAATATAATACACTATCCTTGGTATGTGTGGTAAACGATAAGTTACAACTAATGTCTTTATAACCAGACCGAATTAGCCACTTGAAACGGGTCCCAGACATGGTGCGTGTTTGGTTTGGTTTGGTATGGTTTTGGAATGGACCTGCTAGTTTTGGCAGTTGGGTGGTTGAATTGGCGACCCTGTTCGTAGGTCCATGAACCATGGGTTTCATCGTCGAGGCTCTTTCCATGTCTTCAATGGGACATCATCTTAGTTCCTTGATTCCAGTGATAACCAATCGATTGTTTGGTTTACAGTCTTTGTTTTGTTTGGTTTCTATCCAAATTTTGGATATCTAAAAATTCGGATTCGGATTCAGATATTGATTTTCAAAAGTTTCGGATATTTTATCCGTAAACTATTTTTTATTTATTTATTTTTATTTTTTTATATTAGATAAATTTTTACTTTAGATTGAATTTTTTGTATATAGTGTAACTTTTATTATATGAGTTAGTTTTTTATATTTGTAAAAAAACTAAAAAATAAAACATAATAAAAAATGAATTTTGGATATCCGAATCCGCATCTGTATCCATATCCGAAGATAGTGATTTTCACTATTCGAAATTTTTGAATATCCGATATTTCGGATACAGATAGTGATTTCCACTATTCGAAATTTTTGGATATCTGAAATTCGGATATCCGAAATTCTGAATTAGTAATATATGTTTCAAATTACGTATATATATGTAATTTAAGTAATACAACAATAATACTGAATTAATAAGAGATAGTTATAACTCATCTTGAGTTTGATTAAAGGAAATAAATGACAACATATTATACTCAATATAATTTAAGAAGTTTAACTACAGTAAATTTGAAGATTTTCAATTTTGACCATTAATTTTTTCTTTTTCACATAATACATTTCACTTGCTTATGTCATATAAAAAAACATAAAAAGACATGTAACTATAAAATATATTTCTTTTAATTACATAATATTTAAAAACCAATGTGAAGAAATAGTATGTATATGTGGTTTGATGTTTTGGCCACCAGTTTTTTGGGTTTTACAGCTTGCCCTTCCAAACTGTGTTTATAATATTAATTTCTTTGTGCCTTGTAGCGAGAGAGAGAAACTGGGTTTTGGGGAGTGGAGCTCGGGTGGGGGTGCCGTCGATCGCAGTTGTTTTGCTTTTCCGGCCTCACATGGCGGAGAGGGGAAGGCGGAGATGGTGCGCTTTGCGTGGATGCTCGCCGTCGTCGGTTGTGGCGGCGTTGAGTCGGTGTGCCCTCCCTTCTGACTTGATTCGTTTCTGAGTGTTGTGGTGGTTGTCAGCAATGGCAGAGGCGACAATGATGGCAACCGTTTCACAGTGTGCATCTACTTCGCTCTTTGTGGCGGTGGTGTGGGCTCTGTTGCCGCTCTGCCTTCCCTCCGTGGTTGAGGTGGGGCTAGCGAGGGTCTGCGAGTGATGTTTGATGGTTACAGTGGTTAGTTTACCGTCGGTTTTTGGGCTGTGAGGTCCTCAACAGCCGTCGTGTGGCAGTCCCTGTGGCGGTGGTGTCGTCGCTGTCATCGCAATGACCTAGGTTTTCAAATCTGAAGACGCGATGACTTAGAGTCTTTAGATCTGATGTTTTTTTTTCACGGAAGCTACGGCTTTTTCTCCGGTGACCCTTCAGCCTCCTTTCACGGCTAGGGTGGGATCGGTTGCGATGTTGATGGTGTAAGCGGTTTTTTGGCCCGTCTTTTTTTAGTTCATTTTATATGTCTTTGTCTCTGACATATGTTTAGCACTATCTCATCTGAGATCTGGTTCTGTGGTCGGTTTGCATGTTGTAATTTGCTGGTTCTGTGTGTCGATAACGATGAATCATAGTTCATCTAAGACGGTTGTTTGTTGGTAATTGGGAGCTATGATTGTAGAGCGAAATGGTGTCGATGGGTATGGCTTGGTGACCGTTTATGTTTTGCATCCGCACACGAATACCAGTTTTGAGCCTCATCACATGTATTGCATTGCTACGCATTGTTGATTTTTTATGTTGTGACAAAGAGTATATTTTACGGGCTTTGCCCCTTTTATTTAAGTTGTTATGCAATGTGTTTATTAAGAATGAAAAGTCTGGTTATATGTTTGGCTATGATGATAGATCTCAGCCTTTTTTTCCAGTCCGTCACACGCGCGAAGTGCGTGAATGTTTACCACTAGTGTACTTAATAAATAATTTATGATTTTTAATACTTCAGTTTAGATTTATTCTTTTATCAACGTTATGTTACAAGGTATATGTGTTTGTATCTGGGCTATTTGGTGTTTGCTTTTACAACGAAGTATGTTTTTGGTTTTGCAAGAGTGTGATAGTCAATTTTATGACGGGATACGACTTTTATTACGTAGTACACCTTCGGTTTTACGCTTTAAGATTATACGGTTTAGTGACAACCGTTGAGATATGTTTATGCGCTTTGATATTCAAGATTGTGCCGCCGCTGAAGGCGAGGCTTGGGGATGCGCACAACCCTTATTTTTTATATTCTTTTCTTGTTCTTTTGGGGTTTTCAAAGGGTGTAGGCGATGTTGTGACCATGACTTGATGTCCACGTTTTGATATTTGATATAGTTCTTGATGTCTTAGGTTTTACGTCGAAATTATCATCGTTACAATATGTTTTGGTGTTTTGTCATCGAATTATGGCGCAATGCGCGGGGTGAAAAACTAGTTAAACATAATAAAACAAAAATATATGTCTTGGTTAAACCAGAAATCTAGTTACACAAAAGTCTCGGTGTAGTTTAATTATTGCTCTTTAAAAATAACAACCACTAACAATGGACCATGTCCCTCCGGTAATTGCATAGATATCAGAAATCCTAATCGCCTAGACTCCTCATCCTTGACACTTCCCATTAAATATACAAGGATCCATACATATCCTATCAACATATGACATATTATGGTATTCTTGTTATGACTAGTTTGACCAGACAAGTATGTTGTATAATAAAACAACCATGATAACTCACCTAAGTTTAATAGTCCGGATCTGGCTTACGAGAGATTAGAACTACGTGCCTATTGATCATCAAGATGTGCAAAGTTACGTGACTAGGTATAGGATTTAGGAATAGGTAATCATTCACAATGTTAGCTTTGAATTACTAGTCACAATTTAAGCATAGTTAATCAAGCTATGCATAACCTAGAAATACGGTATTTACTGTCTAACCTAGTTTTGACATACAAACCACATTCCAAAATCAAATTTAAACAGTCAAATCGAACCTTGAACATACTTGCTAGACGATACCGGATCGTTAGATGCCCGCAAGATGCTTAAAATGATGATTTGAAAGTGAAAACTTCATTTGAATGTGAGAAAATGGTTAAGGTTCGAAACCTCATTTAAAGGCTAGACTTTAGCTTCGTCACAAATCATTTTGGGGTCCAATTGATGGTCCGCCATTGACCTCTTCGACTGCCTTGTCCATCTTAGCTGCACGCGGACCATTACTGAACTTGGGGGCGGTCTGCTATGGTGTCAGTTCATCAGACATGTGTCGAGGCTCAACGATTAGTCATCGGAAGCATATCGGCTTCTCATATGTTGCTTAACCAGGCCCTTCTTAGACCATTATAGGTAATGGTAGCGGCCCACTACTTACTATGATCTAATTATTTCGAATAGAATTCCTTAGTAGAACGTGCAGGACCGGGTTTGTCACAGAAACACTTGGATTTCTCTCAAACTCGCTTATACAAACACTCAGTTCAGATAAAGTAAAGTCTTTCACAAGAGTTGATAATAATATAATAAGTAGTGAACACACATAAATAAATTTTCAAGACACTTGTATATATTATTTCTCAACTCAAGATATTACAAGACTCTTACAAGCATGATACATGAGTTACAATGAGAGACTATATACTAGATCCTACAGCCGGATATACTTTGATACCAGCTGGAAACCTAAGACTAAAACATATACTACAATGCTAAAGTTAAGGTATCTTAGATAAAGTATTATCTAAGATATGGTAGTCATGACATGTCCATGACTTATCTTTTGTCACCAACTAAAGATGGCAACTGTACTAACATAAAATGTAAACAGTGGATTAAAGTATGATCAACTACATGGCTTTTGAGAAAATGCCATGCAGTATCTCAGAGATTTGCAGCGGAGTGTCAGGAAGGCCATACTTATATCCACTGGATAATAGCAGTGTTTTCCGAAGGTAAGTTGGCTTCGGAAGAACAAGTTCTTCCGAACCCACTTATACTTCGGAAGAGGCTTCTATACTTCCGAGGCTTGAGGACTTCTGTACTTCGGAAGTTCACTTCAGATCTTTCTTTCTAAGTCTTGAACTTCGGAAGTAGGTTATTTGTCTTTGGAAATTGGAACTTTTCCTTCGGAAGTAAGCTTTACACTTTGTCTTCGGAAGATCTCCTTTTTCCTTTGGAAGTTCCAAACTTGGCTTCGGAAGTCCTTTATTTGTTGTACCAAAATCTTCTAAGTGACTTGGTTTTGGTTGCACCACCCTTTCTAGATCCAACAGACCGCTAAGATATCGGGTGACGGTCCGCCACTCCTATTTTCACAGCTTGATTCTGGCTAAGGACTTCACACCTTAGACCCCGTTACCAAGGCGTTGCCTCCATATTTCTGTTTGCTTACAAAATTACTGTTTAAACTAAGGATATTACACAAAAGGTCAAATGTTCAATCTTGCACGGTGTAAGTTGTGTAGTTTATTGGATATAGAATCTTAATTATTATTTAGAGTTTAAAGACAAAATTATTTTCTTTTGTGTGACAAGTAGATGAAACTAAAAAAAATAAATCATGTAATTTAAAACATCAGTTAACACACGTAATAGAAAAAGGACGTCGTTAATTTGGTTTATTAAAAATTAATTAAAACAATTTCGGTTTATAAAAAAATTCTTTTAATAAAGGTAATTAATCTAAGCTACCAAAATGAGTCGTTATAAACTTAAAATACCATATATCCTCATCAATTATGTTTTTATGTATCAAGATTATACAATATTTCTTTATTCTTTCAATCTCATAATCTAAAAAGTCTATAAAAAATTCTCTTAGAATATAATATAATTCAAAATGGTATTCGACCAAATATGTTAGTGTTATACATGTAATATAGCATTGAATGATATAATGAGATGTAATATAATTTTTGTAATATTGAACTTTTAATGTACTTAATAAATATATATATATATAAGAAATAGTATATGTAAGATTTCAACTTTTATTTATGATTTTTTTAACACTTCAGTTTAGGTTTATTCTTTTATCAACGTTATGTTACAAGGTATATGTGTTTGTATCCGGGCTATTTGGTGTTTGCTTTTACAACGGAGTATGTTTTTTGGTTTTGCAAGAGTGTGATAGTCAATTTTATGACGGAATACGGCTTTTATTACGTAGTACACCTTCGGTTTTACGCTTTAAGATTATACAGTGTAGTGACAACCGTTGAGATATGTTTATGCGCTTTGATATTCAAGATTGTGCCGCCACTGAAGGCGGTGTTCGGGGATGCGCACAACCCAGATTTTTTTATATTCTTTTTCTCTTCTTTTGGGTTTTTCAAAGGGTGTAGGAGATGTTATGACCATGACTTAATGTGCACGTTTTGATATTTGATATTGTTCTTGATGTCTTAGGTTTTACGTTGAAATTATCATCGTTGCAATATGTTTTGGTGTTTGCGTTTTGATATTTGAGATGTGATCGAATTATGGTGCAATGCGTGGGGTAAAAAACTAGTTAAACATAATAAAATAAAAAGATATGTCTTGGTTAAACCAGAAATCTAGTTACACAAAAGTCTTGGTGTAGTTTAATTATTGCTCTTTAAAAATAACAACCACTGACAATGGACCATGTCCCTCCGGTAATTGCATAGATATCGGAAATCCTGGTCCCCTAGACTCCTCATCCTTGACACTTCCCATTAGTTATATAAGGATCCATACATATCCTATCAACATATGACATATTATGGTATTCTTGTTATGACTAGTTTGACCAGACAAGTATGTTGTATATAAAACAACTATGATAACTCACCTAAGTTTAATAGTCCGGATCTGGCTTACGAGAGATTAGGATCTGGATTACGAGAGATTAGAACTACAACCTATTGATGATCAAGATGTGCAAAGTTACGTGACTAGGTATAGGATTTAGGAATAGGTAATCATTGACAATGTTAGCTTTGAATTACTAGTCACAATTTAGCATAGTAATTAGGCTATGCATAACCTAAAAATACGGTATTTACTGTCTAACCTAGTAATGACATTCAAACCACATTCCAAAATCAAATTTAAACAACCAAATCAAACCTTGAACATACTTACTAGACGATACCGGATCGTTAGAGGCCCGCAAGATGCTTAAAATGATTATTTGAAAGTGAAAACTTCATTTGAATGTGAGAAAAATGGTTGAGGTTCGAACCCTCATTTAAAGGCTAGACTTTAGTTTCGTCACGAATCGTTGTAGGGTCCAATTGATGGTCCGCCATTGACCTCTTCGACTGCCTTGTCCATCTTAGCTGCACGCGAACCATTACCGAACTTGGGGGCGGTCCGCTATGGTGTCAGTTCATCAGACTTGTGTCGAGGCTCAACGATTAGTCATCGGACACATAGCGGCTTCTCATATGTTGCTTAACCGGGCCCTTCTTAGACTATTATAGGTAATGGTAGCAGCCCACTACTTACTCTGATCTAATTCTTTCGAATTGAATTCCTTAGTAGAACGCTAAGATATCGGGTGGCGGTCTGCCACTCCTCTTTTCACAGCTTGATTCTGGCTAAGGACTTTACGCCTTAGACCCCGTTACCAAAGGCGTTGCCCCCGTATTTCTGTTTGCTTACAAAATTACTGTTTAAACTAAGGATACACAAAAGGGCAAATGTTCAATCTTGCATGGTGTAAGTTGTGTAGTTTATTGGATATAGAATCTTAAATTATTATTTAGAGTTTAAAGACAAAATTTTTTCTTTTGTGTGACAAGTAGATGAAACTAAAAATAATAAATCATGTAATTTAAAACATCAGTTAACACACGTAATAGAAAAAGGACGTCGTTAATTTGGTTTATTAAAAGTTAATTAAAACAATTTCGGTTTATAAAAAAATTCTTTTAATAAAGGTATTTAATCTAAGCTACCAAAATGAGTCGTTATAAACTTAAAATACCATATATCCTCATCAATTATGTTTTTATGTATCAAGATTATACAATATTTCTTTATTCTTTCAATCTCATAATCTAAAAAGTCTATAAAAAATTCTCTTAGAATATAATATAATTCAAAATGGTATTCGACCAAATATGTTAGTGTTATGCATGTAATATAGCATTGAATGATATAATGAGATGTATATAATTTTTGTAATATTGAACCCACATCTTATACTCACCTCTCTTACGTCAACAAAAGCTATAGAAACTCAAGTACGTTTTTTACACATTTACTCTTCTTCTAGTCTTCACCAATAATTAACCCCTAACCCATTCATCGGACCACCGCTGGAGCTCATCTCATTGTTGAACCAGATTAATGGAAGATAGCACAAATGATTATTCTGGACTCACTCTCATGCAGAAGAAAGATTGCTTCTTTTTTGTTCAGTACGGTGCATGTAGTTTTGGCATCAACTGCAGGTTCAATCACCCCGCTCGGGAAGATTCTTTGGTATATCTTTTATCTCTTCGTCTCGATCATCTTCTTTAGGTGGTAGATTTGTCATAAAATAGTGTTTTGTATACACACTTTAATTTGAATAAACCCTATTAGTTGTATGTTTTGATGATTTGATTATTGCTCTTTGTATAATTGATTCTCTTGCTTGATTCTTTGTCTAAAGTTAGAAAGTGATGTATGTGAAGGTTGTTCAGGAAGGAAGGAGTAAAAATAGGAACGCAAATTACACTCGGAAAATCCCGTGCAAGGTATAAGTGATGAATTAGATATCGGTTTTAAGCAGTGTTGTAAAATTGTGACTAGCCTTCGATTAGTCACTGGTTAGTCGCTAACCGGAGGTTAGCCGCTTCGATTTAACCAAATCGGAGGTGCTAGGCGGTAGCTGGTCAAAATTTGTCAAAGTCGGACCAAATCATCCTAATCGGTCGTGTTCCGGCGATGATAACCACCGGATTTGCATTCCGGCGAGGATGTGCGACTCCGGTGACCGGAATGACGGAAAGCTACGATTGTCGGTGATGGAGTGATGGAAGGGAATGGGTTGTTCTATTTTAGGGTTAGATCATTTAGTTAAGTTTTTAAATTTTTATATTTAACCCCCTTAATATCTATCAATTTACAGATTATCCTTCAAACTTGCAAATTATTTCATAAAAAATATAAATTTGCAAAATTATACATAAAAGTCTGATCCAATTAATCCCGATTATAACGCCTAACAAATTTTACAACACTGGTTTTAAGTATATACATGGGGTGTTTGGTTCTTATGGTTTTGATTTTTTTTATGAGTTTGTGAATTTGTTAGTAGCAATTTCAAGGTTATTGATCTTCTTATTAATTTTTTAATGGTAAATGTGTGTCACTACTTCGAAGAATATGTGTTATTTTAATCGGTCACACATATTCCTAGTCGAGACCACAACCCTAACCCCCTCAGGAGAAAACCTGTTATTAGGAAAAAACCTCCTGTGTCAACCCTTGACCTCTCAATGTTTACATATTATTGGTATCTCATCTTATTTATTAATTAACCTATACTTTTATTTTAGGGGCATTTAAACATTTTCTCTACTTAAACTCATTAGTTACATATTTACTTATATTAAAATATTAATTACATATTTTCCCTTTATAAAACACACACACACACACTAGAAGGGTGCATGCGTAATGCGACGGGACAACATTTTATATCCGATACAAATTTTTAATTTTTGTTAATCTTATATTAATTTTACAAACTTTATTATATTTTTTAAGCTAAAATTAAAACACCAAATAAATTATTTTGCATGATTGTACATTTATGCATTAACTTATTGTACCTTACAAAATACATATCGGTTCAACAAAAATATTACACAAAAACACAAAAAATACACATTTACGATTGTAGTATCAAAAAGTCTTTAAACATGATAGATTGATATAACATAAATCTTAAAACAAATTAAGTTTTTTTTGTTTATGGGTAGATAATGTAAAATTTTATGTAAGTTATAGTAATTATAAGGTTATTATGTAACTAATTGTAAGAGGTAATTTATAAATAATGTTAAGAATACTATTTATTTTTAAAAATGGTTGTACCTTATACATTAAGTGAGGTAAGTGTTCTTAATATAATTGTTTCTTAAAATACCTTCTCATATGTTTTATATTTAGTGTGTGTGTGTGTGTGTGTGTATATATATATATATATAATATATATATATATATAAAGAACCCTATTGAAGCAATTATACACATAAGTGGTGATATGTGATGTTTGAAGCAATCATACTTATAAAAATAACAATCTGTAGTGATAAAGCTAGGATTTTTCATTTGAGGAGTCATAATAGAAACTTTCGCAAAATTGTTAAGAACGTCATATAGCCTTTAATAGCGATGATGTTTAACGTGAGTGATAACAATGTCGACTAGTAAATATAATTTTGATCACTTATATGTTGAAAACCATTTAAATTTAGTATTTTTTATTGTCAAAAATATTTATCTTGATATAATTTTTTTTATTTATCTTCCAACTAACCATTTGATTATTTGAGGACAAAAGTAGTAAGGATCTCGATTATAGACCTCAATTAGTGAGAAATATGGTTTGTCAATTGTCGGAGGGTCACTAGACCTGTTGTAGTTCCATATTTGACAATGTGTGTTGAGACAATTCTGTTGCTTCTTTATTTTCAAAAGTCTAGGGGGCGATCACAAAATATTATAGGGGCGATCAGGATTTTCACGTATATATAACACCGATTGATTTTCAGGGTAGGCAGTTGGTCCCATCCTCAAGCTTTATGTCTACCCTTAACTATGAGGGTTTACAGGACAACTGGTTTACTCACCAATCAAACTAGTCTTTTGGGTTGATTTTTCTTGTTTGGTCCATAACAGTAGTATCAGAGCCAAAACTCGAAGTGGTGGCCCACGGAGTGATGCCTTAGAGGGAGCCAGTCGTGACCAACAAGGCTATTGGCCCTTAAGGAAGGGAAAATGTTATGGATTGACTCTTATGGTATAAGAATGTCCCACACCCATTTATGAGCAACTAATATGAGGCTTATAAACCAAATGAATTTCCTCACATATCAGACTAGTTATTTAAGTTGAGTAATCTTGTATGGTCTATAAGATAGTGTTTATCTTGATTAATCTATTATGCTAGCTAACGGTGGTTGTTCATATTACATGTCTCCTTATCTTTTACTATAATTAGATGCAATATGGACAACTTTCATCACTTCCTTTACATATATTTGTTTCCAAAAAAGTTTCTTAAGAAGTTTATATACACACTTGGTTTGGGTAAAAGTGACATCATAATGATCGTTCAAATGATTTTTGACGCAGTTTTACCGTGCCGGAATTTGCAAGTATGGAAGCTATTGTGACTTTAATCATTCAATTCTAGATCCTCCACTTCAATACAACTCTGATGGACTTCCGATGCGATGGTAATTTATTTCGTATACCTTTTTTTGGTAGATTCTAAATAGAGGAACATTTTTCGGCGTATATATTATCTAATGAAGGTAATTACACACATATATATATCGTCTTAGTATTAGGTCTCAAAACATTAACTATTAGATGCATGGACGTTACATACAATTGGACCAAATACTTAGGGAATGTTTTGACTCAATATTTCATAAGCAGGGTAAGCCGATATGCACTTTCTATATGCGTAATCGTAAGTGTGGCTATGGAGCACGTTGCAAGTTCCATCACCCGGAGTTATATTTTGTCCCACAAGAGTATGGTTCTCATGCTTTTGATGAAGGTCATGAGTATTATGATGTATCGTTTGGATCCACTAATGGAGGATGTATCCCGATAAGCGCTACAAGAACGCCAAACCTTCTGTCAAATAATGCAGATATATAACAACAACTAGTAATATATGCTTGACATGAAACCTTCTTGAGTTTATGTTTGGAGTTTTGATATGTTGGCTTTTAAATGCTTGGATGGTTGTTGATCTATGAATATGGTTGTTTGTTTTCATGATGTTTGTTTTGTGCTAATTTTGCCCGTTCAGACATAAATTGTTGTATGGGAAACTTTCTACAAGTGTTGAAAAGAGCAAGATTATTGTGTTTGTGGTCCACAAAGATTTTATATAAGATTTTATATGTGAAGATTAAAATTAGTTTTTTTTATCTTGTGAAGAACTATAGACCAATGGCTCCCTTCTTAGTTACTAGTTTTGTTACATTATATAACTAATAATTATTCCCCATGAAGTACCAAATCTTAGACCAACTAGCTTTTAGGATCTCACGGTCTCACTTATATCAGAGAGTCATCCATGTAATTCTCAATTAACTAATTTATTAATATAGAAAATTGATAGAGATGATTTAAATCCTTTGTTTTATTTAACATGAATATGTTAGGGCATTTAATCTTTGTCTTGCGACGATATTGGTTATCATTAAGGTTTGACAATTACAGGCTCTAAACTAAATCCACTTTTGCACACCAAAAATAAACCCAAGCACTCGTAGGAACTAAACCCTAAATTTATAACCAAGATTAAAATGTTTGACTAGGTGTAATAATCGAAAAAATTAAAACCTAAATAATAAAGAAGAGCTTAATTATTAAATATTATAACTTAAAAAAACTTATGTCTATTGTATTTATAAGTCCTAACCTAGGTTGCTTGTGTCTATGTATGTATATATGATCACCACTCATGACCATTAATTGACTCTCTTGGACTCTTAATGAACATAATTAACCCTATAATTGATTAATATTGAAAATGAATTATCTTATGAAACATATTGAATATATATATATACTAGACTAAAGTCCCGTGTAATACACGGGTTCAATCATTAAAAAATATTTTTAGTGAAAAAGGTTTGTAAGTCATAATATTATTGTTAATATTTTGTCTATCGATTTTTATGTTTAATTTTTTTAAATCATCTATATCTAATATTAGTAGTTTTTCTTTATCAATGCTTATAATTCTGAATAATGTATAATATGAAATGAAATTAACTTTCTAGCCTATAAGCATCCAAAAACTTTAGGTAATAATTAAATTATATTGAACATGACGCTAAATTCAAAAGACACTTTCTAGCCTATAAGCATCCAAAAACTTCTTTATATATAAAATTTGATGTTCTTTTGTAATTTTATCATAATTATCTAATATTAAACCTTTTAATTCATGTTTAGTTATAGCTTGATATAATGCAACATATAGCTTGAATCGGTGTCAGAGACCAAACATGTCACTACACAAAAGTTTAGACTATTTTTGTGATTTTTAAAGTTTGGGGACCAAAGATGCATTTGATTAAACCACATGGATCATTTATGCAAAATTTTTTTTGATAAAAACATAAATCAATTCCATCCTTAAATCAATTAAAACTAAAACAAAATTCCATGCTTTCATAAACAAAAACATAAATTAGTCAAATTGATTTAAAAACTAAAATATTAATATTCACATATTAAAATCAAAATCCTTGAATCGTACGGACCACTACTAATAATGCAATCGAGATTTGTATATATGAGCATAGAATTAAAACTTTGCACAAAGCTATTGTGATTTAAAATTTAGGGTGTGAATGATATTAAATAGATTAATAAATGCGTAAAATGATCGATGAGTTGAACTTGAAACATAACGTGATTTGGGTTAATCGAAATCATGATATGCTTGTAAATTGAAAAGGATATGAAATGGTTCATCTTTCCATTTGAAAATTGGTATCATGATTTGGTGAAATCAAAACCTTGAATTAATTATTTGAGACCCTTAATTTGAAAAAAATACGTAAAATCATTTCGAAATAGAAGACGCGTATTTCTTTTCCTTTGCATAAGATGAGTGAATTAGAAAACCTTTAATTATTTGTCTGAATAAGCAAGAATCCAACATGTTTAATTCACAATTTAGTGTAATACAACATGTAAAAACTCTATATGTTTGCTGAGATAGAATCAACTTGTTCTTAGTTGTGAAAAACAACCAACTATAACTTGCAATCTATTTTAATATTTTATTTTGAAACCATCACAATACCCTTTGTAATGAGTTTTTTTCAAAGTAGTATTGGTAGAAAAATAATCTAACAATATGAATATTTTAAAAACTATTTATCAAAATGGTTTTTTTACTGAAAAGTTACTTTTTCTTATTTATAATATGATTGGATAAATTATTTCTACTTTTACTAACATTATTTAAGTAAAATTAAAAGGATAAGTTTCAATAAATAAAATACAATTTAGCATCTCTCGTAATTTAAAAAATGTTTTATAGTTCTTTCTATGAATGTTTTCTTAAAACCTTTTCAATAACGTTTTCTCATACAAAAATAATAATACTCTTTCATCAATATTTTTTAAACATTTATGTATAGAATACATGTTATTATATAAAATAGATATTTTTATGAAAGTAAACGGTTTATGTAAATTTTTTAAAATAACAATATATATTATGTAACTTTATTAAATATAAATTTATCCATAGTAATAATCATTTATATAAGCATATACATAAAAGATATAATAAAAATCATATACAAACAACACTAGTTTCATCTTGTAAGCCGGCTCGATCTTGACACATGAATCTCGGGCTCAAAACCATTTATTAATCCGTCCCGAGTGACTTACGAGACGTCATGTTTCGTTTCTCCTCTAATTGTTTCTGGAAGTCTATTTACAACATACATGTCATCAGTAATTTTGAACCTTACATCTATAATTCGTTAAATAAAATAAAAAATAAACTATTAACTTTTTCCTTTCCTCATGATACTTAAATAAAACAATTTTAAAGAATGTATTTTTTATTAAAATCAGTTTTTCTTATTATATCTTTTAAGCTACTTAAAAATATTTTCAAAAAATACATATTTTTTAAAAGAAAAAATGCATCTACTTTTGTGTGAAATTGAAACAAAATTATAGTGAAAAATTCAATTTTTCTATATAAAAAGATGATTTAAAATTAAGTTTGAGTGAATAAAAAAATAAGTTATAGAAAAACTTTCTATTTTTAATTACGACATATGAACCAAATGTTTTTATAATTTTATTAACCTTTGTACTTTACTATTTCTATATAATATTATTTTAAAGTGAAATAAATTTAACAAAGTGAGAAAAAAAGCAATTTCTTAAACAATTATTATGGTAGATGAATATTCTATATACATTGTGAATCTAAGGATCGCAGTCAGGAGTTATCAGTGTTGGTCGAAGACAAGTCAACGTTTGCTGAATCAACGTTGGTTTGGTTTAATTGTTTTGTATTAAATTTTAATATCAATGAAGATTCAACAACACACTAACAGAAACACAATTAATGAATAATATGTATTCATTAAAATATGTTAATGATTACAAAATAATGAATGAATGATATCAAAGTTTGTTATGAATGATGTGACGGCTGCTAGGGTTTGATTGAGTGAATTGATGTGATGTTCGCTGTTTGTGTAATTGTTGTATTGCTATTGTTGTTGCCATTCAATCAATCGCCTAATAAATCGTTCTTGAATCGAAACCTAGGATCCATAGATATAGACAATGATGTTTCTGTTACAGGAAACACCGGGTCTCTTGAGATTTGATTTGTTTCAGTTAAGGAATCATCGGATTTCTTGGGATTCATATAACTGTCTTGTTGACTTGTTGACTTGTAACACTTGTATTATACAAGTGTTTGGACTCCGTAGGAATAGTGTATTCCGTAGGAATTTGTTCTTCCGTAGAAGTCTTGTTCTTCTGTAGATGATTTGTTCTTCTGTAGGAATCTTGTTCTTCCGAATCTGATTTGTTCTTCCATAGGAATTCTTGTTCTTCCGCAGCTGATTTGTTCTTCCGTAGGAATCTTGTTCTTCAGTTCTGGTTGTTCATCCGCAGAGGATCTTCGGATGTAATTTTACTTGTAAGAAACATATCTACGGAAGAACAAAATGTTCATCCGTAGATGTTTCTTACACTTGGTCAAATTCAGAAATTGACCAAATATAATGTTCGTACCTGCAACCATACATAAATCAACACACATATATATGGGTTAACCTATATATACAATGCATACACAATAATGAATTACAACCATTCATTACAGATATTACTTCAAGTACTAAGCCTATACAAAATTGACTAGATCTACTGATCCTAGACCTAACAATACTCCCCCTTAGGCTTAGATACTTGTAACCAGTTCTTCAAAACTGAAAGCTCCTTAATCTTGAACCATTTTCTTTTGAAATATGATACTGCATCCTTTTGATCATCGTATTTGTACTTGATCTCCATTCTGCATATCCTTTGAAGTGTCTCAAAACTCAATCCCAATACATCTTTTTCAGTGGTGAGGGTTTCTACAACACATTGGTTGTTAACAATCTCCAGTTCATCTTCTTCTGAGATTCTCAATTCTGTTATATCTTCAATGTTAGCTCCCTTCAGCATCCCAACATTATATCTTCTTCTTTTGTATACTTTGGCATGCAGCTTATCCACAACTTGTATCATATGAATGTATAAGCATAAATCATTCTGAGCTTTTTCATCTGTCAGATTTGGAAATAATTTATCATGTAAGAATGATGTGTAGCTTGGATGAAGCATTTTGATCTCTATAGGGTTGAAGATTCTTATTTTGTCACCTTTCCTACCATCAGCATTCCTCAGCAACACCGTTTCTTTTGTTTTCTCAACATCCCCACTCAGTTATGGGAATAGTGTATTGATTTCCTCCAATGAATTTGATGGCTGTTGTTTTCCTGTTAGAGCAACCAACTTTCCTTAGAACTTCATCATCAACTAATGAGGAAGAGTTAGTGCTTGATCTTTTTTCTCTCTCTAATCTTCTTTTGTGCTCAATATCCTCTCTTTTTGCTTCTCTAATCACATCATCTTTGAATTTGGTCTTTAACTTTCCCACCAACACAGAGAAATCTCTTCTCCTGAGTGAATTGGATAGTTAGACATTGTAAGATTCTGCAGATCCTTGATGTCTTTCTCATGAAGTCTTAGTACAGCCTCTGTATCATGGAATATTGAATTCTTCCAGAGGTTCTCTTTATAATTGCACAATCCCAGTCTGGATCAAATTTCCAGGCCATAATCATGTTCTCTTCTTCAGAACTGGAGGTTGTGATATGATCATATAGCTCTATGAGAGTTGATTTCTGTTCAGTGATCTCTCTGACAGTTGTCCCTAATGGCCACACTTTCCTAGGAATGATGACCCTTGTTTCTCTGATCAGTTTGTCTTTTCCTTTGTGTTGATCTTTAGATTCAACAGTTATAGGATCAGCAGAGAGTCTGCTTTGTTGCTCAAATGATGAGGTTGGAGCTTCAGTTCTGAATCTGACTCCAGTATCAAGTTCAACATTCATTACATGTTCCATCATTCTTCTTAGTTCACCAACAATTCTTCTTTTAAGCTCATGAGCCTTGTAATTGTGTCCCTGAAGCCAATATACCATATTGTACTTGGTGATTTAGCAGTGTCACAATGGCCTAGATCTTTCTTGATTTTCTGAATGGCTTGAAAAGTGGTGAATGCTTCATAGTCACAATTTGGAATTATGAACCTAGCAAGCTCAAACTCTTTCATCATATCTTTCATCTCAGTCAAGTTTATTCTTTCAACCATGTCAAATGGGAACCCATGATTGATCAAGGTCATAAACACAGATGACTCAGGCCTCTCTTCCATGATGTCTTTTGTTGTAAGAAGAACATCAGTCTTTGATTCTTCTTGAGCTTTGTTAGGTTCATCTTCAATCAGCTCTTTCTATTCAGCATCGCTCTCAGATTCATCAATAGCAACTTGCTTTGATATTGAATTTTCCACAGAAGGAGTGTGCTTAAAAGAGGTATGCCTTGACCGTTTAGGAGAATCTTCAACACTGATTACTTGAATCTTTGTTGAGCCCAAATAATTCCTCTTCCTTGAGTATTGAATGAGTTGCTTAGAAGATTCAACAGGTTTCTTTAGTTGGTTTGATTCAAGAGCACATATCTTCATTTTCAGTTCATCAATCTCTTCTTCTTTTCTTCTCAACAGAGCTGATTGATCATAGAGAGTGTCATTAATTTGATCAATTTTCACAGTTAGCTTCTCATTTTCATCTTTCTCTTTCTTTACTGCTTCTTTGAGTTCAGAGTCTTGTTGAAGAAGGGCATCAATAACTTCATTATTGCACACGACATCTTCTCTCAAGCTTTTGATTCTTGATTCTAGTTGCATCAACATTTCATCCTTTCTTGCAATTATTCCTTTCAGATCTTGTATTCTTTGCTTTCTATTGTTGGACTTCAGAACAAGCTTTTTGTATTCAGCAACCAGATAACTCTTGCTGATGGGGATGTCAGAATCACTTAGATCATCTTCATTGTATGCAATCACATCAACATTTACTTCTTCTTCCTGATGTTGAGAAGCAATCTCATCAACATTTACTTCTTCATGGGCTACACTTGCTGAGCTTGAACTGGACTCAATAACTTGAACTTTCGGTTCTTGATGTGGTTGTTGTTGTTGTTGATGATTAGTGACCGGAGAGACTGGTTCAGTTTTATTTGAGAGTACAGGGGATTCAGTTTTGGTTAATGACAGTTGAACTGTACTTGCTTGTGAGTCTAACTCTATCTCCTCAGTATAAATGCTCTCAGTGGATGAATTTTCTGGATTTGGAGGTTGTTGAAAAGGTTTCATTTGAAGCTGATTTGGTGATTGAGAATGACTTGGAGAGATTGGTTGAGTGTTTTGGCTAGCTGGTGATTGTGGTAGGGGTGTTTGTTGTTGATTTGGAGAGATAGGTTCTGTGTTTTGGCTTGCTGGTGATTGTGGTAGAGATGGTTGAGGTTGATGATGTATGGGTGATGTATCTACTGATTGAGTGTTTTGAACATTGGTTGATGAAACCTCTTGTTGATCTTCCCACACAAGCTCTTGAGGAATGTTTGCATGAGCATCTATCACATGATCAAACATGGGCATGTCACCTCCTTCATATTTCCCAGATATTTTATTTAGTACAGATCTGTCAAGGTGTGCTTGAACGAACACACCACCATCCACAGTAGTTCCAGGCAGATCAGCATTTATGATTAATTGCAGAAACCTTAGAAACATATACATCTTGTCAGCCTTCTGCACTTTTATGTGATCACATAAGCAGTTGAAGATGTACTTTGAGTAATTGTAGGTTCTTCCCTTAAAAACACCAACAATGCCAGAAGAGATATGCCTTGAAAATCTATCAAGTCCAGATTTTCTATTTGAGATGCACTTAAAATATGTGTGGCAGAGCAATCTGTATGGCTTGCAGAGTCTTCCTTTCTTGATTTCTCCCTTCTCGAAATCACCGTCATACCCCATCAGGAGAAAAACTTTCTCTATGTATTCGTTTTTGAACACATCGGGATGACTAGCTTCAACATCTCCCAACTCAAGAACTCTTCTTATTGTCTGTTCATCGATTCTCAGCCTTCGATTCTTCACATCAGCAACAATAACTCGACCATTTTCCTCTATTTGGGCGGAGTTCCAGAAATCAGTGATATATGATTGGTGAATCACAGGCTCTGCTTATAAGGCATAGAACAACCTAGATCTTCTTAAATATCGAATAATATCTTGACACCCTTCTGAAACACGGTCGTCTGGGTTTAAGAAAGCACACATATTGTGCTCACTCGCAAATCGATTATATCTGTTCATAAGAAAAGATTTCGTTAGAATCACATTATTGATATGAGAATACAAACAGTTGTGAGATTAAACAAAACTCAAACACATTCTTGAATATTACGACATGTTTTACCATGAAAAAAACGGATTAAGAACACAGAAATATGTTTGTTTAAGGTTTTGATTTGGTAAGATTTGAATGTTTTGAAAGAGGGAAAAGCTTGTTGAGAGTGTGTTTTTCTAGGTCTGAAAAAGTGAACTGAAAAAGCGAATAATGAATTTTGAAGTCAAACAACATCATTTATACTCTCAGACACCTTAATTGTATCACATTAATGAAGTGGGACCCTCAACAAATTCTGCCGTAGATCATCTACGGATCCCATAAATCATCTGCGGATGACTTAACGACATCTGCTGATGAAATATAACTTACATTTTCACATATTACCAAACCGTGAAATTAAATTATTTGTTAATCTCTATTCATCCGTAGTTTACCAATCTATGGATAAACATTTAAAGTTTCAACACTGTAGCTACTGCTGATGCTTAAGATGGCACTGTAGCTTCTGCTGATGCTTAAGATGGCACTGTAGCTTCTGATGATGCTTAAGATGACACAATGCAGAGAATTATTGTTGTATGGTCCAAGTTCATTGCTTAGAACTATTTATTGCTTTTGGACCTTGTTGATTTTGTATACATGACAACTTAGCACAAGAAAGTTTAAATGATTTTAAAGAAAATTTCATGTATCTGGGAGCTAAGATGGTGCTCAGATTCCAATTCCTTCAAATTGATAATGAAATAGACAAAGCTGCTGATTGATAAACTTAACTTCATGTATTTCTACTCCCCCTAAATTTTTGATTAATGATGACATTAAGCATTTATCATAAATTTCTAAGAAGAATAACATGAGTGACATTTAACTGTATGATGATGAGCAGACATATATTTACATATGATGGGATCATACTATAATACTAAGCCTCTTCCTGATGAGTTATTTTGTTAAATTGATACCTGAACAAAGTTCTGATTGCAAGTATATTGTCCACTTAAATCCATACAAGAGCTCATGTATCAACTAGGCATGCTGTTTATCATGTTTTCATATTGATTTGGAAATAACTGTTATGGGCTTCATATTTGATTCACAAGATTTTGTCCACCCTTTGCAAGTCAAATCATCATTTTTTCACACTTAAGAACTATGTACTTTAAGTTATAAGTTCTATCTTGAGATGCAGTTGGCATCTCATTAATGCAATGATGTAGAAGCTCTAGATTAATATACAATTGATCACATAGGATTCTTTTGAGAGCTTAGATATGATCATCATCAGGTCACCAGGTCTTTACTCACATAAAACAGAGGTGCCTTTAACCCAGGTCTTTGTTCACACAAAACAGAGGGATGATGAGGATCATGATCTTTTCACCTTTTGTAACTGAAATTCAGTATGGTGATCATACACCCAGGTCTTTGTTCACACAAAACAGAGGGAGTATGATTTGCAAAGATAGATATTATAAAGTGTTGGTACAGAGTGTGTTTAGATGAGTGATTTGGTCACATCAGAATAAGACTCACTTTGTATTCTCAAAATGAAATTTCCTACAAACAATCACCTAGCATTATGTTTGGCATGCACTCAGTATAGTTTCCACTCAAGATGAATCTACTCATATATCAAGAAACTTTCTTTGATTTATTGTTAATTTATGAATTCAGGAATAAGCAAAGATATAGTGTACTATCATTTTTCATGCATATGTCATGCAGAAGCATCATTACACACAGTATGTTGTTTGTTTAAATTGATTAATCTAAGTTAATCATGCCTAGAGACTCAATTAGAAAATTAAATCTGTCTGAATCAAAGGCTTTAGTGAATAAATCAGCAAGCTGATTTGTTGTATCCACTTTGACTAACTTAATCGATTCCTTTTTCTGAGCAATCTCTCAGAAAATGATATCTTATCTCAATATGTTTTGTTTTACTATGTTGCACAGGATTAGCAGTTATAAACTAGCAGCAGAATTGTCTATGTGAATTGAAGTTTGAAGAAAGTTGTAACCATAGTCAAGCAATTGGTTTTGCAACCAAAGGACTTGAGAGCAACCAGCTGATGTAGCTATGTACTCAGCCTCAGCTGTGGATACAGATACTTTGGTTATTTCTTGCACTGCCATGATACTAGTCTTGGTCCGATGAATTGACATCCACCAGTTGTTGATTTTCTGTTACTGTTACATCCACCATAGTCACTGTCTGAGTATGAGTAGAGTGTAAAGTCTCCATCCTTTGGATACCAAAGACCAAGTCCTGGTTTTCCTTTGAGGTATCTGAAGATCCTTTTTACAACATTCAGATGAGACTCCTTTGGATCAGATTGGTACCTAGCACACACACACACAACAAACATATGTCAGGTCTACGGGCAGTTAGATACATAAGTGAACCTATCATTGATCTATATAATTTTTAATCAATAGATTTTCCTGAAGGATCAGGAACAATCTTGTCAATTATGATATTGGTGTTTTGCATGAGGATACTTCATCAAGATTGTATTTCTTCAAAATTTAATGTATGTATTTTTCTTGATTGATGAATATCCCATCTACTTTTTGATGAACTTGAAGACCAAGAAAGAAGGTTAATTCACCCATTGAACTCATCTGAAATTCAGATTTCATCAGCTCTTCAAAATTTACACACAATCTTTTATTACTTGAGCCAACTATGATATCATCAACATATATTTGAACAACTAAGAGATCTTGATGTTCTTGTTTGAGAAAGAGTGTCTGATCAATGGTTCCTCTTTTGTATCCATGCTTGAGCAAGAAAGATGATAGTGTTTCATACCACTTTTTTGGTGCTTGATGAAGACCATACAAGGCTTTATCTAGTTTGTATACCCTATGGGGATAATGAGGATCTTCAAAACCAGGGGGTTGTGACACATAAACTTCCTCATCAATCTTCCTATATAGGAATGCACACTTGACATCCAACTGATACACAATGAACTTCTTATATGATGCATAAGCTAGAAACACTCTTATTGCCTTAATTCTTGCAACTGGTGCAAAAACTTCATCATAATCTATTTTTTCTTCTTGTGTGTATCCTTGTGCAATCAACCTTGACTTGTTTCTTATAATAATCCCTCTATCATCTAGTTTGTTTTTGTATAACCACCTTGTGCCAATAGGATGTTGTCCTTCAGGCAAATCAACTAGAGACCATACCTTTTGCTTTCTAAATTGTTGAAGCTCTTCTTGCATAGCTTCAATCCAGCTATTGTCTTTTAAAGCAACAGTGATGTTTGGAGGGACCACTTGAGAAAGAAAACAACTGAAGAGACAAAGGTTGGCAGTACCACTTTGGCTCCTTGTAGTTCTCTTTGTAGGATCTCCAATGATGTTGTTGACTGAATGAGTCTTATGGATTCTCATTGATGGAGTTGATTCAACTGGTATAGATGATTCCAGGTTAGTCATTTCCATTGCCTCAGATTGATCCAACCCAGGTTGAGAGTTTAATAAATAGTCAAAATGTTTAACATGAGGTGAAGGATCATGAGTGTCTTCTGTATGGGCTGTAGAAGCATCTCCAGTATTGGTTTGCTCTTCCGTAGGAGTTACAGGAACTTCTCCGGAATCATTTTTCTCTTCAGTAGGAGTTCAGGAACTTCTCCGGAAACATTTTGCTCTTCAGTAGGAGTTATAGGAACTTCTCCGGAAACATTTTGCTCTTCAGTAGGAGTTACAGGAACTTCTCCGAAAACATTTTCAATATTCACTTGAGAGCATGGATCTGTTGAAGGGATAACATTCACATCTCCGGATGCACCATGTTCATTTCCACATGTAGTGTCTGCAGCAGCTGCTGATGTGTTTCCACCCAAGTATGGGTGAATCCTTGGAGGATCGGCAGATAATGTTACTTCAGTCATATGAGGTGGAACAAATGGATAGCATACTTCATCAAATCCTGCAGTGTTCAAATGATCATAGTTAAATGATTTAGTTAGAGCATCTATGTCAAACAACCATGATGAACATTTAACAGACTTAGTATAAACAGATTCATCAAAGGATACATTAGGAGTTTCTTCCATAATGTTATGTTATGGAATATAAACCCTATATGATTTAGATGTTGAAGAGTATCCAACAAAGAAACCATCATAAGCTTTTTCTGAAAATTTTCCCAATGACTCTTTTATGTTTAAAACAGATACATGACATCCAAAGACTTTAAGATATCCTATGTATGGTTTTCTTTTAAACAATAGCTCATAAGGAATTTTGTTATGTTCTTTGACAATAAAATGTTCTGTTTTGAACATTGCATGCAGTATTCACAGCCTCAGCCTAAAATGTGATAGGCAATTGTAAATCAGCTAGCATTGTTCTGGCTGCTTCAATAAGAGTTCTGTTTCTTCTTTCAACAACTCCATTTTGTTGTGGAGTTCTTGGTGCCCTGAATTTCCTTCCAATACCTTTGCTCCTACAAAAGGAATCCAGTTCAAAATTGACAAATTCAGTACCATTGTCACTCCTAAAAATTTTAACTTTTGTATCAAGTTGATTCTCAATCTTGATCACAAAGTCCATTAATGTTTTTGATGTTTTATTTTTTGTTTTAAGAAAAACACCCATGTGAATCTTGTGAAATCATCAACTATCACCAAACAATATTGTCTTTTTCCAATGCTCATCACATTGGTGGGACCAAACAGATCCATGTGAAGCAATTTGAGTGGTGTAGTATTAGTATTGATAATTTTGGATTTATGTCACTCTATGTTGTTTTCCTTTGTAACAAGAAGACTAGTAAGTTGAGCAATGAAACTCTTTGTTTGGCAATCCAATAACCAAGTCATTTTTCATCAATTTATTCATGTTCTTCATGTTAGAATGGACAAGCCTTCTATGCCATAATTAAGATACATCTTCTGATAGCTTAGATAGAAGGCATGTTTCATGTTTTGTGAGAGATGTGTTGTTCATATCCAAAACATAAGTGTTTTCTTTTCTTGCTGCTTTGAGGAGGATCCGTTCTTCTGGAACATTAAATCCTGGCTTAAGAATGTAACAATTAGTATTATCAAACAATGTGGTATAATTTTGATCACAAATTTGAGACACACTTAGTAAATTATACTGTAAATTTTCATAATAATTTACTTTCTCAAATTTGAGAACACCATTTGTTATCATTCCTTCACCAACAATTTTACCTCCCTTTTTATCCCCATCAAATGCCACATAAGAAGCATTTTTATGTTTGAAGTCATGGAGAAGTGAATAGTTTCCTGTCATATGCCTGGAACAACCACTGTCAACATACCACTTGTTGTCAGCTCTTCAATATTGTTCCTGCATTCAGAAATAAATCAGTTAGAATTGACAACCCAAGTCTTAATGATCTTGGGTTTGTCAACAGTGTCTAAAACTTTTACTCCTTCATGACTTAATCCTGAAGTTTCAGTATTAATTGCATATCTAGTTGATTCATTTTGATTTGATGGTGGTGAGGATGATTCCGTTGAAGCTGATGCAGAAGCTTTGGAGTCTTCTTTCTTAATTGATTCTTCCTTCACCTTATCTTTCTTTGGTTGATATTTTGATTTAGAAGATGAACCTAGACTTTTGAAGGTTTCATCATCTTTTGCTTTTGATTGAGACATATGTGATCCCTTTTCAAAATGATCAAAGAAATTATCACTAATGATTGACTCCTGCTCAGTCAAGTCCACCTTTTTGTGAGGTGTTTTGGATTGGCTTGATGTTGTTTTCTTCACTGATTTAGCATCTTTAGAAGATTTCTGCTTTGGTTTTGACTTTTGCTTTTGATTTACCTTCTTTTGCTTTGAATCATCTTGACTTTCAGTAGATTGAGAGTTTGATTCTGTCAAATCAGTTTTTGACTTCTTTGTGCTTTTGCTTTTGTTCTTTTTGTTAAAATAAAATTCCTAAGTTGAATGATTATTTTTGTTGCAAATAGCACAGAATTTGTTGAAGTAACACTCTGAAGTCATATGATTGTTCATATTGCGTATGGAACAGTAACTGCTGAAGTAGCAATCTTCTGTATTGTGATTTGTCATATCACACCACTTGCAATTCATTTCTTCAGATTCTTCTTCAGGCTTATCTTTTTTCTTTTTCTTGTTCAGTTTGGGAGCCTTCGTTTCCTCTTTTGAAAAATTTGATTTGTTCTTGCTGTTCTTTGAAGTATCATCAATTGAATATTTCTTGTCCTTTGATGACTTTTGTTGCTTCAGATTCAACATCTTTTGTTTGTTAACAGATTCTCTTTTTGGTACCTCATCCGTAGATTCGACTTTCTTCTTCCGCAGAAGTTCTACGGATTCAGCAGACTTTGCTTTCCGCAGATCTTCTACTGAAGAAATTTTCTTTTGTTTAGTTGATACTTGTTTCTTCTTACCTTTATCTGCATGGGATAAAAGTACTTCTTCAGTTGATCTTCAACTATCAACTTCTTTTTAAAGATTCAGGTCTTGAAGTCCTTCATTGAGTTCAGCAATCCTCTTGCAGATTGTCTTCAGCATGTTATCTGTTTTGGAGGATATTGCAGCTTTGATTCTTCAAGCACTTTTGGAATACCGGTTTCAATATGAACATTCTTACCAATGGTCATTTGATCAACATCAGGTTCATCAGAATCATCCAAGTCATCATAATTATCATAATCAAATTCTGAATCATTTTGATTTAAAGATTCTGATTCAGAGGATTCAGTTTCGCTCACCTCAGTTTTATTGTTAGTGTTGATTTGAGTTTATTATGTTTCAGTCTTGGTGCTAGGCACAAAATGATTTGATAGAGTGTTGGTCATTGTTTCAGATAGAGATGTGTAATTATCATTTATAGGTGGTGCAATAGCATTATAACCCAACCTATACCTGTTTTTTGATTCAATATGAGAATTTAACAGCTTCTCATATTGCTGAGATGATAATTGAAACTTCTGAAGTTTTACTTCAGTTGAAGCACGATCAGCCATGGATTTTGTTAAGAAAGTGGTCAGATGCTCAACTTGGGCTTTTAGGCTATAGTTTTCAGAAACAAATTTTTCTAAATCCTTTTGCAAAGAGTTAATTTTGATTTGATACAATTTATGTTCTCTAACATGGGATTAATTCAAAATCATAGTTTCGTTTACTTTGTCAGCTAACTGGTGAGCATGGACTCTATAACGTTCAACTTCCTCAACACATGTTGATGAACACAACCTTTCTTTTACCTCTCTGGCCATTGGAGGAAATTTTTGTTCCATATGAGCCATCAATGCTTGATTCTCTTCCAAGACTTCTTTTTCATACATACTCCAGTCACACGTTCCATCTTGAAGTATGATCAGCCCTGACTCTTTTGAGTTGCTTGGTCCAGCTGATTCATTGGTGGCTGTTGGGGATGTATTGATCGGTTGAGATTGTCTATGCAGAGATCTTTGAGAGTTTGATTGTTGATGAGGTTTAGTATGATATTCTTGATGCTGCTGATGTTGTCTCATCTCTGGATATGACTGTTGATTACATTCTCTAGAGAAATGTACATAAAGATTGCACTTGAAGCATCTTACCTTTGATTTATCAACACCAATCTTTGATGTTTTACTGGTTGCTGCCAAGTTCTTGTTTCTCCTGAGATATTGCTTTGCTCTATAAGCAATCATTATCATTGGCCATTGTAGGTCCATTTCTTCCACTACATCAGGATATAGTTCTTCTAAGTCTTGTTGGCAGATATTTGCTGACGTTAGAGAGCTTCCCAGATATGCTTGAAAACTAGAACCAAAAGCTACAAAGGTTGCTTTTTGTTCTTCAGAATCCAATATCACAGTGATTGGTTCTGACTGATTGTTTGATTGTGAAGACTTTGCTGTTACTGCAGTTGTATCTTTTCTATTAGCAGTTCTTCTTTTTTTCCTTTTGATTTTTACTTTGAGATGATTTCTTTGAGGGTTTAGAAGCATAAAAGCTAACTTCCTCCTCACTATCACTCAAAGCACAAGAGTTATCACTTTCATTGTTTGAAATAAATGCACTTCCATTTTTATTTGTTTCTTTGAAGTGATAAGGTGAGACATGGGTTCTCACACTCTTTTTTCTTGATTTTTCATCCATTTCAAGAGCTTCTACTTTTGCAACCAATGTATCTAGACCAGTTGACTTGGATCTATGGTATTCTTGAACATGGATATTGTTCGCTTCCAACTTTCTGGCAAAGTGTGAAGCATTTTCTTGTTTAGTTTCTCATTGGCATATTTCAACTCCAAAATATTCATCTCAGTTACTAATTGCATGAATCTATGAAGTTGTTGAGGAATTGATTCATCCTCAATATGATCAAATGTTTCATATTGTGACCTGAGGGTGTCTCTCCTTATACTTCTGATCTCATCACTCTCTTCGCAGAGAGTATAAAGCATCTTCCACAAGGAGTTTACTGTTTTGTAGTTCTCACACCTGATTAATATCTCTTCAGGTAAATCCATACTAAGCAAACTGTATGCTTTGTTATCAACTTTGACCTTTTTGATATCATCAGGTGAATGATCTTTGTACTGATTGGTTGATTTTTATCATTATAATCCGACCCAAGGGTGGGTGGAATATAAGGACCTTCATTGATGGAATCCCACAAGTCAGAATCTGTGTAGTTCATATGATTCCTGAACTTGATTTTCCAGGATTTGAAATCTATTTTTGTTTCCAACTTCGGTGGTTAGTAAGATGATCGACTGAAGTTGCTCATGATGTTAATTGATGAGAATGATCAACAGGATCTGCTATTCAATTGTTTTGAATATAGATACAAGTTAATCTAAACGATTGCTGTTGAACGACAAACAAGTTTCACATAAAATTCTTTTAAAAACAGTACATCTAATAAGTAAAAACTGAAAAATCTACAGAATTCAAAGCAATTAAACACAACTAACATTGATAGATCAATCGATCTAAATCAATGAGCACTTGGCTCTGATACCACCTGTGAATCCAAGGGTCGCAGTCAGGAATTATCAGTGTTGGTCGAAGACAAGTCAACGTTTGAGAAATCATCACATAATTTATACTTGATTCGACCTTTTTATTGTTTAAAGTATATTTGAGTCAATTCAACTTTATTTTTCGAGTTTATTATATATTATTTAGTTTAACATCCAAGCAATAACAATGACGACGAAACGACTTACGTATACGTAAATTGTATGTGTTATATGTATGTAACTTTTAGTTGTACACTTGTTAACACGTACATACATATACATAACACATACATATATTTAACTATTAGTTGTATATACTTTGTAACATGTACTTACATATATATAACATTTGGTTTTCATGGTTTTCATTTATAACATGGTTTTTAAGGGAACCGTCCTATGTATGTATGTATGTATGTATGTATGTATGTATGTATGTATGTATGTATGTATGTATGTATGTATGTAGTATGTATGTATGTATGTATGTATGTATGTATGTATGTATGTATGTATGTATGTATGTATGTATGTATGTATGTATGTATGTATGTATGTATGTATGTATGTATGTATGTTGTATGTATGTATGTATGTATGTATGTGTATATGCAACAACACATGAATTTGTTACAATCTGCATCACAAGACTAATTACTACTAGGATGTACCCTATGATCAGAGTATTCGCATATCTTGATGAGTTATATTATAAGATTCAAGTCTCTGCTCATATTCCGCAGGTTTAATCTCACCCTCAGATATTAGAGCGCGCATATTTTTAAAACATGTATATCCCAATAACACCCTTATTAATTGATTTGGGAAATACACCGGAAGTTTTGATTCTTTTTACAAAAAGAAATGTTGTAAACATAAGGTCCCGAACATAAGGTCCCAAATCAATGTGTCTTTTTGTTCGTATATGATAGCAACTAGCTTCTTTTTATCTTAAAACGAGTACAATATCCTTATATACAAAAACATAAAAGAATCATGTTTTTCAACTCAAATGAATTTTGTTCGTTATTGTGTCATATTTGCAATTCAGTGCGTCTTTTCATTCTTTATTGTGTTTTCTAAATATTTGAAAATAATGTTGTTATGCACTTCAATTCTACCATGTATAACAGAGTGATATAATAACAACTACTTTATTTAATACAAGAAACATAACATAAAATTATATAAAACTTAGAAACACAATAACACAATGATTCATTGTGTTTTTTTCTATTCGTCATTGTGTCACTATTTTGTTTTTCTAAAATATTGTGTTTTGAACAACGCATTGGTAAAATCATATTATTGTATACTTATAATTGTAAAACAACAATGATAAAATAACAAC
This sequence comes from Flaveria trinervia, assembly GCA_025506515.1. Taxonomy (NCBI): domain Eukaryota; kingdom Viridiplantae; phylum Streptophyta; class Magnoliopsida; order Asterales; family Asteraceae; genus Flaveria; species Flaveria trinervia. The sequence continues at coordinate 88,697,945 of CM046452.1, read as the reverse complement.
AAAATAATATAATTTATAAAAAACAATAACAGAAATAACATGAAATGACCTGAAACGTAAAAACACAACAATGAATACAAATATCAGATGATGAAAAATATTTGTCATATTAACATATTTAACACAATGACCTAACGTATTTGATAGAATGACCAAAATATCCTCTCGAATTTAAAACAATAACGAACGCATATCAAGCATATAATCCTTCTCAGGGACTATTTAATTGCTAACCTTATGTTGAGTAAGAAGTATCATCTTAATCATTTAGCATGTTTCTAAAACTTGCATAGTAAGAGGTTATATGAACCATTAAGAGGTGTATTTTAAGTAAAACAAACAACCCCTTAGCTTTTTTAAATTGGATACTCTTTTTACTATAACTATACCCTAATTTAGTATTATATTTGAACAAATGACTTTACTATTAGTAATATGATATTAAATGATGCATGTAATATAATGTAATATGATGTAATATGATTATGAAATCCACCTCTTGTACTCACCCATATATCTTACGTCAAAAATAGCCAGAGGAACTCATGTTTTTCACAAATTTCCTCTCCTTCTAGTCTTCAAGAGTAATCGATGGAAAATTGCACAGATGATGATTCTGGACTCAGTCCCATGCAGAAGAAAGATTGCTTCTTTTTTGTTCAGTATGGTATGTGTAGTTTTGGCATCAACTGCAGGTTCAATCACCCCCCTCGGGAAGATTCTTCGGTATATCTTTTATCTCTTCGTCTACCTTCGTTCAGTGGTAGATTTTTCATGGGAAAATGATTTTTATGAAGACACTTTAATTCGATTAGTAAGTAAAACCTATAAATCGTATGTTTTGGTGATCTGAGTATTCCTTTTTATGTAATTGATTCTCTTGATTCTTTGTCTAAAGTTTAAACGTGCATGATGTATGTGAAGGTTATGCAGGAAGGAAAGACTGAAAATATGTACGCAAATTACACTCAGAATATCCCGTGCAAGGTATAAATGATGAACTGGATATCTACTATTATATATTCATGGGGGTGTTTGGTTCTTGTGATTTGCGATTTGGATGAAGATATGAATTTGCTGGTAGCATATTCAAGTTTCTTAATCTTCTTATTAACCCCTACTTAATCCAAGTTTTTATAATATCTAATGTGTTATACAAGCACTCAAAATTTGTAGGTATATACTCGGATTAAAATAATAAACATATGTTATGTTACAACAAAAATCAAGGATTAATATTTATTTATAATTTTTATTTATACTTGGGGGTTTCCTTGTTAATTAATTAAGCTGCCCATGTTTTGCGGTTAGGATGGATCTTGTAAAAAAAATTAAATTTGGTTTGTAATATTAATAGTGAATATAAACTACTACTAATTGTAGTCAAAGTGCCTACAAATTAAGAAAACCTAGTCGTAGTTAAGTTTGTTAATAATTGTTTGGTTTGATCAATCGAGGGTGTTGTATTCGAGATAGTACCTATATATACTATCAATCTCTTTTTCTTGGTGTGAAAAAAAAGAGTTGCCTCAAATACATAATGTTAATCTTGATTAATCTATTATGTTGTAATTGATAACACAAATTTGTTCGTATGCTCGTGATAATTATACACATTACACGTCTCATAAAAGTTTCTTAAAAAGTTTATAACTTCTTATACACATGGGAGGTTTTGGTGAAAATGGCATCATAATGATCGTTTCAAATGATTTTGCCTAGTTCTACCATGCTGGATTTTGCAAGTACGGAAGTTATTGTGACTTTAATCACTCAATGCCGAAGCCTCCACTTCAATACAACTCTGATGGACTTTCTATGAGAATGGTAATTTATTTCTTATACGTTTTTATTCTTTTATCATTGCTATTTTTTTGTAGAGAATCAGAGTAGAACATTTGTAGCTAGGCATATTTAATGAAGGCAATTACACATACCATCTTAGTATTAGGTCTCAAAACATTAACTATTAGATGCATAGACGTTAAATATAATTGGACCGAAGACTAGGGGAATTTTTGACCTAAAATGCAATACATTGATTATGTTTTCTTAAGCAGGATGAGCCGCTATGCACTTTCTATATGCGTAATTATAGGTGTGACTATGGAGCAGGTTGCAAGTTTCATCACCCAGAGTTATATTTTGTCCCTCAGGAGTATGGTTCCTATGCTTTTTATGAAGGTCATGAGTATCATGATGGATCGTTTGAATCCAATACAATGGATGATGCATCTCAATATAGCGGTACAAGAACTCCAAACGTTCTGCCAAATTATGCGCATAACGAGAACCAGTAGGATATGAGTGACGTGCAACATTGTTAACTTTATATTGAAGTTTGGATATGTTAAATTTCAAATGTTTGGATGGTTGTTGATCTATGGATATGTTAAATTACAGGTTTAGTCTTAAGTTAAAAAAAAACGTAAACATTTTTAGTCATTCGATCTTACGTTCATTAGTTTTTTAAGTTAAATTTTATAAAATGATCATTTTACCCCTAAATAATAATAATAATAATAATAATAATAGTAATAATAATAATAATAATATAATTATTAAAAAATGATATGTTTAAATATTTCTTATTATAACTCTTAGTTTTAATATTTTTTGGTTTATAAATATTTTACTTCTTAAAAATACAAATTATAAAATATTTTAAATAAAAAATTGTTTCTTTACAAATAACATGAATTAGAAGATCCTTTTTCTAATTTATATAAAAAAAAATTTGTTGTAAAAAATATTAAATAATATTACTAGTAATTAATGTAATTATTTAATAGGAGAAAAGAGTGAGAAAATTTTGATTAGAATAATGTGATATTGCTAGCACTTGTACCTTTAGGTATTTTTTTTGTTAAAACAGGAAGATACTAATTTTAACCAATAATAATACTAATAATATCATGTAAAATTAAAAACTTAAATTCTATTGTTTTTTTGGTGTAATCTAAACATATTTACATTTAATATTAATATATAATATGTTTGGTCCCGTCAATTAAGCAACCCTCCACAGCCAGGTCCGTGTGCTTAATCCTCTCGATAATCGATATACAGTAAAAATAAAAGAGAAAGAAAAAGAAAAAGACAATCCTTCATTGTTATATATACGTTTTACCCCAACTTTTGTCCTTCCTACATTCTAACTTCAAGACTAGCATATAACTACCAACTCACTCTGTACCTTTCCTTCCACAAACATAAACATAAAGAAAGAGATCACCAAATCATAGATGGTAATCATGTAGTTTAGGCGAATGAAGTTGGGTAAAAGTTTCTCGAGATTACGATGTGGCAAAACCAATGTCAATAACAATAGTAAGAACGACAGAGTTAACCTCCACGGATGTAATGCAAGCATCAATGCGCGCATATGTAAAATGGGAGTTACGACATGGTGGAACATTTCTACATCCCGCCCACTTCTACTTTTGGTGAATTGTCTACAATTCTACATCTATCACTATCAATAGTTAGGATTTGGGTCCCGATCGACTAATACAACAATAGTTGTAATGGTCTGTGGATAGTTGGTTCCCTGTCTATTTTCAAGTTAATTATCTTTTTTTTCTTGAAATACCCTTTTCGTTTTTGTAGGAGAATTTATGATTATATTATTAGTGGTGACTAGCTTGAACCCACGACCGCAAATAATATTGTTAGAACGGTAAAGAGAGAGAAATGAAGAATTTCTACCCATGGTTGGTGTTAGAGACAAAGACAAGGTGTTGATGTTACAAGATCTAGAAACGTAGGAGAGGAAACTACTTGCAAATGCCATGGTAGCTACTTAATTATCGTACAATTACCGTATTAAATAATGGTATTAGTGACGTATTAAGTATAAGACCACATTTTCTTACTAAATACGGCCTCTTAAAAATCGTTCACACCTTGATCAACCATTATTCTACTAAAGGTTGTATGTTTTCCACATTTGAGGTGTACGTACAAATAGAAAACAATGTATATATTTTATTTCATGAAGTATAACTATAAATATTTGGGGTCAAATATATGTTTTTAGAAGTGCCAATGTCAGATTGCTGGTTATAACGAGACGATTTGAAATATCTGTGACAATTTATAAATTGTAATCATTAATTAATATATTTAATATTAAAAATAATGGTATTGAAAAATCTATAAGGCTAATTAATAATGAGCTAGATTAAAAGATGCTATTAAAAGTTAATATGATTATATGAATTTTGATAATTTGAAATATGGATTTATTAAAGGAATAAGGAATAAGGTAAAAATAATTTTTGATAATTTGATAATTTAAAATTGGAATGATTATTTAAAGGAATAAGGTAAAAATAAAGGTTGTTTGGATTAAAATCTGAAATATGGATTTATTTAATGGTGAACCCTCAAGTATCTGAACAATTGAAAGGAGATATAACCTTTGTGTTCAGTGGCGGAGATTAAATTATTTCGTATGGGAGGCGAGGACGAAATAATATTTTTTAGGGAGACGAACTCGATATTTATATAAAAATTTACACTACCGGACCAAAAATTTACAGTATACAACGGCTACAAGTTTTAGTACTACCCGGAACGCAAAACAAATACGATCAAGTTTTTAGTTGGCTACTATAACTTGTATATTAAATGGGTAAACATGAAAACAATAGTTTAATTAAAAAGTTGATGGTATACTCGTTTACTCGTGTAAGTTTAAGGTGTTTTTTTCTTAAAAACAATTAAAATTCTACAGAAGATTGTTTATGAAGTGTTAACGTTTAAAGTTGTATAGTTTGATTTTTAGTTTCTTTAAAATTGAATTTTCTTTAAAAACTTTTATTAACTCTTTTTTGAAGCAACTTTATTCATTGCCCTCGTGAACTCGTTCACAGTTTATCTTTATATTAGTGAACATTAAAGATGAACATAAACGCCACAGTAACTTTGTTGATCTTATCCTTTTAACCACAAGATTTTTTATATTTGTATTTTAGCACACCAAAACTTTAGTATGTTTGTGTGCACATTTAATTATAACGTGAGACACATGATGGTTGCTAAGAATTGTGCCCCTCCCTTTATTTTCTTGCAATTGCAATAATAAATGTTTTTTTTTTTTTGAATGATTTTGTTTGTTGTAACTTTTTAACTATTTATATTCAATTTTCTTTTACAAGAATTTAAGTATGACGTTTATAAATTTTCAAATATCCTATTGAGATGTATTAATTTTAATCTATGTTACGTTGTAATTTCATTCAAAACTTAATTCCTTGAAACACAAATATGCAAACCATCAAAGTTGGTTTAAGGTATCGACTCTTTAATATTATCTTTTGTGTTCAACTTATAACTTTAAAATATACCTTTTATAAGATTAAGGAGTTGTTGTTACGATATAGTTATTTATAATTATATCAATGTTTGGACATGTATGTTTTTGAAAATCGAGTTGTCGATGCAAAATTTATTTGAAATTGAGAGTAGAATGCTAATATACAAATGGAGAAGACTAAGTTTAAAAGTTTCAACAACCCTGCCGCAACAAGTTTCTAATAAACCAAGTTTGTTAAATCTGAATAATGGATAGGCAATCAAATCAATCAAATAGACACCAATTAAACGGAAATTCATTTGAGCAGAAGTATTGGTTGCTTAAATTGTTACAAAAATTACCACGTATTACTATTTACGCATACACACATTAAACGAGTTGACCTTTGAGCAGAACGTGAATACTACTCGATATTTAGTATGTAGAGTTGAGGTTTAAAACTTTAATATAAATAAATATATTGATCATGTTCGAGTTCACGTATTTAATTTGTTGAACAATACCAGCCAAACATGATTTACACCTTAACAAGAACACTGAGAAGATGAATACGAAAATAATAGTAAAATAGACTAGAAAAGAAGAAATATTAAAAAGAGCTCACAAAAATGGCATTTGATGTTAAATGATACAAAGGGGCCTTTGGTACATCTTTAACATATAAAAACAATGCCAAAACCAAATCCGACAAAACACGCACACAAATCCAAACAAATATGTGTATGTTTTCTTTATGTTAATCTTTGATCAATTCATTTCTTATAATTCTATCAATTTCATTTAGAATAACAAGTAACTAGTAATTATGATGATTGCAGTCGTAGAGCCAACCTTCAAGACAGTTTCTGAGGACGATGGTGCGTCAGCTGGTGCTCCATCAGATGATGGTGCACTAGTTGTATCGGGGTTTGTAGACCCCGATATTGGAGAAGGTGGGGAATGTGCATGGTGACCTGTCGTTGGAGGAGATAAAGGGTCGGGAGAGGTAGCTGATTTATGTGCCTTTGGTGCAGAGGCTGGTGTTTTCGTAGATTTAAATGGGGGCACGGCTTTTGGTGTCACTTTCGGTGCGACTTTTGGTGGTGCAGTATGGCTTGATCTAGGTGCGTCGGATGGGGATGTATAAGGGGCATCGGCGTAAGCGATGCCAACGAGGACGAGGGAGATCATAGCAAGAATAATTATTTGGCGTGCCATTTTCGTTATTACGAAATATAGGAAACAAACAAGTAGTTTATTTGTGAATTTCAAAAATTGTAGTGATGTTGATCTCTATGGAGTTTAGAGTTTAAAACAGCTTTTTTCCAGAGTGATGGTTTACAATGACGATGATGGGAGCTTATATAGTAGTTAATAACATCAAAAATGACGGAGATTCATGGCAGAGCTACACTTTATCATCACTCATAGTAAACAAGCCACATACATATGTGAGGATAAGAGGTAAAGTAGCCACAAAATTAGTCTAGTGTAAGTTTTTTCAATTATAAACTTATTTTGACCACAAGAGTGTTCAATTCATCAATTCATTATTTAAAAAATAGATTTCGTTTTTACCAAATTGAAGTGTTTTGAGGAAAGATTTAACCGAGACTACGCAAAGTCATAGATATCCATTAGAAATTATCTTAAACAATATGTTACTTATTCCCTTTGGGCAAGCAAAGGCATTTTAAGCTTTATCCATATTCTTTGCCAGTTCGATGAGATTTTCTTGGGGTTCGATCAATGGTTTGCCTTTTGATTTTACGGTTTTTGTTCTGATCTCAACTTGTTTTCTTGACCGGATGATTTGTATGTGTTTAATCAGTTCTGCATCTTTTTTTGGGTTTTTGATGAGTTTTCAGGCTTTCTGCGCAAGAAATCAAATAATCGGTTGCCGATGACCATGGCGGATTCAAGTGATTTTATTTTCGTTGAAAGCTTTGTTGTCCGGAACTTCTTATTCAATGCGAGTATATATCTTATTTGAGATTATTCTATTCATTACATCCTATTGCTTATTGAATATTGTGATGTTTATTGATTTTGTTCTTATAGATATGTTGGACACCCATTTTCTTAAATTAATATTCAAGTTATTTGAGATTTCTTATCAAATTGTTTTGTAATGGGACACATACATTTTCATTATTACTATGCTAGTTGAAAAACATATGAAACTGTTTATAAAAGATAAATTCTGTGTTATTGATCCCTGCAATACTTTACTTATAATCAATCAACACTAATCACAACATGGCACACAAAAGGTAACTTCATTGAGAGATTTAACATGGTTTTACTTTTAATTATCACATCTAATTCTACTTGTTTCTAATCTGCCAACTAAAGTTGCAATCTTAATAGTATTACGTCATGAAATTAACTTTCCACCTCCCGTGCAATATTTAGAATCCTTTTAAGTTCAACCTATGTAACCCAGTATTAGTAACAACTCAAATTACTATGTGTAAATGTTACAAGCTCGATTACAAAGATCATTTTGTATCGCTTAAAAGAGAGGATTAAAAATGTGCATGTACATGTAAAGTGTGTGCCTTGTGAATGTTTATAGGTGATTATAAATGATGTCTACTGTAATTATTTATACTACTATCTAGTATCTAGATCATTCTTGATATAAGACTTCTAAACTTATTGTATTTACATGAGACATTATAGAAAATTTTATAAATGTATCAAGCCTTTTCATGGTTCTTCTAGCATGCTCCTTTAGAGCTAGCTTGGTCTATAAATATGAAGGTTATTCCAGAGACTTTCAAAAAAACCTAGACGCCTCTATATAAAGCTTTCAGAATTTGACATATGCTTGTTTTTTAGGCAGAGTGTAACATGCCCCCATCTTAAAGCATGATATCCCCATCATGTTTCTTGAGCAATCCTTGGCCAGTTCTCGCAAGTTGCAAGGCGGATAGTGTTTGCCTTGATGTTTATTATTTGGCTCCATTGTTGAAGTGTGTGCTTGATAGCCTTTTATCATGTACAAATTCTTTAGAAGAAAGGCCTCTGCTTTCACGAAAAAGTCCATCGCTAGTACCATCTTGTAGTTGTCCAATGGTGCAACCACGAATCTAGTTTGCCTTGCCATGTCGCAATCTTAGTCTTGACAGTACATGGCATTCCTTCGATTGGTTTAGTGTAACCATTGACGGATTTAAGTAGTCCATTTCTAGTGTTGATTCTTAGACCAAGTCTTTTGGCCTCAGGTCTGATGATAAAAGTATGACTTGCTCCGGTGTCCATTGGCACTTTTGCAAGTTGTCCATTTACTTCAATTTCATGAATCGAAGCCTTTGTGGCCCTTGGTCTCTGTAGGGTAGGATTTTCTTATTTTTAACGGATTTTCCTTGTGTGTTTTTAAATATTAAAAGCTAGAAACTGCTATGTTTGTGTGGGCAGTCCCGAGCATTATGCGGTCCATCGCACAAGAAACAACCTTTCGGAGTGCACCGATCATTGTCATAACTTGATAAGCTCTGATAACTTTTTGATTATAACAAGTATTTACCTGATAACTTTTTGATTATAACAAGTATTTACCGGATAACTCTTTTATTATAACAAGTATTACCGGATAACTCTTTTATTATAACAAGTATTTATAATGACGGTGTTACAAAATTTCAACACTAAATTGATGGTATTGGTGCACAAATTTCTCACCTTAAGGATGAAACTTGCAAGCTCGACAACTTTGTGGAGGAATTTTATAAGTACACAAAAAAATTTAGCTCAACGAATGTTGTCAGTGTTATTGTTTTTGTCTCTTATTTCTTTGATTATTTCTTGTTTAAATTGTGAAGTTAATGCAAATGTGGTTTCAGGAATAAGTGGTTTAATATTTCCCTTTATTATGCTCCTTGAATTGTGTATGTGACATGTTAATATATGATCTAAATTCAACTAGTTCATTTTTCTTATGGAACTGAATTGGCTTTGTCATTCAAACCCATTTCTTCTCAATCGTTAAACAACCGTTGAGTAGTCTACACAGTGTAGGTACAGTTTATTCCATCAATATTACAAGGCAATGTTATTCAAATATTACTTGATTCCAATTTAATTTATATACAACGTAAAATGGATGCTGCAGCTAGCATGTTAGAGAAAGCAATAGTGGTACATCTCATCTATGACATAAGCTTACAATAACTAAAGTGTGTTTCCAATTCACGTAATCATACATTTTAATCATCAACTATTTCATAAGATTGTAGTTGTTTCTGTATGAAACTTTGATGGAGTTAATAAAAAATTTGAATATGTTTTTAATAAAATTTGATGGAGTTAATAAAATTTGATGGAGTTAATAAAATTTGATCTAAACTAAAATTTGTGTTTTTAAAAAGCATGTTTTTAATAAAAAATGGGTTTTTAATATGTTAAATTATATATTTTAATTGAATATGGTACGAGTAATATTATTAGTATTTAATATTATTATTAATAATATAGAGAAATAAGAAAATAAGTATAATAAGTCTTACAATTGTTTCACGCTTATTTTAGTTTTTTTATAGATGGATATGCTAAAAACTCTTAACTAACGGATTATAATTAATAATAAACACGAAAAGTTACAGTTTAATATTTTAATATAAAATATAATTATATATATATATATACATACATATATATACATGCATATATATATATACACATAATAGTTCAAGAAATAAAATAATTATACTATTTTAAACTTATCTAGTTTCACTTTTAAACATTCATTTAAAAAAATTTATTAAATATTTTTTTAATAAAAATAGTGTTTTTTTAAAACGCTTGTTTGTAATGATTCTGGTTATTTTAATAAGACTATTTTTAAAAATTACACCAGTTTATAATGCTTTTTAAAAGGAAAACTACTTAAATTATTTTATTCAAAATGTTTAGTGTTTTAGAAAATTTCATATCTTATAAAATTTTAATTTTTATTATTTAGATTTTAATTAACATGTGATTTATAATTTCCTTAATAAAATCTATTTTATAAAAATAGTTTGATTTTAAAAAAAATAGATAATAGAGAGAAATATAAATAACATTTATTTTTAATGAGAAATTTGTATGAGTATTTAAATTATTATAATACTCTTTTGAGGGAAATTTGATGTCTAAATGTTTAGAAGCATGACAAGTAACAAAAAATTAAGATGAAAAAAGAAAAAGTGACAAAAAAAATCTTATTTATTAGATGTTATTATATAGAGATTTGAAATACGAAAATATATAAATTTAAAATTTGGTGTTTCGGTCCTGGGCCTAATGAACCCCCAACTATAGTGGGCTAAGCAATAGTGGGTTGACTCGATATACGCCAGCGTGATGTCATCTGTTAATGTGTGTAATTGTGTATCGTGGAAAGAAAAGCGGGCATTTAACCTTTTTTACATGTATAAATGTAACATCATGAAGCATATTTATTCATGTCAATAAAAAAAAGTAATAAAATCAAGGCTAATATTACAGAAAACCAGCAGTTTTATTTTTCATGATAAAGTCGCTCAACTAATTTTTATATATAGTATCCATGATTTTTTTTTCTTGTGATATACAAGCATTAGTGAAATCACCAATAAAGGTATAGCACACATGTACATATGTAAAGAGTATGCACATGATTATTATTATTCTCTTTTTTTACTTGGATGGCAAATAGACTCATTATGAACGTGAAACCTACTTCATCAAATTCTTTTGGCAAATAGCCTCATTATTAATACACAAATTTGTATATAATTTTATTATATATAAATAAATATTATCGACGTCGCTATTTTGCACATTTAGAACATTACTTGATTAAACTTGTACTCGTTCAAGAGATAACAAATCATTATTTTATCTATTTCATAATAGTATATCAACATTGGCTCGTATGAAACCAAAAAAAAATATGTCAGCCTTTCTTTCTATGATATTAACATTCAAAAATACTCTCACATCACACGACACATTTGTATCTATCTCTTTATGGTTGAAATATTAACAATATTAAAATTGGTTGGTGAGAGTACAGGGGTTAAGGTAACATTTAAGCAAAGTGACCGATATGGTGCAGCCTATGTACACACATAAAAGGACCATCGGAGTTGCTTTGAATCTTTGTATTCATCATGGCACCTATTATACTCCTCTTGCTAGTCGCCGGAGTAGTCACCGGTCAGCCGTTTCCGCCACCTTCTCCGGCATGTGACATACCAGCAATATACAATTTTGGTGATTCGAACTCCGACACTGGTGGCATAGCGGCAGCATTCTATCCCCCCGGGCCGCCCTCGGGGGAAACCTTCTTTAAAAGACCCGTTGGAAGAGCCAGCGATGGCCGCCTCATCATAGACTTCATCGGTATACACATATATCGAATCAAATGGCAAACATAGATCCTACTTTTATTTTTTGTTATCGCTACTAGAAAACTAAACTGATTTTTTAATAATGATACTAGTCAGAAACTCGAAGGAAAAATTGTTTCTGGAAAGAGAAGTTGTTGGAAAAATTGTCCCTAGAAATATTTATGAAGTTTTTCCATTGATTTAGGGTTTAGCTTTTCCTACAAAATTATGACAATTACAGTTTTTTTAGAAACTTTGTCTGTTTTTCTAACGGTTAGTAGTTTCTAGTCGGAAGTTTTCTTAGAAAATTACTTCTTTTCTAGTAGTGTGATGAACATTTATCGTGTTACAATTTGTGACCAGCTGAGAAACTTGGGTTGCCGTACTTGAGTGCGTATTTGGATTCAATTAAAGCCAATTACACACACGGGGCGAACTTTGCAACGGGTGGTGCAACCATCAGGCGCGTGAACGAATCATGGTTTGCGAATGATGTTAGTCCGTTTTCACTCGATATTCAGGTTGAGCAGTTCAACCAGTTTAAAGATAGAACGACTTATCTTTATAATCAAGGTAAATTATGTTAAACAAGCGGTATGCATGTTTGATATCGATTGCTAATATTTATGATTTGCTTTCGGTAGCCAAGGATGAATCTCAAAGAAATACTCTACCTAGACCCGATGATTTCATGAAAGCTTTATACACAATCGATATAGGCCAAAACGATCTTGCGTACGTGTTTAGGACAATGGGCGTTGAAGCTAGCCGAGCTGCGATTCCTGACATTATCGATCAATTTGCTGCTTCTATTAGAGTAGTTTTACGCTAGTTCTATGTTGATTGTTGAAGTAAAACAACCTTTAATTAGAAGTAAGTACATCCTAAGTAATTAGTTTTTCATAAGTTTTCATAAAAACAATGCGCCCTAACCAACTAACAACTTTATTAATCATTATGTTAACACATAAACTTTAAAGATAGAAAAGGGCTTTTCAGTATTAGAATCAGTTTTGAAAAAACTAAACACCAAACCGAACCAATTAAATTCGAATTAAGAACGTGAATTCAATTTGTGAGTTTTCAAATCGGGTTAGCATTTGAATCGAATTCTAAACTCAATTTTAGAACCAAATTCGAATTTGTGATTTTCAAGTCAGATTGATTCGGATGTCCACATTCAAGTTATTTATGTTTTATTTGTTTATAAAAATACATATATCTCTTACTATATATGTGTGTGTGCGTAAACATGTAGCGCGATGTGGACTTATAACTACACACATGCGTGTAGGAATAGGGTAAATTTTAATTAATTTGAAACAAATGTGTATTAACACTTGGTTAAATCATAAATGTATAGCAATTGTACGGAAAAGGGGCACGAGCATTTTGGATACATAACACCGGGCCGATAGGGTGCTTGCCTGTTACACATACAAAAATTGTTAACCCGCCCACGGGTTTCATTGATGAGATTGGTTGCGTTGATGGCCAAAATCGTATAGCAAATGAGTTCAACGAGAAACTTAGAGCCAAAGTTGTCAAATTGAGATCAGATCTCCCGAAAGCCACATTGATATATGTTGACATGTACTCGGCAAAGTATCAACTAATTAGTGATGCCAAGAACCTAGGTTTGTCACATGAGCTTAATACTTGTGGTTCGTGTTGTCGATATGATATTCATTATAAAGAGGTGATAACCATAGCATGAAATGCTATGTTTACCAATCAACTTGCAGTTATTTTTTAAAAATAAACAATTATTATCCGCAAGTTAGTTATGACCATAACTTTATAGCTATTGTTTTTATTACAAATACTCCAGCTACTTGATATTTACTATTTGAATAGGATTCAAAGAACGGTTCACAATCTGTTGTGGGTATCATGATCAAGATAATGACATATACTGTGGAAATCAAGGAAAGGTGAATGGTAGTGAAATCTTTGCAGGGTCATGCAACGACCCGACAAAGGTCATAAGTTGGGATGGCGTACACTACTCTGAGGCTGCAAACAAATGGATTACAAACCAAATCACTTACGGGTTGTATTCAGAACCGCCACTTTCTATTATTGACGTATGTCTGGAGAACACGGGTATAAATAAGTTGAGTCGAGCCTAAGATAATCTCTCTTAACTTAAAAGATTTCAAGTCAAATTCTATGTCTGAAGCTTGAGTTTAACTTGTGAATAACCTTACAAATTCAAGCTGTATATGTTTATTATTAATTATTAATATTTATTACAAATCAATGATGTAATATAACATGCATAAGCAATTTACGATACTAATTTAATCTTATTTTATTTTATCAAGTGTCAATTTTGTTAAGAATATCTTCATATATGGGCATATGGCTTAAGTGAGATGCAAATATTATCAGTTCGTATATACATATATATATATAAGAGCATTCACAATAAAGTTTTTATTTTTATCTTTATAATTGAAGAGTTTAACTAATGTAATATTTCTTAAAGTTTTGTTTAACCTAACACATTTTATAATTTAACATTATCCACTCGCAAACATTTTTGTGTTTAAACAACGGTAAGTAGAATATATTAAACTCTGCCTACCAAGATGCTAGACAAGAAGAAGAACCAATTACAATATCAATAATGGTTTTGCAACCAATTAAGTTTTTTTTCTTTTCAACATAATAATAATATTATGTTTTATCATAAAAATTAACATTAGTTATGTTACGACTTACCAGATAAAATTGCAGCACCACGAATCTATATGATTTGCAACACGTAAGCTTGTAATCAAGAACAGTCCTTGTGTGTAAAAGTTTGCAAGTTTGATTTATTGTTGTAATGTTGAGCGTACAAGTTATGTTTTGATGTGTCAAAATTATTATGAGTATGTCAAAATCTACATACATTAATCACTGAATTAGCTAGTGTTTGTAATTGTGCATCTAATCCATTGCCACGGTGTGTTCAGACAACTAGGTTTGCTAGAAATAGTTGAGTTGTCACGCGATCAACTGAATTTTTTGTTGACAAAACTATTTAACGTTGTTAGTTATTTATGGTTTGGTTCCCTAATGTTAACGTTGATAGTTGTACCTAGAGGTGGCAAAATGGCTGGATTGGATTGGGTTGGTTGTTAGGTTAGAATGGATTTGGGTTTGGATGGGTTTAGGTTAGGATGGGTCATTTAGAAAAAAATATCAGGATGGGTTCGGGTCAAAATGGGTTCGGGTCAAAATAAATCATTTTTTAAAAAAACCAATACTATTTTACTAAGTTTCTACAATTCAACAACACATATAGATAGATGCTCATACAAGCTCAAAAAGATACATATACGACTTCATGTATGAAGGATGGTACCTTCAATAAAAGCGACGATGGTTGTGCGATAATGAAGCGGAGGCCCGATTGTAGGTGTGGTGGTGGTGAGCGATGAAACTCAACGGAGGTTGAGATTGATGCGGAGCCCGACTGTAGGTGCGGTGATGGTGCGGTGGTGGTACACGATGAAACTTGACAGGGGTGGGAGGGTGTAGATGCGGTGGACCGGTGGTGGTGCGGTGGACCGGTGGTGGTGTGGTGGTGGTTCGATGGTGGTATGGTGGTGGTTCGGTGGTGTTGCGGTGGTGGTGCGTGATGAAACTCGACGAAGGTGACCAATTTGAGTGAAAGAAACATTGACTTATTGTGACTTGAAGCTCTAATTTTGAAAACCATCTTGACCTATGTTTATTTTTTCCAAAAAAGTTTTTAACCCATCTTGACCTCCTTGTGTTTTTTATTCAATTCATTCTAACCCATCTCTATTTTTAAAACACTCATTATGACTCAAAATCACATTCTTGGACTTTTTTACCACATCTAGGTGTACCTAAGGTTTTGTTTGGTATGGGGTAATTGAATGGACAAAAGAATGTAATGAATTAGGGAATGAAATGGATGAAAAAATAAAATGAATCATTACATTCGATAATTATGTTTGGTTACCTTTTTAGGAATGAAAAGAATCATTACTTTGTATTGTTTGTTAGGAATAAAAAAACAAAAGAATGAAATGTAAAAGTAGCTATGGTGATGACACCTAGTGGTGGTGGTGGCCACTGTGGTTTCCGGTGGCGTTGGTGGTCGGTGGTGGTTTCCGGTGGTTGGCTGCGGCGATGGCTGGTGATTGGTTGTTGTGGTGAGTGAGTGGATGGTGTTGGTGACTAATAATGGAAGAATGTATGAAATGAAAATAAAGAAGAAAGGGAGTGAATGAAATAAATTTTAAAGAATGAAATCAATTATGTAATGGTTAATTTCATTACTTTTATGAACCAAACATGTATTTTTTTCATTCACCATTGATGGTTCATTTCATTTCGCATCTCATTCATACGTACCAAACGCTAGCTAAATGTTCTTTTATCCATTTTCATTTTATCGTCTTTTTTTGTTGTTGGTGTGTTTTGTTGTGCTTGTGGTTGGTTGGTGATTTTCACCAGCGTTCTGTTGGCTTGATTTATTGATATAATTCATTGTTGTTGTTAAAGAAAGTTAGAATTAGAGAAATAACATATTCTTTATACAAAGAACCTCGTCATCTTGATTTCTTCAATTAGTCCAGGGGCGGATGTCTGTCTGTTGACCGGAAGTTTGTTTCTAGCCTTCCATATAATGAATAATCGATTGGGCCATTTTTGTTTTGAGGGAATCACAGTTGACGTGTTAATGAATTTCCGGATCGTGAATAGAGGAAGTGGAAATCAAGGGGAGACCACACCAAACACAATGTTTTTCCTTGGTATCATTGTTATGTAACAAGAGATAGAACAAGTGTTTTGTTGATTCTTCAGATTCCCCGCATAAAAAATAGTTAAGAACCGGAGAGGTATCCTTCGCTTGTGCAAAGCTAGCTAGTATAGTTGATTAGTCGGTATCTGATCCATTTCAGTCCTCCAACCAAACACGTTTACTTTCGTTGCCAACCACTTATTCCAACCCAAAGTCCAAGTATTACATGACGAAGGCTGGCACTCAAGGAGCAAAATTATTTAACTGTAAGAGTACCAGGATGGTCATTGCTCCATATCCAAAATTCTTAGCAATTGGAAAGTCGTACTTGGACTTGTAGCGAAAGACAAGTCTATAGTTGTTTGTTTTCAGTGGCTGAAAACATTGTTCTGGACTAATATCAAGTACTTGTTTATTATTATGTAAAGTTAACGTTAACCGCAATCAAATCAAACTTCATTTTACAAAATAATGGTTGATTATATTTCAACACGTGGCAAGCTCTTGAAGCCATTGAAGTGCTTTATTTTGTTCAATTCGTGTTGATTGATGGTCGGATTTGACTTGTTTGTTAGGTTATTTTAGTCAATATTTTGTTAACCTGTCTGACTTTTTAGTAATACATTTTTTGGATGTTTCAAAGAAAACAAACAATAAAGAAACAAAAACATTCCAAATTTACTACTTTTTATATGCGTGTAGATAACGAAAACCTTAAAGCTAGTATACCTATTATAAAAAATAAAGATACATTAGAATATTTAATTTTGTTTTTACAAATTTTGAAAAGGTGAACTCGTTCACCGATCTCTCTCGTTTTAGTTGAGACTCTTTTAAGGTATGGATACATATTGTTTAATATAAGCATAAAATATATAACCTGCTTTAAATATAAAACTATAATAATATAATGTATAAAAAAGAATCACATTTAGTGGGTGAGAGAAAAACATTTAACAAGCTATTTATTATCACACTTGAATATTAATTTCGGCTAAAACAAAAAACAGACCAATCCGAATTCATAGTTGGCATAACTAAACCGAAAACCGAATTCTAATTCAGTTTGATTTCATTTTGAAGGCAAAAAATCCTGAATATAACAAGATGTATGTTCGTTGATTTGGTTTTCTTGATTTTGGAATGGGAAAAATGATTAATGGGTTGTATATAGGAAATTCCATAACCCAATACATGTAATTCAAATTCCTAAATTTTAACCCAATTGAGTTTGTAAAACGAAAAACATAATTGAAGCGAAAATTATTTCAGTTTCTCTCTAAATTGAAGCGAAAGCCATAATTGAAGGAAAATTTAACAATCACCGTAAAAAAGTGTAACAAGAGTCTTCTTGTTAAATTTATAATTTAATGATACATTCATGAACAAATAAGCCTACTAAATCTTTTTAATGGTTAAAGGATCACTGACGTGCCACTGGTCCACCCAATTATCTTCAGTATTTGAGTACAAAACCGAAAATACTATTTTAAATTAATAAAGTTAATGTTTTTTGATGGAAACAATAATTTTTCAAAACCTTAAAGTGTTAAAAAAATTAATGACAATGATAAATGTAATTAAAAGATACGACAAAGAAACCAATTCACTTTATATTATTTAAAGGCTATTTAACTTATTATATTTAGGTTGATTTATTTTTCTTGTTGGAATGATATTAAATGTTAGGTGACAATCTTGAAACAAAATCTCACCTAGTCCCCTCGAGTAAAACACGCACACAATTTTCAATCACCTTTTTCACTTTTTGGTGGGTTTTTGATACATGTATGTATTAATTATTTTTTAAATATAAATTATTAGATGTGATAATACAAATATCTTTTTGTCATAAGAAATTAGTTATGTATAATTTGCTATATAATTAATATTTTGCAATCTTTATATTACGATAATTATATTAGAATCAAACATTTGTATGAAATAGTTATTATAATTTACATTATATTTATAGGGAGATTATTTAAATTAGTTATGAAATAGTTATTATTATTTACATTACATTTATAACGAAATGAGTCCTAGATCAACTGGTTTAAAAAAATGTATCTTATGATTTTTCAAAATGGATGTTATGAGTTGAAATCTCACTAGGTGCAATATATTCGTAGTGGGCCAAGGGTTTTACCATTGTGGGCGTTTAGGTGGTAGGTTTCTCTTGAAATGGTGGACGAGCCAGGTCACCAGCGTTGTTTGTGTTCGCAGACGTGAATGGCGTTTGGCCAATGGGTTTACCCGGGTGACCGGACTTTAAAATTTATCGGTTGTTCGTTAAAAAGAAAAAAGAAAAAAAAAGAGATCTAGCTTATGTCCTATGATGAGACATTAGAATCTATGTAAAACGAATAGATTTATTAAAGTATTGAGGATATTTTATTGACCATACAACTAATGCGAGAGAAAATTATTATTGCACTATTTTCCTCTAACCGTGCTTTTGTCGCATTTCGTTTTCTGGCTAAGATTCTAGTGAGACTATATCTCAAAGCATGTTCAATAGTTGTGTATTCTTTTTCGTTGACTAGTTCTTTTTAATCGAGTTCTACTTAATAATGTTTTAACAAAACATATTATTATGACTAATAAATTGTTGGTCAACGGCCACTCTTTAATTCACCATTCACTGGAAAATAACTAATGTTGCTTCAAATCAAATTATAGAGAGAAAAAAATTAGTTAAAGGTATATTACTCATAACTATTTTTGTTTACTTCTTTAAACGCTCGAATAACTTTTACATACAATAATTTTTTAATAAAAATTACATTATAAAATGATTTTTTTTGTTTTTAAAACGAGTCATAATATTATTATATACGAAAATTAAAAAAAATGATTTCAGCTTATTAGATTAATGCTCTTCATTATGTTTTTCATGCTCGTCACTAAGCCTTTATGTTTGTGATTTTTTTTCTAAAAATTAGTTTCTTAAAAGATAAATAATGAAAATCATTTCTCTAAATGATGAATTCTAAAAAGCATAATGATAACAAACTAAATTTATTTAATACTATAAAAATAAAAACAAAACAATATAAAAGTAAAAGCAAAACAATATAAAAATGATATGAAACGCAAACACAATGACGAATGTGTTATTGTGTATTCCTAAATGTCATTTTGTTATCATGACACATTGGTGAAATAACATAATTGTGTGCTTCTAATATGTAAAATACAATGATAAAAATAACAAGAAATTTACATAACAAATAAAAAAATAATGACAAAAATTAATACAGAATGCTAAAACATAAAATACGAATTACAAAAATATATTTGACATATTTACGTGACGTATCTAACTAGATGACCTGACATGTTTGACAAAACGACTAAAATATTTCCCTCTTTAAAAATAATAAAAGGTACACATGTGAAGCTCAAATCATTTTAGCGGTTTTAAATTAATCATCATCATTTTAGGAGATTATGCTGTTAATCAATAATCACTCCACCTTTTAGCGATTACTATTATGTTTACTAAAATTAAAAAAGACAAATAATAATTCTTACTCATAATGTAATGATTAAGTAGTATTAATGATTGTCTTCTATAAAAATAATAGATGGTTAGGGAAAATAGTTATTGTTAAAGAAGAATTAATTATTCTTGGGCTTAATATTTTTTTATTCTTGTTCTTCTTATTATGTTATTATCTCATAACAAGCTTTAGAGAAACCAAAGAATACGTTTCCTCAAACATTTGTGTTACCACACACAACAAACTCCGTCGTCTCTTGCATTTTCACTTGATTTTCATTCTATTTCGGTATATGTTTTTCAATTTCATTCACAATCATCATTGTAAGGGAAATCGGGTGAAATTAAATGTAAATTAATAAATAATTATGTTATTAGGATTGCTTTTGGCAAAAAAAAAACAAAAGTTAGAATTATTATCGACCAAAATGGTAGTATGGACTAATACCAACTAATAAATTATAGTTTTGAATTATTAAAATTTAACTTGCCAAAAATATAAGTAATTTATCTCATTAAAGCTGAGAGAAATTTTTGAATATATTCATTTCATTAAAGTTAACTTTAAAATTTTCTTTTGGTTTGTTCATTCCACAAAAGCCCCCCTAAACATGGTGCTTGAGTTTAATGGTCTGTATTGGTATCCGATGACTTTTGGTCATGTGTCCAAACAGGGGCGGAAACGCCGTATGTTTTCTAATGCTCGTCCTTTTTGTGGTTCATGTCACAATTGTGTTAGTAGTAATTTTTAGACATCATTTATCACTGTTATGCTTCACATCATGCATTTACAGACGTATTTTTTTATTTATTTTGAGTAATACCCGTTTTGATGGAATATAGCCTACTTTGATTGAATTTTGTTGTTTTGTAGGTATAAGATGACAACTTTAGTTGAATACAAAAATGAAAAGTATATTGAAGATAATGGGTGGTTTATGAATTTAATAAATGAATTTAAATTTAAATTTATAGCGTTATCTCTTAAATATATTATCTCCTAAAAATATAAATATTATTGATTGATTAAAATACATAATATATATGGAGATGAATAAAAGAAGGAAACATTATCTTGGATCCTTAGAAGTCGACATCTGAAGGAAGAAGAATGAAGGAGGAAGAAATGTTAAAAGCTTTGGGATTTTGGAAGTTATTTATTTTGAATTCTAATTAATTGATTCCTTTTGGATTCATATATTTTTAAAATTATTTTTGTTTTGATTGATTTATTCATTATGTTCGGTTAATTGATTTTAGATTTTGACACTTGTGTTCGTTTTTTATATTAGCTCATAATATACGTGAAACGATTATGTGATTGTTTATTGAATGTTTTTTTTATTTTAAGCCTATATCTATTTTGGTATATATATTAAATTGTTAAAAACGCGATCAACTTATTAATTTTTCAATAAAGTTTTTTAAGTTTTAAAACTCTAATCAAGTTTTGATTTTTGATAAATGAAACAAATAATATTTTATCTTTGTCTATTAACTCAAAAATCGTTATGGAATCATTCAATCTAGTTAAACATTTCAAATGGCGTGTGTGTTTAATTACAATTGATACTTTTATCACTAAACTAGCACGCTAAGATCCGAACGACATGAGTTTAGAGTAGCAGGTTGTCTCGGTTAGACATTAGATAGAGTGGATGTACGAATTGCATGACGCTAGTGTCGAACGATGTGACATCTAGCGTCGATACAAATCGTTTACATGAATGATCAGTGCGTCATAATTATTAGTGATCGTAATCCGTATCAAGTCAATAAATAAGTCTTGTGTTGAATCTATTTTATCAAATTAGATTTTTCTTCACTATTTATTAGCTTTTATAGTTTTTCATAATAAAAAAACCCCAACTTTTTTTTATAGAACCTCAACGCGAGCGCATAAGGTTCCCTTTGTAGTTCTAACATGGCCGTATCAGCGTACTGGAAAAATTTTAAGCTTTTAATTTTTCTAGTTTTAGTATTTCTTATTAAACTTTGCTCACTAAAACATTTTGGTATAAGCTTAGTTAATCTGTATCCCTGAACACATAATCTTACTTTCGCTCATATTATTTTTAGTATGTACAAGATAAGTTCAAATTTTAATTTTAATATATATATATATATATATATATATATGTATGTATGTATGTATGTATGTATGTATGTATGTATGTTGGTTTGACAACCCATAAAGTGTTCATGTATTGAGCGCTTACACCTGTGTTTTGAGTTCAGCCTCCGATACTACTTAGGTCTAAGAGCGGGTGCTGGCCTTAAGGTCCTCGTCCATGTTGGGAGTATATTTTATGGAATGAAAAAGTCAAAGCGACAAAATAAAATAAAACTCTTATCAAATAGAGATTTTATGAATGTTATTTAAATTTAAAAGTTTTTAAACTTGTTATGAAGTTTAATAAGTGAGACCTTTTTTAACTATTTTATTAACTATGATGTGGTGTTTGGTATGCAGAAATTCAATGGAATTAAATGGAATTGAGGTGGTGACGGTTTGCAATGGGTGATAAATTCTAATTTCTTTATTAGTGTTTTGTTATTAAAAATACATTTGGAAATTAAATTCCTTCTATAGATTTTAATTCCCTTGAATTTTAAATACTTTATTACTTTGATTTCAATTCTAACTAATTTCGCGAACCAAACACACCCTACTTTCTTACTTTAACAATATGAGATAGCATACAATTTTTGCACACATGTTTTTGAACCTCACTCTCTTCTTGATTAAATATAAGACACCAATTTATAGATTTAATAGAAGAAACAAATTACAAAACAAAAGGATGGTTATACTCATATATATCTTTTATTAGAACATATAATCAAACTTAAAATTTCGTTTGAAACCGCAAAACAAGTTAGTCACCACGTCTCAAAGGTATGAAGTAAGAATGGGTCTTCTGATTCCAAAACCGTTGTTTTGGTGGTGGTGCATTAAACACAAGTCATCTAGTGAATTTCAAGTGATGTAGATATGTCACACGCATATTCTTTTGCAAATTTTGTTATCAATATCATTTATACTATTATTCCAATACTTTTATTCGATATTTTGTTGCCAAACGCTCTACGCCTTGTACACACCACTCAATATTTTTTCTCCAAGAAAAGCTATGTGTTAAAGTCCATCCAATTCTTATATTGTGGTTATGTGTCACAAACCAAATAGAAAAACTCACCCTAAATCACTAGTTTGATCCGTGAAGAAACTCATTTGATCTATAAATCTCACATTAGTTGCTCGTACAAATGATGTATGATAAATATCATACTTAGAATTATTCAGTCTATAATATTCGCACCTTCTTAAGGGTCAATGTTCTCGTTAGTCACGATTTGGCTCTCTTCAGGCCACCATTCTGTGGGCCCCTACTCTGTGTCCGACTCTGATATCACTATTAGTCACGATTTGGCTCTCTTCATGCCACCATTCCATGGGCCCCTACTCTGTGTCCGGCTTTGATATCATTGTTACGGATTAAAAGTAAGAACTCAACTCAAAAAAAGTAGTCTGATTAATGAGAGAACCCATTTAACCTATAAATCCGCCTAATCAACCAACATAAAACAAGTCTCATACCTTATAAGTTATAATTTCACCCTCCCAACAAAATGCCACGTTCCTTTTTTGCAAGATACAATTGGAAGAAAAATATTTCATATCTATACTTATTAATAAAACAATATTTTTAGTGACACGTGTCATTTTCTTAGGCCTTCATTATTTTAATTTTCTGCCTAAAAATATATCTATCCTTATTATTAGTCATAATTCATTTGAATAAACTTAACTATTACTATAATTATAAAGTGAGTTTTTCCTTAAATAATATACAGAATATTTATTTACCATAATAAGTGTTTAATGAAATATTATTTTTTTCTCAATATAATTTTTTGATTAAATTTAATTCACTTTTAAAATAATATTATTTAAAATAGTCAAGTACAAAGATTAATAAAATTATAAAACTATTTGGTTCATATGTCGTAGTTAAGAACATATATAAAGTCTTTCTAAAAAATTTTGGTTTATTTTAATTCACTTAGACTTAATTTTAAATAGTATGTCTACATAGAAAAGATGATTTTTTTCAATATAATTTTGTTTCAATTTCACACAAAAGGTAGGCACATTCTTTTTATTCTTTCAACTAAATGTATTATTCGAAAATGTTTTAAGTAGCTTAAAAGATATAATAAGAAAAACTATTTTTAACAAAAAAATGCATTCTTTTAAAATGTTTTATATAAATATCATGACAAAACAAAAAAAAATTAATAGTTTATTTTTATTTTATTTTACGAATTATAAATGTAATCCTCAACTACCGAGAACATGTATGTTGCTAATAGACTTCCAATAACAATTAGGAGAGAAACGAGTCATGTCGTCTCTTAAGCTACTCGAGACCAACTCGCTAAAAACTCTAATTGAGCTTAGTTTAAATAAACTCGAACTCATTTTACACTCATTTAATAAATGGTTTTGAGCCCGAGCTTCATATGTCGAGATCAACCCGCTCGTAAGGAGAAACTAACGTTGTATGTATATGATGTTTATTTTTATCTATTATGTATATACTTATATAAAGGATTATTACTATATATCAATTTATGTTTAAAACAGTTTTCTAATATATATCATTATTTTAAAAAAATTACATAAACCATTTAGTTTCATAAAAAAATATCTTTTGTATATAAGAACAAATATTCTATAAATATATTTTAAAAAGCACTAATGAAATATATTAATATTTTTGTATGAGAAAACATTATTGAAAAAGAAAACCTTCATAAAAACAATTATAAAACATTTTTCAAAATCATAAGAGATGCTATATGGTTTTTATTTTATTAAAACTTTATCTTTTTAATTTTACTTAAATAACATTAGTAAAAACTGACCTACTTTTATCCAGTGATATTATGAATAAGAAAATTTAACTTTTTAATAAAAAACCATTTTTGGTAAATATTTTTTAAAATATTTCTTTTGTTAAATTATTTTTCTACCAATCCTAATATGAAAAAATCATTACAAAAGACATTGTGATGATTTCAAAATAAAACCCTAAAAAAGATTGCAAGTTATATTTGGTTGTTTTTTTCCAACCAAGAACAAGTTGACTTTATCCAACAAACAAATAATATAATAAGTTTTTACAGGTTGTATTAGACTAAAATTATAAATTAAAACATGTTGAATTCTTGCTTATTCAAAGAAGTAATTATAGGTTTCCTAATTCACTCGTCTTATGTAAAGGAGAAGAAACCTCATACGCGTCTACTATCCTGAAATGATTTTATATTTTATCAAATCAAGGGTCTCAAATGATCAATCCAGGGTTTCGATTTCCCTAAATCATGATATCGATTTTCAGAGAGAAAGATTAACCATTTCATATCCTTTTCAATTTACAAGCATATTATGGTTTTGATTTGTAACATCCGCTATTTTTTTCCAAGTTAAAAATCAAATCTTTGAGTTCTATTATAAAGTTATAATAATAATATGATGGACCAAGTGAACTAAATTTGCAATTTATATTGTGAATTATACATTGTTAATCATCTGAATAATTTGAAATAATTTATGATTTATAAACGATTCTTTATCATAAAATTATAAAGTGGATAAATCATTTTACAACAAATAATGAAAAAGACTTATTGCAATTTAAAAAAATTATAAAATAAAATTTTAAAAAACTTATAACGCTCTATTAGTAACTATGAATTAAACTTATTTAGTAAAAATAAATCATCAAGTGATAAGGGTTACAAGCTTATAAAAGTTTTAAAAAATTAATAATTGATTTATTATTCAAATTGGTTATATAAGTCTAGGGTTTATTTTGTAATTCTAAAACTAAATTTAAAGGTTTTAGCATGAAATAATAAACTTTCAAACCACAAGGACCAAAACTATAAATATCATTTAAAACCCAACCCCCTCCCCTTCTTTCCCCGTTTTCCCGGCGAACGGCCGGCGGCACCTCCGGCCAAGTCCGGCGACTCCCAAACCAACCCATAAACCCTAAATTCACATAAACCCTAGTTTGATTTGATTCCAATCGATCATGAAAACGATTTCGATACTTGAATTAAACATGGGGCTTTTGTTTCCCATGTAAAACCGAGTATAATGATATATGAAACTTATATGATTGAGTTCGATTTGATGATCTCAAGTTTAAGAGCGAGTCGCGACGATGTGATTGTTAATTCAAGGTGCAATCATTGTTCGTAATCAAATTAACTTTGCAGGAAGCTTTGGATGATGTTGATAAGTGAAAGCTCTCTTCCAATTTGGTTTAACAAAGCTTCGAGCATGGATCACGGTTGAGTTGCAGGTTGCGTCGGGGTGTGACATGATTTACCCTAAATCACGTTATGTTTCAAGTTCAACACACTGATCCTTTTACGCCTTCATTGATCTATTTATTATGGTTTTGATTTACCCCAAATCACGTTATGTTTCAAGTTCAACACACTGATCCTTTTACGCCTTTATTGATCTATTTAATATCATTAATACTCCAAGTTTTAAATCAAACCAGCTCTTTTACAAAGTCTCAATTCAATGATCATATATACAACTCTTGATCGTAAAAATAGTAGTAGTTCGTACGATTTAAGGATTTGATTTTGATTTCAATATAAACTTTAGGGTATTTTGGTTTTTTAATATCAATTTGACTATTTTATGTTTTTGTATATGAAAGCATGAAACTTTGATTTCATTTTAATTGATATAAGCATGAATTTGATTTATGTTTATGTTCAACAAAAAGAGAAATTGTATAAATGGTCCTTGTGGTTTAATCAAATGCATGTTTGGTCCCCAAAACTTTAAAAATCACAAAGATAGTCCAAAATCTTTTATAATCATTGCATGTTTGGTTCATGACACCGATTCAAACTTTATGTTGCATTATCTCGAGTTACAAATAAACATAAATTAAAATTATTAATATTAGACAATAATGGTAAAATTAAAAATAAAATATTAAATTTTATATATAAAGAAATTTTTAGATTTTTATAGATGTTCTCATGTTCAATACAATTTGATTATTACCCAAAGTTTTTATTTGTAAGTTAATTTCATTCTATATTATATATTACTTAGACTTATAAGCATTATTAAAGAAATATAAATGATTTTAAAAAAATTTAATATAAAAATCGATAGACAAAGTATTAACAATAATATTATAACTTACGAACCTTTTTAACTTAAAGCAATTTTTAATGATTGAGCCCGTGTATTACACGTGTCTTTAGTCTAGTAATTTAATAAATTTGACTACAAAAGATCCGCACGGAAGAACATTCTTTCTAGTATAAACTACACAAGAAATATTTTCTTTAAGGTGATCGCAATAATCTTTATCACATCTCAATAAGAAGATATAACAAATGTGTACTTTGATTATTAAAACCTAGAATTATCAGTCAACCATATAGCATATTCATTCAGATTGAAACAATTTAAAAGATTAATTTTAAACTTTCAATCTAATAAAACTTAAATTCTCTCGTACAAATGTGTATATGTTTGAAATTCAAACCAAAAAAAGTAACTAAATGAACCAAGTCGTATTTTGCAGGAGTAGGGGAGGGAAAAAACCTCTGGTAGCGGTAATATTCAAACTAAAATCATCTCAAAATTATCTCATTTTCACATTTGAATTTCACATATCAAAATTAGGCAAATCAAATCCTAATGAACTTTTAATAGAACATTTTTATAGAAAAAATTTCAACTTAATTTGTCAACTCAACCTTAAACAAGGGCTCTGCCACTTAAACCTTATTTTAAGGGCGTTGCTATTAAACCCTTGCCAAGAAGAGATTGCCTCACTAGAACCCCTATTATTTAGGGTTTCATTTCTAGCAACCAACACGGTTCTAATACCAGTAATCATAATAAACTAAACTAGTCTGCATTTCATACTTTCATACTAATTTGATGAATATAATGATTACATTGGTCACCTAATCAATATGATTACATTAAAATGTCTAACACAATATAACGATTACCTCTCTCACTAAGTAAGTAGTAATCAACCATTGAACATCTCTCTTATAAGATAGAGCACACATATGCTTCTCTCTTATCACACATTATAAGCAATCACCAATACTCGTCTAAATGCTTTTAGGTCATGATTACCTCTCTAGTATCTCACCAAACGGATAGCAATCACCCATTTAAGCCTTCACTAAGATAATTCTCATTATAGGAGGAATTAAATAGTGTGCTAGATCGTGTTTAGGATGTAGGTATACTCGAAAGTTATTAACTTGAATCCCTTTATAAACAAAGTGTTAAATATATATACGATTAGTAATTAATTTCGCATAACAAATACAAACATGCTCTTAAATTTACATAAATATTATCATGGCATTACTACTCTCAATCACTACAATAATCATCTTATTGCATATCATGCTACCACCGAACTAAAATCCCTTGCCACTAATTAGTTAATTACTTTATAAATTATATAACAATATAATCAATATTACTTCTAGGTTATCATACACGTTTATTTAGTGACATTCCAGGATTGTACATAACCTTAAAAAATTTAGTACGTAAATTATCGATTGTGATATAGCTATAGTTAATTTAACTTTTTTAACTTTTGTTATATAATAAGTATTATATATATATATATATATGTGTGTGTGTAAATCCGATATTACGCATGTGTAAATCCGATATTACACATGTGTAAAACGAATTTCGTTATAAAACACGGGAATGTTTTTTTATTTTTTAGAATTTATTTTTATTTTTTTTATGAAAGAGAGAAAGTAGGAAAACATTTTTTTGTTTTTATTTTTTTATGTTATTTTTTATTTAGAAATTTTTTTAATATGTTTTTGTTAATTATAATTTTGCCATTGAGAACTAATGGTTGAGATTGATTCCTAGAGTTCTCACAAAAAAAACTAGTTTTTATTTGATCCCTCCCCTAGGGGAGGGTTTAGATGAGAACCACTTTTTTTTTGTGTTGAGAACTCTAGGAACCAATCTCAACCACTCATTTTTTTATTACATGCAAATCACATGTCATTTTCTTTTTTTTTTAAACGTTCATAACTTTTTTTCATGAAATCATTTTTTCAAAAAAATTCACCATAAAATTCAGTATTTTTTAACTTTCCAACGCCTACCATATTGATATAGTTTTCTAAACAATCATACATCCATTGTTTACATATGTGTAAATCTAGTTATACACATGTGTAGTACTGGATTTATACATGTGTAAATCCGATATTATACATGTGTAAAACGAATTTCGTTAATAAACGAGATTTTTTATTTTTTTATGTTATTTTTTATTTAGAAATTTTTTTAATATGTTTTTGTTAATTATAATTTTGCCATTGAGAACTAATGGTTGAGATTGATTCCTAGAGTTCTCACAAAAAAAACTAGTTTTTATTTGATCCCTCCCCTAGGGGAGGGTTTAGATGAGAACCACTTTTTTTTTGTGTTGAGAACTCTAGGAACCAATCTCAACCACTCATTTTTTTATTACATGCAAATCACATGTCATTTTCTTTTTTTTTTAAACGTTCATAACTTTTTTTCATGAAATCATTTTTTCAAAAAAAATTCACCATAAAATTCAGTATTTTTTAACTTTCCAACGCCTACCATATTGATATAGTTTTCTAAACAATCATACATCCATTGTTTACATATGTGTAAATCTAGTTATACACATGTGTAGTACTGGATTTATACATGTGTAAATCCGATATTATACATGTGTAAAACGAATTTCGTTAATAAACGAGATTTTTTTATTTTTTATAAAAAAAATTATTTTTTTATGAAAGAGGGAAAGTAGGGGAACATTTTTGTGTTTTTATTTTTTATTTTTTTTTATTATAATTTTTTTAAATATGTTTTTGTTAATTACAATTTTGCCATTGAGAACTAATGGTTGAGATTGGTTCCTACCGTTCTCATAAAAAATCTAGTTCTCATGTGATCCATCCCCTATATATATGTGTGTATATATATATACATATATATACATATATATACATATATATACATATATATATATACATATACATATATATATACATATATACATACACACAACACATATATATATATATATGTATATGTATATATATATATACATATATATATATATATATATATATGCAGGGCCAGTCCTGAGGATTTTAATGCCCTGGACGAGCCGGAAAAAAAGCCCCTGGGTCCAAACGACTTAATTATATAAACTATATTTTTAAATGAAAGCAAATGTTTTAACAATAAACATAACAATATCATAATATTACAATAACATACCGTAATAGTTAACCAATAACTCGTGAAGCTTTCCTAACATTCTTGATAGCAAATTGGTTTATAACATCTTCGTAGTTTATAATCTCTAATATTTCGCTTTCGATAGCTATCATCGCTAATCCGCTAACTTTTTCTTGGGACATCGTAGATCGTAGGTAAGCTTTCAATAACTTTAACTTTGAGATCCTCATTTCTGTAGATGCCAACAATATTCTATATGCAATGCTTGCATTGGGGAAATAATCAAGTTTTTTTAAATGCTTCAAAACATCAAAAAGGGTTGCTAAATTTATCGGTTTGTGATGTGTTAAATAACGTTAACTCCATATAAAGTTCATCAGCATCAATATCCGATCTATCTTCAAACTTGAGTGCATTTTAAATTAGTTTTTGGGTTTAAAATACAATCATATTTAAATATTTTAGTGGGCTATTAGTTGAGTAATTAGGTTAATAAAATGGGCTCAAAAAGTTATATTTGGTTTAAAACATAATTGGGTTAAGTTCTTAATTGTATTATATCTTATAATTAATTTTTATATAATTATATTATATAATATATATGAAAAAATTTCAAAATTGTGACCCCTGATCGAGTGCGCCCTGGACGGGAGTCCATCCCGCCCCTTCTCAGTATATATACATATGGATCCATTCAATTGAAAACCATAAAATTGTAAAAAATCAAAAGAACCATCTTAGACCATAGATTATCTAAATCAATGGATGTAATTAAAAAGGACAAAAAGGTAATTCTATACTAAGTATTCTATCAGTTAATAAAATCGAAAAGGGCAAAATTGGAAACCTTTCGATTAACCCTCAACTGCATCTTCGATTATCATGACAAAATCTCATGTTTTGTTTCTCCTTCTCGAAAATTACACATCCATGTATGCAATAAAATGCTTCGAAATAAAAGCAACATTATTTTTTCATCTTTCCCACTCATTTAACTTGTTTTAAAATTGATCCTTTAATGACTCGTTATCCATCCGAATCATCTTAAATTTATGAATTAGCATATCCATTTAACCACTATTAACCATTATTATGTATATTAAAATTAAAGATAATAAAAACTATAGATTGTTTTTTAGCCGAACATGTTTTGAGTAGTACAAAATGGATTACATCATATTATTGAATTGCAAAAATAAAACATACACAAATTATGAAAGTCACCGACACAAGTGATTTTGCATCTTTTATTTATATGTGAAGAATACTTTGAAACACCCAAAATTCAATTTCTTAAATGTCATTAACTGTAAGATGTTTTTTTGGAAGGCAACAAACATATTCATTCATAATACATATCATAAGCAAAACAATATCAAACAAAGTAGAACTAGAAATAAAAATTACATCATTTTCTCCAATGTAACAACTCTTAAGTTTTGCATCTTATTTTGTACAGTTGGTCTTCTGTATCTCAAGAAGATCTCCAATACTAAAAGCATATACCAAAGGGATATTACACTACCTCAAAACCAAATGCCATACAATAGTCTCTATATAACTGAGATATCAAAATGTGCTCTAGCAACTAAATTTCTTCTCCATTGAAAGACAAAGAATAGAACTCATCGGAACATTCCTACGTTGAGTTCAATTTTTGTCGGCAGTCTATCTTTCAAAGCCCTCCATACGAACATACCAGTTTAATTGACATCCATATGTTTTAGTCATAAACAAACTATTATAACCAGTCGATCTTCTCTCTTCAAGCAACTTTTTCACTATAAAATGTATGATTATAATAGTTATAGAATCAAATCCTTAATGTCACTATTGCATTTATTTACAATTTGTGCATTAATGTTAATTGTGCATTCGTGCATTTGTGTTATGTGCATCAATGCATCTATCAGTAATTATGCATTTAAGAATTTTTGGCGCAGTTTAAGAACAACACATTGATACATTATTTCAAACTAGTATGTAGCCCTCGCTTTGCGGCGGAAGCGTAAAATTATGTCAAATGACATCAACGTCACACTACCATCAGCGATCTCCAACGCTAAAAAACTCGTATAAAAAAATAAAAACAAAAGAACAAAACCGAGCAGAACGTAGATGTTAAAACATTGAACCACGCTTGTGAAATGTAAAACTTTAAAAACAATAGCTAAGTCGATCTAGGATCGTGACGTTGCAACCGATCTGTTAAGTAGAAAAAAATAGGTGTAACAACATTGAATCCCACATGAACGTTATGACGTATTATTTCTCAAAATTTAAAGCGGAATGTATATGAGAATTTTGTAAAAGAAGAAAAGAATTGGCAACCAATATTAAAAATAACAAATTATAGGGTTATATTATAAAAGATGTAAAAATATTAGATTTAAAATAAAAAAATAAAAGAAATAGAAAATTAAACAAAATACATATGCAACCTCTAATGCATATAGTACAATCACCAATGCAACCCAAAATTGCTAATTAGTATAATATAAATTATACATAAAATACCATAGTGAAATACATATAAATGTAGAAAAAAACACAATCTAAAAGCAAATAAAAAACATATTGTAGTCGTACGAGATAAGATGAAATTTAACTGTTATATATGGTATACTAATTAATCACAAACACACATAAATCAAATTAAAGTTATCATTTATAATAATAAATACAACAATCAAATGCATAAGATGAAATAAATTTGTATAAACAATTCAAAAAATCATATTAGAATTCATAAAACACCGGGAACAATTGTGGATCCCACTACCCATAATTCAGGCCAATAAATTACGTTATTACCCTAGAAAAATCTAGTTCCTATATGAATGTCCCCATATATATATATATAATATATATATATGGGAGAATTTTTGAAAACCCAATAGTTATGTGAAAACCAAATAAAACCACGAAACCAATAACATAATTCATATATTTTTTATTATTGTAATTGCTAAAAGGTTATTTAAGTTTTTGTTACATATATGTTGAACATAAATACAAGAATAAAGAGTTTTACGTATACGTAACACTATGTTGAATGAAAAATGGTTACGTATACGTAACACTATGTTGAATGAAAAACGGTTACGTATACGTAACATATATATGACGTATATATGAAATCATGTTACGGTTTTTAATTTGATCCATACCCTTATTTACATATATGCATACACAAATATAAAAGAAAAATTTTGTAAATTATGTGGTCGGTTTCATTGATTTTCTTTAGTTTTCACAAAACATTGTGCTTTTCTTATGATATATCTCTCTCTATCTATCTCTCTCTCTCTATATATATATATATGTATGTATGTATGTATATGAATATATGTATATATGTATATGTATATATATCTATTCTTTTTAAAATATTTTATAAGATAGTAACTAAGTTTAATTTCGTGTTTCATTATTATTCATGTTTTTAAGTATAGAAACCACTCAACATTTTATTACTGTTTAGTAGTTATAAATTTGCTTATAAACTAAAAAAATTAAAAATAATTTATTTAAATATAACATATATAAATCTCGGTTATTATTAAGTTACTATATTTTTCAATTTTAACTTGTAGTAGGAGATAATAGTGAAATATAAGCCCACTAAATAATAATTAATTTTCATAACTAAATCATGTAAGTAAACTTGAAAAAAAAAAAGATATTTATATACTAGTAGCTAATTTTCATATATGTTTTATTTGACTCACTTACTTTTTTAGAAAAAATTAACCTCTTGTTTAAAAAGTTTCATAATAATAAAATAAACAAACAAAACTTGACTAAATTTATAGTTAAAGAAGTTTTATTTGTTAACGTTGTAAAAACGTGTGATACCAGATACGCAATCCAACCCACACTAGACCATCGTGGCCCAACATGTGAGAGGTTTATCGGACTAGCTTCGCGACAAGATGATCAAACGTCACGACAAGATCAAAGACTAGACTTCTTGTTAATTTAAACCAACTTCTATTGTAGGTAAGTTAATTAAACAACTTATGCATACATTCGGGGCTAAATAAAGGTATTTGTGGCTTTATTGTAATAATAATCAAAAATTATGAATATTTTATGATTTGATTTGTTTTCATCATATAATATGTCGTAAGCTAGATTTAACATTATCTAGTATTCTCGTTAACAAATCTTATCAATCTTAGGATTTGATTAACTAACTATCTTCACACTCTAAAACAAGAGAGAGAGAGAGAGAGAGGAGAGAGAGAGAGAGAGAGTTCATACATATACATACAAAATCTGTATCTATATACAAATGTGTATTTTGTGTTGTGGAGAGAAGATAACCATTAACCACCATAGAACCAAGCAAACGGCTATGATTTACAAGATTGAGTCCAAAGGATTAGATTATGGTAGAATGAGCCCCTGATTTTTTGGTCGGATTTTGTGGTCACTTTCAACTCCTTGTTATTTAATCTCTCCCCCCTTTCGTTCTTCGTATTCAATTCAAAACTTCGTATTTAAACCCACGAACCCTCGCAATTTGATCAGTGTTCTTGCATCACCGGAGAAGAAGAACTAGCCCTCAGGATTGCAGAGGGCTCAAATCAGCATTCTGTAATCTCACGATTGTGTTTGTAATCGTTGATTTGAGCCCTCGTCATGCCTGATGGTTATTCGTCTTCCAAAAAGAAGGATGACTATCGGGACGACGTTTGTGGTCAGGTATTTTGAGATTATTCATCGGTTTTGTTGAAATTCTTGCGTTTGTGATTGTGGGTGTTGTTCGATTTTGGGGGGTTTGATGGATTGATGTGAATGTGAATGTGAATGCGCTTGTGTTTTGTTTGGTGTTCTTCGTGTTGATGTTCTTGACTCTGTTGTCATAAGCCCTTTGACGCGTTTGCAGACAGAGTTCCAACCACAAAATCGAACATTAGCCCAAAACAAGCCTAAAATAGTAAAATGTGTTCAAAACCGTTAAAAATGGTTTTTTTATACTTGTGTATTTATGTAAAAAAAACACTTGCTTTTTAAGATCAGTGTTACCCTTTACGCTTTGAGTGCGTCTTCAAAGCACTGTCATAGTTATTGATTTCTGTCATAATCTATGCATATGCTTCAATTTCTGTTTGATTTCTGTTCTTGTGATTTGAACAATTAGGATAAGATAATTCATTCTGTAATCAAAATTGGGGTTCACTGACAAAACGATGATCTTAAGTGCTCATCCAAACAGCCCATTTGTGTTAGTGGATTCACTATGTTCACCATGCCTTCTTTATGTCTCAATCTAGATGCAACTTTAGGAATATTGAACTTTCATGTTGATGCTTATTGGTTTTTTACTATGTAGGAGGTGAGCACAATGGCTCGAGTTCGCTGCTTGATGCAAACCCTTGATATACGAACGTTTATCGTGTTATTTTTAGTCATTCCAATCAGTTTCGTGGGGATTACTTCCATGGACAGAAAGTCACCTACTTTTTAAGACCTTTATGGCAATCACCCCCCAAATCCTTCATTCACATCCCTCATTACTATCATGAAAACGTTTCGATGGCTTCACTTTGCAAACTCCATGGTTGGAAAGTAAGGGATTACCCTCGGAAAGTGTATGATGCGGTTTTGTTCAACAATGAAGTCGATATGCTTATGATTAGATGGAAAGAACTTCACCCTTATGTCACTCAGTTTGTGCTTCTTGAATCCAACTCTACTTTCACAAGCATACCCAAGCCACATTATTTTGCAATCAACAGAGAAAGTTTCGATTTTGCTGAGCCCCGTTTGACCTATGGCACGATTGGTGGAAGATTTAGAAAAGGCGAAAACCCTTTTATCGAAGAGGCGTATCAAAGAGTTGCACTTGATCATCTTCTTAAAATAGCTGGTATTGAAGATGGTGATCTGCTGATAATGTCTGATGTTGATGAGATTCCTAATGCGCATACAATCGATCTTTTGAGATGGTGTGATGGCGCGCCACCAATTCTTCATCTAAATCTGAAGAATTATCTGTACTCTTTTGAGTTCAATATTGATCACAGCAGTTGGAGGGCTTCTGTTCATCAGTATCAAAAGGGTAAAACAATATATGCGCATTACCGCCAGACGGATTATTTGTTAGCAGATTCAGGTTGGCATTGCAGCTTCTGTTTCAGAAAGATTACTGATTTCATATTCAAGATGAAAGCTTACAGCCACACGGATCGTGTGAGATTCGCTCACTTTCTGACCCGAAAAGGATTCAGAATGTGATATGCAATGGTGATGACTTGTACGACATGCTTCCCGAGGAGTACACGTTTAAGGAGATCATAGCGAAAATGGGTCCCATTCCTCATTCTTATTCAGCAGTTCACCTTCCTTCACATCTGTTGAATCACGCCGATAAATACAGTTATCTTTTGCCCGGTAACTGCATACGAGAAGCGGGTTGAAACCGATTTTCATTGTAACATAAACCTTTTCATGATACATATAGTTTAAAGCACTCAATTAGGCAGTGTTTCTTGATTAGGGATGATATAGTTGTACACTGTTTCTGTTTTCCTCCTATATGATATGCATTTTGCAGATTGAGTTTTAGTATCAAGTAATATTATTCCTGCAGATCTGAGTTGTACTGTACAAGATGGGCAAATGGTAGTATCCATAAACGAACTTTTAGTGGGAGAATGTTGCTTAAGGTCAACTGGTGTTGATTGAAGTTATGTGCACAAATGAACAAAGTAGGTGTTTTCCGATGAAATTTCCATTCACTTTAAGGAGGTGGACTTAGAAAAGACTTTAGTATAGTCTTCTTGTCTGGTTTGTGATGATACTTATATATTATCTTATTTATATTATATTTATATTTATATTAATATATATGCGAAGTTATTCTAAAAGTGAGAAAAATTTGACAAATAGAGGATAAGGAAGTGATTGTTGAAGCTGATGTGAGAAGAATATATTTCTTTTCATATCTTTTTATGTGTAGGAGATTTATGATTGTTGTAATCTAGAATAGTGTTTGCATAATGCGACGTATGATATGTTTTTCTAATATTTTTTTATTCTTATAGTATTTTTAAAAAGGTTTATTATCTTTTTTCTAATCTAAAATTCTAAAAATTAAATAAATGGGTTCTGCGTGATTACTTGTACATTTACGTATTAACTTGTTGTACCTCATAAGTTACAGATTGGTTTAGCAACAAGTTGACATTAAAACATTAAAAAAAACACAAGTTACAATTGTAGCTTTAAAATTTTTTTAAACATGATAGATTAAAAGATATAGTTGAAATCTTAAACAAATTAAGTTTTTTTTGTTTATGAGTAGATAATATAAAAATTTATGTAAGTGTTACTAAATGTAAGGTTATTATGTAAATAATTGTAAATGATAATATGTAAATAATATTATAAATACTATTTTACCCATAAAATTGATTGTATCTTATGCATTAATAAAATAATTAATTTTAATTTTATGATATTTTAAAATACCCTCTAATATGTTTTATATATAATATAGATATAGATAAATCTTTAAACCCCGATACAAGAGGTTTTTGCGTGTGATGGATCCGAGGATGTCCGCCTCTTTTTGGATATATGCATTTCAAATACACGGGTAGGTTTTTTTCACATACAGACATTCAAATTCTTAAAAACGAGTCAAGTTTATTATTTTGTTATAAATGATTGGGATCTTCACTTCAAATACTGTACAAGCAACAATCTTTTGTGCCATTAGAGCGTAATGTCACGACCCGCCTAAAAACAAGTCGGGTATCAAGAGTTCCGGAAGTTTCCGGAAACATACAGAGGCATATCCAGTCTCCAGAACAGCCTAAAATGTTCTGGATCTGGAAAGGACACAATGAAGCATCTAGATCAGCCTTGAACCATCAAGAGTGATCAAGATATCACCCTAAAAATGTCTAGGAGATAGGCTGCCAAGAAGGCTCTAGAAAAGCCTTCAAAGATCCATGATAAGATCTTGTAAATATTATACATTTAGAACAATCTAGATCATGAAAGATCTAGATTCATGAACTAGTATAAATAGATGATGTAGTTCACATTTGTAATCACCCAAAAACACCCAAAACTCATACAAGTCTTGTATAATACTTGTAACCCTCTCTTGTAAACATCCTTGTAAGCAATACAAAGTTGTTTGTATTACTCGCTTGCAAACGCTTCCGCATTGTTACTTGAATTATCACATCTTTTGGGTCACAAAGGCTGAACTTAGAGCAAGTCTAAGTGCCGCACGAGAGTTGAAGAAATAACTCCGTGACAAGTGGTATCAGAGCAAGGTCGGTTCATTCGGGAATGACAACCGAAACAAGCAAACTCGTAACCATGGAAGAAAAACGAGGACGAGATGAATACCAAAAGGGATCAAAGAAGGATCGAGGTACTTCCAAGGATCGTACCTTGGAAAAACGAGTTGTTGACATGGAAACAGGTCTTGTTGAGATAGGAACTCAAGTAGACTTGTGTTTCCAACGATTGGATGCTTTGGAGGAAGATTTCAGTGAGCTCCGGGAAGGACTCAAGGCTGCTATGGAGCTATTTCAAGATGAAGTAAAGCTGATGATCAAAGATGCAATCAAAGATGTTACTACCAAGCTACAAAAAGACATGGATGAGCTGTCAAGCGACATGCATCGAAGTCTAATGGGCTTGGAAGCTAAAGTTGTCGATTACAACAAAGCCTTGATCACGACTGGAGGTAATGTTGTAAACCTTACACCAAGAGTTGAAATTCCCAAACCATCACCGTTCTTGGGGAAACGAGAAGCACGGGCGGTTGATGATTTTATTTGGGAAATGGAGCAGTACCTAGGAGGGGTACAGATCTTGGATGACACCACCAAAATCAAGACTGCCACAATGTATCTTAAAGATACAGCAGCGCTGTGGTGGAGACGTCGAAGCGTGGACATCGAACGAGGTACGTGCTCGATCAAAACTTGGACTGAGTTCATCCAAGAACTCAAAAGACAGTTTTATCCGGTAAATGCTGAGCACGAAGCCAGAAGTCGACTTCGAAAGCTCAAACAAACCGGGACCATCAAGGACTATGTTAAAGAGTTCACAACACTTGTCCTTGAGATCCCAGATCTATCGGACAAAGACTCCCTCTTCTACTTTCTCGATGGTCTACAATCATGGGCTAAGATAGAGCTGGAGCGACGAAGTGTTCAAGATCTTGCCTCAGCCATTGCAATAGCTGAAAGCTTGATCGATCACAAAGAAAAACAAACATATAGGCCCATGAATGAGGAAAGTGACGATGAGAAAGGTGGGGGAGTAAAGCCCAATCATGATCAGAAGGTGGAAACAAGGAGACCACCACGATACGACAACGAAAAATGTCCTCCAAATTTCTGTTTTATATGCGATGGACCGCATAATGCTCGGGAATGCCCGAAGAAACAAAGTCTTCAAGCCATGGTGGCTAGAAATGACGATAAATCCCACGAAGACAAGGAGGTTTGTCTCGGGGCAATGCAACTACAAGTACTAAATGCTTTAACGGCACATGAAGGGAAGCCGTTGAAAATGATTAAGTCCTGCCCAACGGAGCACAAGGGCAACATCACGACCACGGAGGCAAAAGGACTTCAGTTTGTGAACTTAGAAATAAATGGACGACTTGCAAAGGCACTGATCGATACCGGAGCAAGTCACAACTTCATGACACGAGAAGAGGCTAGGAGACTCAGCCTAAGGATATCCACACGAGATGGATTTCTCAGAGATGCCAAT
Source organism: Flaveria trinervia (assembly GCA_025506515.1). NCBI lineage: Eukaryota > Viridiplantae > Streptophyta > Magnoliopsida > Asterales > Asteraceae > Flaveria > Flaveria trinervia. Next base: position 88,657,910 of record CM046452.1, on the reverse strand, counting down.
GGAAACACTAAAGCAATCGAGGGAATGTCATGGGCTGTCAAGACTAAGATCGGGACATGGCAAGGTAAACTTGACTTCTCATAGCACCATTGGACAACTACAAGATCGTGCTCGGGATGGACTTTTTCCGGAAGGCAAAAGCCGTTCCAGCAACTTTTCTGAACACCTTGTACATCGTCAAAGGCGATCAAGTACACACAGCCAGGATGGAATCAAGTCGTCAAGGCAAAATATTGACCGTCTTGCAACTTGTAAGAACAAGCCGAGGGTCACTCAAGCACGACGAGGGCGTCGTGGGTTTAGGTGGGGGAGAATGTCACGACCCGCCTAAAAACAATCGGGTATCAAGAGTTCCGGAAGTTTCCGGAAACATACAGAGGCATATCCAGTCTCCAGAACAGCCTAAAATGTTCTGGATCTGGAAAGGACACAATGAAGCATCTAGATCAGCCTTGAACCATCAAGAGTGATCAAGATATCACCCTAAAAAGTCTAGGAGATAGGCTGCCAAGAAGGCTCTAGAAAAGCCTTCAAAGATTCATGATAAGATCTTGTAAATATTATACATTTAGAACAATCTAGATCATGAAAGATCTAGATTCATGAACTAGTATAAATAGATGATGTAGTTCACATTTGTAATCATCCAAAAACACCCAAAACTCATACAAGTCTTGTATAATACTTGTAACCCTCTCTTGTAAACATCCTTGTAAGCAATACAAAGTTGTTTGTATTACTCGCTTGCAAACGCTTCCGCATTGTTACTTGAATTATCACATCTTTTGGGTCACAAAGGCTGAACTTAGAGCAAGTCTAAGTGCCGCACGAGAGTTGAAGAAATAACTCCGTGACAGTAAGGTAGCTATCCATGTAATCAAACTTCGTCATGGTAAAGTAAATTTAAAATAAATATATGAGAGAAAGCAAAGTATATCAGGTGGTGAGTTGTGAGAATATATATTTAACCCTCCTTTTGTACCCATAATAGATGCATATTTAAACCACAGAATGTTTTTAGAGCATTCTACCAATATCACATGTAGGCTCAATGACCCTTCTATTTCATAGGAAAGATGGTACGTTTGTTAATTTTGTCCAATGTTTTAAACTGTCTTGTTATGGCCTACTTTTGCTCCAAAACACTAACCATTGGTGGCGGTTTTTGCGTCCTCTCCTTGCTATTAGTCATGCCTCAAGTTTGGAACATGCCATGTTTGTGATAGATCGTGATAGCACGAATGCCACTAGAGCTAATGTCGTCATAAGAGGTTATAATAAGTAGATGCAATTCGGAGCTTTTCAATTGTTCTATCCGAAGTTTGTTGGCTTGTATATATATTGTTAGGTCTGAAGTTTGCGCCTTATATCGCGTAGATTTAGGGGTTATCCTTACATTTATACATATATTCAGAATGGAGTCCCCTCTCATTTATCTCCCACAACTAAAAGCTTATCAGCTACTACAACAAATATAACCACTAATAGATCAATTTTCAGATGAGAAACATAAGTCCCACATCACATATTAACCAAGTAATTGCATCATCAAACAAGACAAATCGAAGCATAGACACGACTTTTAACTTGCCATTATTGTCTATTATCATCATCATATACAATTCAACAATAATATGAGCTGATAGTTTGATTTATATTAAAAGAAATATGACTTTTTAATGATCACAAGACATGAAAAGTCGTTGTAGCATAGTGGTAACAAATAGATTACAACAATCATATATTTGTTTGTATTGCATAGTATCCGATCATGGATCTATATTATTAAATAAAGAACAAACAACAAAGTCGTTGTAGTATAGTGGTAAGTATTCCCGCCTGTCACGCGGGTGACCCGGGTTCGATCCTCGGCAACGGCGATTACTTTTTTTCAGCTTTCATGCATTGATAGTTGTACAGAGGATTTATTTTTGTGCTGTTAGATGCCAAAACGTAGTTAAAAGGATTGGTACGTTATAAGTCAAGGGGTAGCCTACATCATCTCATCAAGCTCAAATCAAACTGTTGTTACAAATAATCTCGTGGCTGAGCCTGAAACAGACCCGGAGTGTCGTGGCCTGAGCTGAGGCTCGAGTAGTGAGAAGTTAACCTAACCTGTTTAGACCCATCACCAAACATGTCTGACCCGCCCATTTTGACAGAGCATGAGTACCTTTAAAGCAGCAGCATAGGGGAGCTTGTAGATTTGGCATTCCCTCATATGGTAACTTGTTATGCATGAGTTCTCACAAGACAATTGCAGAAAGAAAATCAGACAATTATATCTTTAGAATATAGTTTCATAGTTATATCTAAAGAGGTGTCGGTGGGCCTTCACGACCCATTTTGACTCGAACTCATTTTGACATGTTAACAATAATAGATTGCCTCTGGAGCCATCCAGCGATAGGTTTTAGTTTCTGCAGGCGTCATCTCTCTTAACAATTCTTCGCTTGCTAAATCAAAATCAACATGTATGACAGATTTGTTCAGGAACAGAAATTATTAAATTAGAATTTTTATGCCTCTATAACATAATAAAGATTTAAACATACAGAATCATTTTCTTTGTATATTCCTATTAACAAGAAGCTCAATGAACTGATAGAAAAAAGAATTATGTTTTTGGTAATGGTTAAAACTTTTGGCCTGCATCAACTTATATGTTACAGGCTTACTGCATTGTCCATTTGATGATATCATTTCGTGTCAAGTTGAAAGCTAGGATGTAATTTGAACAGAAGTTTCCCAGGTCATTGGATTCTCGTCGGCTTTTGTAAATTCCATATTGAAAAAGTTATCTCCCTCGTATGCGAATTCTTTAGTCGTACAATTACAGGAAATTCATGAAGATGTTTGGAGCTGTGGTTCTAAAATTCTTCTCGTCCAGATGGTTTTTCATTCAAGTTTGTAAAGCATTTCTGGGATCTTCTGGCAGTCGACTTCTACACGGTGCTAAAGATTAATAATGGTGTTAATACTTACCAAAATTAATGATGTCATCATCTTCTCTGATATTGTGGGTTCAATTAAAGGTTGTGGGTTCGATTGTGGGCATTGAACAAAGTGTTTTTATTATGTGTAGAAACATTTTGTATGGCACTTTAATGCTCAATAAGTTGTATTCTTGCTTAGAACGGGAAAAAAGTGCAATATTTTTAAAGTTGATTCTGAAAAAGCTTTTGATACTCTTAATTGGGAAATTTTTGGTTTCTATCATGACATATATGAATTTTCCACCTATTTGGAGGAATTGGATTAGAAGTCATCTTTCATCGGCTTCTACTCCACTTTTAATAAATGGTTCGCCTTTAAGACAATTTGATACAAGTAGAAGTAGGGGTACGCCAAGGTAATCCTCTATCGTTGTTTCTTTTTAACTCGGCAATGGAGGAATTAAATGTTGTAATGACGCTTCTTCTCAGCGAGCCGCCCCTCGACTTCTACTTCAGGTTCAGGGAGCTCCCGCAAGGGATGTTGGCAATGGAAGTATAAGAAAATTTTAAAAATGTGGTCTAAATGAGTCTACTGCATCAGTTAAGCCATGATAAACATAAGAAACATGAAGAGTGAAATTCCCTTTTCATTAATAAATTAATTCAAAGCAGGCACTTGGAAGCCATGATAAACATAAGAAAGAAAAACACAAATTTGAGTTCCTCTAAAACCAGTAGAATCCATCAACAAACACTAAAAGAAATCAATTTCTAAGTAGCTACCGGAGGGTTTCACATCTACTCCCGCTTTCTCCGGCGATGGTCTCGGGATATCGGGCGGAGTAGCACAGCGGATCAGCGCCCAGTTCACGCTCTGGAAAAACGGGTGTTGTTTGATCTCCGTGGCCCCTCTTTTATATGCCAAGCGATGCTGCGGCTCTTCACAAGTAACCCCCTGATCAGATCCCTTGCTGCAAAACTTACTGACGGTGAGTCAGGAAATCTCAACGGTTGACCGACCACGTTGAACAAAGTCGCCCGGTTACCATTCCCCTTGAACGGAGTTTTCCCGAACAGAAGCTCGTAAAGAAATATCCAAACGTCCACCAGTCGACAGCGCTTCCGTGGCCCTCGCCTTTGATGATTTCAGGAGCTAGATACTCGTGGGTCCCGACAAACGACATTGATCGGGCGCTTGTGGGTTCGGCGATCAGTTCAGGAAGTGGTGAGACTTGGTTCTGTATTTCGGTTTTGGGTTTGACTTTCTTTTCTTTCTTTGGTTTGCTCATGAATCGAGGGACGAAACATGAGGGCTGGATGCAGGCGGGTTGAACCACACACGATGGTTCGATGCAAGATGGCTGGACACAGTAGCCGGAACTCTTTGTTTCCATGGTGGCGTTTGTGGATCTAACCAGCTTTGGGTTCACGGCGCACCTCAATGAGAGGTCAAAATCTGAGAGCATTATGTGACCATCTTCTCGCACCAAAACATTCTCCGGTTTAAGGTCTCTGTAAATGATCCCAAGCATGTGCAGATACTCCAAAGCAAGAAGAACTTCCGCCACATAGAACCTACATAGATCGTCAAAAAGTTCAGAATTATATAATCTCAGTTTCAAATCCAGCTTCTGCTGGTTTTGCATTTTACACGAACCCGTTAGTTAGCAGGGTATTGACCTGGACCATGAGTTGAAAACTTTTACGACCGAGGTTGCTGACTAGGCACAAACATGTATGCCAAGTCAGCAAATGTGTCAACTACCAATGACTATTACTATCTAAAGAACCACAATCAAATAATCACATATTTAGGTGCTACTCATAATAACTTGCAAAGATGCTATGTGTTTGTTAAATCAGACGCGCCAATTTCGACACGTTTACTTATATATGGGTGGTCAATAAGTCGATTGGTAGCCCTTTTAAACGAAAGAGCAAAATAAATTTAGCTAAAAGGAAAACAGGCCGAAAATGGTCCACTTTGTCTTGTAAGTTTTAAAGCCTCCTGCACCGTTTTATTCAAAAGTATAATATCATCACTGTCTATAATATAAATGTTGCACCAACTGATTACAAAACATTTGAACAAAGGTGTTTAGACTCAGCCCAATCTGACCCATTTTTATCAGTACACAAATGATGCGTTTTGACCCAAACCTGTTTCCGAACACACCCCTTTTGCTGCCTCTTATGAGTGTAAAAAGAATTCTAACCTTGCAGCATGCTCGGAGAAAAACTTCCCGGGCTGTTTTTGTCTAAGTGCGTGCAAATCTCCACCAGGGCAATACTCCATCACCAAACACGACAATTTCTCCGTGTCAAAATGAGTATACAAAGTGGGAAGAAACGGGTGATCCAACGATTGCAGAATCTCTCTTTCCGTCTGCGCCCTTAACAGCTTATTCCTACTCGCGAGGGCCGCTTTATCCATCACTTTCATAGCAAAATAACTTCGCGTCCCAATCAACTCTGAAAGATAAACACTCCCAATATCCCCACATCCCAACCGTTTCAAATGCCTAAAATGCTTCATTTCCAACATCCCCAAACCATTCATAGACCTCACAACTTGAATCGCCTCCCATCGCGTGTCATTTTGCTTATGCGGCTTGTAAATCGCGCTAGTGAAACTTCCCAAGCTACTCTCCTCACTAACATCACTCCCAGTGCTCTCTCTATAAACACTCGTCTTATTGCTTTCAGTATGATCACAGTTCATCCCAACGTCGCCAATCTCAATAGATTTCCCGATACTGCTTCCACCTTCACTGACCTCCGTGTTGGTAAAGCTTTGTTTAGCCTCGGTGAACTGCGCAATCGAGTATAAACTACTTTGTGGGCTCGGGCAAAACTGTACAGGATCCACAGACTCAGGCTCATCATCAAGTTTCACACCTGCCGCCTTAGCTTCCAATGCTAAAATCTGTTTGTGAAAGTATTCTTTCGCGGTCTGATCAAGAATGGCATTCGGCCCCAAACTATTCGATTTCTCTTTGCTTCTATCATTTCGATCATACGAGCTCTTATGAGATTGTTTTGAGGTGCTGCCATAATGTGTGGATGTGTGGTTCAAGTCGGGTTTCGAGTGCTTTGACGGGTGGTGGGGCGGGCGGGTTCTACCCGGTGGATTATACCCTAATAAACTTGAAGTGTTATGGCTAGTTGATAAAGAACTGACTCCATCAACAAGTGAATCCATTCGAATCAATCTGCAATAGTCGAATTGAAGTCAAATTAAACCCTAAAACAGAAAAAACAAACTGAAACACAAAAACCCATGAACAAATTAGCGATAATTTCTCGGTTAATCCGAAATCCCCAAAATTTTCTTGAAATCAATCTGTTCGTCATTTCTAAATCTAACCCAAAATTGCAAACAGATTTCTGAACATCAATCTAACTCGCATTTCTAGGGTCAACCCAAAAGCACCAATTTGGGAAAACACAATCCATCAATCTCAGAATCAGAAAGAAAGATAATGCCATTACAGATTCATAAACCCAAAACCCACATCCCAAATCGGGTTTCCAGATCATTCCCCCCCAAAACCCCTTCTCATTATCCATTTCTTCAACAGCAAACATACCTGATTAAGGGTTCATAACTACAATCCAGTAAACCCGAGCTGGTGTTTTCAGATCCGATCGAACAAGATGCAAACAGAGGATCAAGAACCAGCAAATTGAAGATGATTTGGAGAAGCAGATGCAATTAGTGCAAGAAATGGGTGGATTAAGTAGGGTTAATGTTGGGGATTATTATTATTGTTGTTATTATTTGATTTGATGAAGAAGGAATCATGGAATGTGCTTGTAAGTTTCTCTCTCTTGTTAGAAAGAAGCAAGCACAAGAACAAGGTAGCTACGATACGAAGTCGTCGACTTTTATTTAGGAAGTCAGCAGTTTTTCCCCTTCTAGTTTACCTTTTTTCCTTTAACAGTCCCCCGTGTTTTTTTCGAGCTCATTTTAAGTGGTGTTGGAATCTTTTTGAACGCATGTTTTGGATTTTTGGATTTTATAAGCTCATAAATGTTAAAAATAAGTTTTGTGAATTTGTTTTTTTTTCAGTGATTTTCTTTTCCTTTTATGCAACAAAATTTTGCTTCGAAAAGTATATGGACATATAGGGAAAATCGAATCTTTGCGTTAAAGAAGTGTGTGTGTACAGATAAAACTTGATGTGTATGTCATTACTATGTTTTAGAATTGATTTAGCATTATGTAGTAATTGGTAAGTTCACTACATTTGATGTTAATTTGAGTGTCGCTTTTCTAATTTCAAGTTAGAATTGCTTGATCTTCATGCATTTGGATTCTATTTCTTTGTTTGCACGTTTTTTTTCTAGTTTAAATGCTAATATGATCGACTATTTATTTTTAAGGTTGACTTAACCGATTCACTTGTTCAACTAAAAGGATAAAAAATTCCAAAACCCACTTCACCCTTATTAGTTATGTTTGCACCAACTAACAAACCTAAATATGAAAATAGGAATTTTGTTTATTGTTATCTCGAAAATGTTAGCTATATTTCCAATGTTGCTATGTTAAATCCTTAACCTTAAACCGACAATACTTTTATAAAAGTTACCTTCAAACCATATGCAAGACTATAAAAAGCGTAGAAGTCTTGATAAGTTTCGGTAGTTCGAAACCAAACATTCGGCTAAAAAGGTAACATTATCTACATTGAAGAGATGAGATAATATTAGGCCATTGTTTGGAGTATTAATCAGTGGAAAATGCCTAGGTCGCACACTTTTTTGGTCACCACGTGTAGCTCTTCCACATCAACACTAAACAAGAATGAAGAGAGTGATTGTCCTACAAACCCCTTATAATATTGAAATTCTTTGTTCATTTACAAAAGAATCTTTAAAAATATATGAGTGTATTTGGTATATTATATGGAATGGTTTTGAGTAGTTGTGAGTGAATGGGAAAAAATGTTATTATTGATTGGTATATTTGAAGAATCACTATTTAATCCTTATATATTTTTTAATATTTTTTAAAATGGTTGTGAGTGTAAAAGAGAAAAAAAAATGATAAGTGTAGAAAAATTATTATTTATTGAAAAGAAAAGAGAAAATATAATGATTTTTAGTATAATTATATAGATAAAGACAAAAATACACTATAAATGCTCTAAAAAACATTAACAATGATTAGGAACGAACCAAGGACAAACATATTTTTAGTTCCTCAAAAAGACACAGCTTATCTTATCTTATCTTACTATTTTAATAATCTTACTAATCTATAAAAGAATAACTTGAGGTGCCACGTGGTAGAATCACAATAATTCTCATCAAAATTTTTCCGTCTCTTTCTCATCTTAAATAATTACCTTAATTAATAATAGTATTATTTAATATTCTTTTACACTTAATAAATTAAAAAAGACATCTATTTATTAATTTTTTCTAAATAAATAAATTTTTTATAAAATAATATTTTTTCTAAACCATAAAAATTTTTCAAAAATACAAAATATTATAAAAAGTGGTATTTTTATAAATTCAAATTTTTAAAACCAAAAATAATTAATTTGGGAGTTATAATAAGAAAATTTTATAAATGACATTTTAATACATTTTATTTTAGAGCAAAATGTTTATTTTTTTGGAAAAAAGTTAAAACAAAATTTTAAAATGTTGATATTATTGTTTTATTAGTTATAGTTATTTTTTATACGTAATTTCAGTCATATAATATCTTAAAATATCATTTTATAATTAATAAAATTTATTATATTAATACTTTATTTATTTAACTCGTATAATACACGGGTTTACTAAATCTTGTTTGTTATAAAATCAAATTACAAAGTTTTCAATCAAAGTTGAAAGTCTTTTCAAAATCAACTTTAAAAAACAACAATTATCCTCTGTAATTGTTCTACCCATAAAAATGTTTCGTTATGACTAATGACCGTTAAATAATATTTCTTTCTTTAACTAAGGCGACAATTTATAACCAAGTATGCAACACAATGCGAAGATCATTGTTAATTAATTCATTGGTAGTCTCGTGAAGAAGCACATTAAATTCTGTAGTGTATGATGTCAGAGACAACTAAGTCTGAGTAAATTATTTACTCGTGTTTTGCAAAGAAAAATAACTTTTTATAGGTATTCGATTATAATAAAAGTAATCACATGGGTTTTTATGTTAAATTATATAAGTCACCGCAAATGGAGCTTCCTTGCCACATGGTTTAACTTTTTTTAAATAGATTTTAATTTAATTACTAAACTTTAAAGCATCATATGCGAAAGTTTTTTAAATATTACAAGCATAGAAATTTAGATAAAAACAATTTTTATATTCGATTATTAGTTACCGTTGTACTAAAAGCGAAACTTACAATGAAATATTTTGAGTTTATGGACGTTACGTTTTCGCACATAGCCAAGTTTATTTTGAACTAAGAGGATCTTCTATGTATTTATCTTCAAAAGCTCATCAATATTTCACATCAAATTTTCATCCATCATTAAAAGTGTTTATGTTTCTTAAATACATTTTTTTTCAAAGGAAGAAAACAAATAAATCTTATCTTATTATTTTCATAGACCTTCACGTGTCACGTTCCTGTAAAGTCATCTATTATTTTCCAACTCAAATCATTCTCTTACATCCAGTGACCGAGTTTGAACATCTCCGTATGGGGGGCGGGGGCGAAACTAATTTTTTTAGGGGAAGCGAACTCGATATTTATATAAAAATTTACACTACCGTGCCAAAAATTTATACTAACGGGCTAAAAATTAACATTATTTAATTTAATATTTTTATTTTAACCGTTCAGTGCATGAGTTTCTAAACTAATAAAATAACATATATTACAGTAGTGGTTATCAGTTGTGATTAGATTTTCGGGCGTTCACGCACAAACAAACATCCAAGCGAATGTCTTCTTAAATAGCATCCATCCAAAAATTGGCATCCAATAAGCAAAAGGTTCCATTGGAAATCCGGCGTTAAAGGTGTGCACCCTAACTTACCTCTTATAACATCTCATTACATGTTATTGTGTTTTCAGCTTTCACTATTTACACTTGTTTATGTGAACGAATGTGTTCTCAAATGGCATCCATCCAAAATTTGGCATCCATTAAGCGTAAGATTCCACTGGAATTCCGGCATTATAAGTGTCCTTACTTACCAAAGATTTCATTACATGTTTAATTATTTACGCTTGTTTATGTGCACGTTGTATGTAATCAATAACCTATAATAAAAAAATATTTTCATAATACATGTGTCATCATTCTAGCATATAAAAAATATCATTTTCACGCCTCTTTCTCATATTAAATATGAAAGTTATAAAAACAATTCATTGACTTTCATTTCTAACTAAAATATGTTAAAACAAATATGTCTGTATTTATGTTTTTTATCTGTCTCATATTAAATGATAATTATTGTAAATAAGTAAACTAAACTATTAAACATCTAAAATATAAATATAGTTATTTTAATAATTTATTAATACATATTTTCCTACTCTAATAAATTGGTATTTAATAGTACACATGTTAACATCATATTTATTTTCACTAATCTTTTTTCTATTTTTCTCTCTATTTAATAATCACATTAATTATCAATTATATTATTAAATTAATTTTTATTTAATAAATTGGTATTTAATAGTACACATGTTAACATCATATTTATTTTCACTAATCTTTTTTCTATTTTTCTCTCCTATTTATTAATCACATTAATTATCAATTATATTATTTAATTTTTATTGATATAGGTTTTTAACATATTAAGAAAAAAATATTTTACTAATGTTATTTTTAAGGAAATAATTTTTCATAAAACTAGAAAAAAATTAGAATATCAAACTTTTTTTAAAAATACATTTTTTATAATTGGTGAGTACCATTTTAATAACAAAAAATAATTAAAATGAGAGTTATAATAAAGAAGTTTTTATGTATGATAGTTTTTAAAAGTTTTTTTTGAAATAAAACTTTATTTTATTTATTACAAGAAAGATTTCAATCATATTATATTAAAATATTGATGTATAATCAATAAAATTTTATTTTATTTAATATGTTTTATTCATTTCGTATAGTATACGTATTTACTAAAGCTAGTTAAATATAAAGTAATAATTTCTAATTCATTATGTGCTATAACTTTTAAATATTTATTATATTTTTATTTCACCAATGGATAATAATATTTATAAAACTAATGATTTTAATATGTTGTATTTATTCCACCCATGTAATACATGGGTTCTAATCTAGTAATAATAATTTAAAACATATATATTATTGATATATCAATTAGTAAGGATACATTTTGAGGGATTTATGCTTCAAGTACTAAGGCTAAGTACACTTGAAGTTTTGTAGCATTTTAATTATAACGATGTTTATATGATAATTTGAATAATTAAAGAAGTGCATTAGCAATAGCAACGTGTATCATCCAACTTAATGCTACAAACGTGAAGTGTGTAACAATGTAACATGAAGTCATTGACGTACCAAGACTTTTTTTACGTATAAAATGACCGTTGTAATGTTATTTTGAGTAATATTTAAAGTTTTCTTTTGAGAGTACATGATCCGATACTGTTGGAACAGTTCATATAAAAATTAAACTCAAACAATTTTATTAATATACTCGATACAAATAAACATAAATAAATTATTACAAATCTCTTTTACAATGATAGAGTTACAAAATTATATGAACAGAAATATAAAAGATGAGGATCGTATTCAATATGGGACCCTTAAAACAAATTCCGAGCATCTCAGGAGAACTCATTTTGTTTTTCAAGGTACAACAGGCAAAGCAGTTTGTACTGCCAGGACTGATCTAATACCCGAACTTGTTTGTAGAAGAGAAACCAGAGAGATTGAAGATGATTAGTGAACATGTTTTACTGCAGGTTTCAAGTTGTGTTGTGTGTTTTCATACTAAGGCACCCTCAATATTTATAATGAAATTCGAACTGTAACATCCACGCAACCATTAAACCGAAATCATAACTGCTCATTTAATTCGTCATTAACAGTTGTCGGTGCGGTCAACCTGTAACGGAAATCGTTACGAGTTGGAAGCACATGGACTCTAACCGCGCACCCAGGTCATCACCGCGAGTGTCCGAAGTGCAAAGTGCGCCATTAAAGTGTCACATAACGCCCACATGGTCACGCTGCGCGCGCTTGTGCGAATTCACTTAGTGTGAAACCTTAAAAAACAATATAGACACTGTCATAAAATATAACCATTTATATTGTTTCTTTCATTTAATGTAAGACAACTTCCTACATTATTAATTCTTAATGTTATTAAACATATTAATCTTCATCAACACATTAGTTTATTAACTAAATATTAATAATCACGTTAATATTATCAATATTTTCTAAAAGATATGATCGATAATAATTTGGATAATTTAAATAATTTATGGGGAAGTCATTGGTTTTATCGGTCTCACTTTATACCCTAGTTACTTGTAAACGATATTTTAAATTTAAATTATATTATTTTTGTTGTTGTTTCAGTCAAGGCAGGCACTCCCAAGCCCAATTCTCGCCAATATCAATGTTGGTTTATAAAGTAGATTCCTTTATGACCAAATATAAATAGTATATGCACAAAATAGTCAATAAATAGTCCAATGCTTACTTTTGCCATTTTCTAGACTACAAAGCAACTTCTGTTAGCAAGTTAAAAACAAAGAGGTTCTAACCATTTACACAAACTTTGAAGAGCAACTTATAATTCTATTCATATAAGAAAAAGCCTATACTTGTATTCCACGGTTTTAAAATCTTCTTAATCTAATGGTTAAAAAGGAGGTGGAAGATTTTGCATCTCTTAAAGGTTCTAAGTTTAAACTTTGATAGTGTTGAATATTACTAATTTGATAATATTAAAAAAATTATCCAATCTTTTAGGTAAAAAGAGACACATTATCAACAAATGTTCTTCTAATGACTTATAAGTTTATTATATAAAGTTCTATATAATTTAAATATTAATATATAACTAGTATTACGCCCTCCGCGTTGCGACGGGGGTGTAAAACCGTATCAAGTAGCACTAATTTTACACCACCATCAGCGACCATCAATAACGAAAAAACTCATATTATAAAATAAATAAAATTGGAAAATTAAAACCGAACAGAAAATAGACGTAAAACATTTCAAACAAATTGTTCAAACAAATTTGTGTCATCAATAACATTTCTTCCATTTGCATTGTCCACAAACATAAAATGACCATATACATAGATTACATGACCATAATAGTAAAACAATAAAATTCAAACATGAAGATGATTTTGGAAAGATGCCTTTTGGGGTCTTATGATTTCACAACAAAAAACAGACATGTTAATTTATGCATCCACCACCCTTGATAATTCATCCAATCTTGAACGCTATAAATAAAGGTTGTCGGCATTTTCCACTATGAGGCTCTGCAAATATTTTTTTTTATTTACATAAATATGAAGCATAAAGGTATTTGAAGCACAGTTGTCTACTTGTCTTGGTAGCCTAAGTATGGATATGTAATCTTCACATGAACCATTAATAATTAGAAAAATCTAACTGCGAAGATTAAATTTCTATAATGTGGTTTGTAACTGTCACACCCCAACCTTGACGGCGGAAACGTCGAGGAGTGAGAGTTAAGATCGTTCATAGCCACATAACGCTATTAAAAATCCAATATATTTTACACGTAAGTTTCAATTGTCACATTACAAATGTAAGTCTCAAGGATATAAAACGTAACATAAAATGTAACAATTCATCCTATTTTATTTATTAATCTAGGTCCAATCCTAGATGTGCAAGCTTCAATGTGCAGATAATCAGCTTGGGCATTTCCTGAAACATGTTAAAATTAAAGGGGTCAACAATAATGTTGGTGAGCATTCCATAGTTTTAAATACATAGCATATATAAAAGATGGCAATTCAAGTCATAAGTTAGTGAATAAAGTGATTAGGGATGTCATGAACAATGCAAAAATCAAGCCTCGACAAAATTTTACAAGTCTCAAATGTTTAAAGTATATACGATCAGTTAAGTGTACTTGGATCAACCCAAGCAGGCTTGTCTTGCCCATAGATCTATGACTTCACTGGGCTAGCAATAGTTAATGATTGTACATATAGTGCCATAACATGGTAATCACAAAAGTTCAACTAACCACAACTTACATGAGGAATTGCCATAATGTTTACAAGTCTCAAAAATGTGTGCAAGTGTAAAGATAATAGGATAACATGTTCCACCCCAAAGTGTAAAAATATGAAAAAGGGGTATGGAAGTACTCACATGATCAAATAATATATATTTGATGATTAATAAGAATAATAACAAGCAACGTTCAACGTAGACCTTCACAACGCACCTAAAACAAGTATATATTTACAAGGTTACAATTTGATATAATTAATAGTTAAACAAGGCTAGGGTTTCAAATTGGTATTTTGAGGATTTTAAATGACGTTGGTTAGAGAGATCGTATATATACTTAATCTAAGAGAAAATGTCATGTATCAAATTTTAAGGAAATTAAATCTTTTATAACAATTTGTGAAGGTTAATTATAAAATATATAAATTCTATAATTATCATATTTAATCCTTAATTGTATAGTATTTAAATAATAATTACATGATTTACCAATATATATAAAGTCTATTCTTATAAAAATAACTTTATTAATTTTATTTTATAAGGAAATTGTTAAGGTGTTTAAAGTGATAAATTTGTAGAAAAATAATAGGATAGCTTTAAAAATAACCAAAGTTTACAAAATCTCTTTTTATAATTTTTAGAAAATTTTATATATTTTTTAAAAGGCTGAAAAGCCAAAAACAATTGAATTGGAGGTCGCCGGGTTCGAACCCGGACCTCTAATTCGGAATGTGAGTGGGGAACCAGTGAACCAAGGCATCCAGCCGCGTTTAAAACTCCGCCTTAAAAAGCTAAATACAATAAACACAGAAATCCCCAATTTCCTTAGAACCCTAGATTGATCAAACCCAAAATCAAAGATCGAAACGATACTGTTTTCGTGAATGATCATGGGGCTTTGATTCCCCATGTGATTACGAGTCTACGGACACAATTAATTACCCGATTCGATGTTTATGCAGACAAGAACACTTGCAGACGAGTTGCGACCGAGGCTTGAATTCGTTCAAGGTGCAATTGCTGATGTTAACCAAATTAAACTTGTGTGAATCTTCGAGTGATGCTCACGGTTCTAAGCCCTCAACTAATTAGAAGTTAAACGTTCGAAGACTGGAGTTCAGTCAGCCTCAGTTTCGCGATGGAATAGGGTTCTATGTGCGATGATTTCAGGTGTTTAGACTGAAATTGTACATAGGAATCGAGTAGAAACGGTTAGATGATTGTGTGGGTTCAGTTAATTTGGTTATTATTGATCTTTAATGCACAACGGTCCGATGATTGAAAGCAAGTTTAATGGAATGCTTCAAACCTGAACCGAAGCTTTAACTCGATTAAACCCGATTATTACACACCTCTAGTGTCGAATCATGCCCATGAATCGATTGGAAACGGTTTTAGGTTCGTAAATTGGCGTTTTAAAGGGTTTTAGGGTTGCCGGAGTTCACGGGAAGTGGCCGGCGGTGGCCGGAGCCGGTCACCGGTTTTACGGGGGGGGAAACAATTTGATTTTTCGAAAATTACACAAATAGCCCCTCAAGTTATAAATGTTTATCATTTTATGTAAAAACTCCCATATTAAGTTTCTAAAATGAACAAAACACCCCCTCAACTTTATTACTTTAAGTTTTAACATTTTTAAGTTTAATAACTCTTTATAAGTTATTATCATTATAGTTATCATTTATTGTTGTTATTATTATTAATATTATTTTTATTATTAATGTTGTTATTATTTTTATTATAAGGTATTATTTACCATTTTTATTTATTTTTAAATTCAAAAGATAAACTATAACCTTTTACATTAAAAGGTTAAGACTATTATAGATAAACACAACCACCCACCAGTTTCATGAAAAAGCATTAATAGCCCATACGAGAATAAACGAGATTAACTATTAGTTACCCAAAAATACAAGATGTTACAGTAACTATTCTGTAATCTTCTTCACTCAAAACATCACCTTCAACAAATCTTGTGTTTGTATATTTGCAGACGAAATTTGGACTCCAAATGCCTAAACCTCTACATTATAAATCCCATGCAACATATAATCAAGTCTATATAACTAAAATCCAATATTTATCAAAAATGTACATAATTAATGTTTTTAGATGTTCATGGATAAAAGTAAGGCCACATTTGAGTGGGAAAGCCAACAAAGCAAATGAGTAATTAGAACTTTCATAGTAGAAAAATTAGACTCTCATAAGAGGCTAGCAACAACTCCTTTCCATGTTGCTTTAAACTTGGTAAGTCATTCTGGTTTATTTTCAGTTTTGATGTAAATCAAACAAGTATCACAAAAATTAGATGTTGTACATGCTAAGGATGCTTCACCATTAACAATAGCAGGAAATCAATAAAAGAACTGGAAGTTTGTTGTACTGAAAATTATGATGAAGAAACTTACTTTCAACTTTCAAGGCATGTTTTGCTGCCTATATCTTCTAAAAGAATGTCTGTGCAAAACAAACTTCTCAAGGTTTTTGGCTTTGTACCATTCCTTAAGGGAATCAATGAACCAACCCTTAGTATCTACATAAACATATATCCAAGCATTAGATATGTCAGCTAGGTACTACATTACATTTTATATCATACAGGTTGTAAGGTTACAAATGACATTATAAAAATACAGATTGAGAACACATAAAGGTAAGCTTAGACATAATACACTCAATAGACATCTAACCTTTGTTGGTTTTGCAAGTTAAGCCAGGGTTGCTTTGGTGCCTGATCCACCCTAACTGCCAACAACATAAAAATATAAATAGTATAAGAAATAACCGAGAAGGGATCAAACATTGTTATCACATGATGAATATGGGTTGTTATGTTTCAATATGTGTGCATTGAACCAAAATAGAAAACAATCAAAAACCACCATAGGTGAGCAAACCAGAGAATTATAGCCAAGCGATGAAAAACCATTAAAATGAAATCCATGGCAAAATACCTAATTGAAAATAAGACCACGGTAAGGTACATAGGCAACTACGTCAACAACAATTGGATAGAACCAATAATGAGAAACTACATGTAGAAAGCCAATCGGGAAATGAGACGGTGGCCAAGGATAAAACATATGAATATATGTGAAGATGGAAGACGCTAAACAATGAAGGGATTATCCCTGTAATTGATGTTGAAAGAAAATAAATGTCATGTCAGTTTTGTTAGTGTTGAATCAAGTTTAGGGTGAACTGGAAATGGCGCAAGGCATATGTACCACTTGACCAGTCACTTGAACCCCACCCACACCCTATGGTGGTTTTCGTCCCCAGTGTCTCCTACCTGCAGCCACAAACACTACTATGAACAACTCACCATCGACTTGTTAGGCCTAAAATCAAAAGCAGGATGGTGGTCTTAGACTATAAGTTGGTGGTGTAAACTGATTGAAGAAGATGATTACAAATACCCTAACTTCCCACTAACCTCACCCCCAAACCCTTCCTTCTATCAAATAAAACAAAAGAAGTTAATTGAGAAGAACCCTAACCCGATTGAAGAAGATGATTGGAGCACAAACCACACTTTGCAGCGACGTGGATTCACGATCCTCTTACTAAATGATGGAAAGGAGTGAAGCGGTGTAGGTTGAAATGCAAAGGAGAATTGCAAGTATCAGAGGAGAGTTGTGAAGTTAATAAGCATATGGTACAACCACATTATGCACATAAAAGACATAAAGCATATGGTATAATAATATAATGCATAAACAACTTGGTATTTAGTAATATATAAATGTTTCATGTATATTTTATTCACAATTGTAATGATTTTACCTATATTTTGATGTATTTTATCTAACATAACGTATACATTTGACGATACAAGTGAGTTTGTGATCAAATTTATGTTTAAATTAGGGATGATAATTTCTGACATGATAAATAACGTAACAAGAACTAAAAAATTTGAATTTGGGTTGGTATAACTAACTCATTTAAAAACGAGTTGTGTTTGGTTTAACCTATATAATATGTCTAGTGAAACGCTCAACCTGTTTAATGAATTAGTACATCCTACTAACCTCTTTATGACACATTTCACCCCCTTGTTAGAACCCAACGATTTTATTAGCATGTTTATAACTTGATTTTACCTACTAACCTACTCATTTGACACATATAGATAAACAAGTAAATGGGTTGCTTTTTTCGGGTTACACAAACTTATGTGCGTGGGAGGAGTAAATGCTTTTAACACAAATACACATATGTGCCATATACAAGCTAAATAATTCAATCGGTCAACCTGCAACTCGTTAACTCGCCAACATGAAGATTAGCATCCCTCGCTTAAACGTACATTAAAATAAACACTCATAACATTGTTAGAATGGATATTATATATATACATACATATATATACACACATTATATACATACATATATATATATACACACATATATATATGCATACATATATATATACACACACATATATATATATACATATATATGTGTATATATATATGTGTGTGTATATACGTATATATATATGTATGTATGTATATGTATGTGTGTGTGGTATATATATATATATGTGTGTGTGTGTGTGGTGTGTGTCTGTGTGAGTGTGTATTTATATATGGGAATGTTACTATACAAAGTGCAAAAAACATGGTATCATGTGTATTTGGGAGATGGGTAACTTCATCTGTATCACAATTACGCATATAAAGTAGATAATTATGCAAATTAAAATTACTCAAGTTATAAATAACAATAACGCAAGTTATAACTATAATTACGCAAGTTATATTCATAATTACGCAATTATAATCATGTAAGTTATACGCATATCGCATTTACATTTTTCCAAAATTTGTTAACTTTTTTTAAAAAAAACATAGCAATCTTATACTCAAATTAAAAAGAATAAAATGTTCGAATTATGGTAGATTTAAAAAAAATGTTGTATAAATAAGTTATAGGCATTTAAAATTTTTGGGGGAATTTGAAAAACCAACAATTCTAAGCTATTTTCAAGTCTACCCCTCTAGTCCATTACTTACGTGTAATTTGAACCATTAATTCTCTATATCAGTGGTTGTTATCACTTCGTAAAATTCATACAATTACTTTATACCATAAACTTTTCATGTGTGTGCATATAAACTTAAAATATAAAACTATAAATTAAATTAAAAGCAGCCAAGAAAATAATTTATAAAAAGTCATATTAAGATGGTTAAGAGACATAGTAGGACCGATTCACATTTCTTTGTTCAGATATTGTGGCAAATACAGAAATGTTTTTAGCTTATTATCTAGAGTTAATTACACGATTGGTCCATGTGGTTTGCTAATATTACAACATTGGTCTCAACTTTTGAGAAATTACAGATTTGATCCTTAATATCTGTCAACTCGTAACACAATTGATCACTGACATTAACTTCTATTAAACTTTTCAGTTAAGTTGATGTGAAAAATCTAAAATACCTCAACATTAAAAGAAATATTAGAAGTGGGTCCCACTCCTTCTTCTGCACTTCTTCTTTCATAATCCGACGCATTCACCACCACTAGGACTGTTCAAATAACTCAAAACTTGAAACTCATTTGATATTAATTAATATATAACAACATTTAATACCATATAATATTTAAAAGAAATATCAATACTAAGTGACACCAAAAGACATTGAATGATCAAATGCTCAACCATTGAATTTAATAATTATATTAAAAAAAATACACCTTTGCAATGATGTATTACTTCGTGAAAAGAATATGTAAAAAGAAGGGCTCAAATGGATTGAGGGCTAAAAGGGAGGGTTGATGTTCCACAAAATTAAGGGGCAGGATTCCATTTGGCAACATTGTCTACACACCAATTGGCAATTGCAGAACACTACACATGACATTATTATGACCAACCCAATCAAGAGGTTTCCTTTCTAGCAAACATTTCATTTTCTTGAGTATACCCATTACTTGTTTTTTCCCTTTTTCATGCAAGATTTGAATAGACACAATAATAATGACCACCCGTGTGAATGTAAGTTACTTATAAAAGGAAAAGACACAAAAATAGCATAAGAATTTGTATCGTCTAACTAGTGTCGTTATACAAACTAGCTATATATTATTTTACAATGTAGCATATGGCTATCTATGTTAGTCGATAAATAGTAAGAGATTTACTAAAGACTTAAGTGTCGTTTAGAGACATGATTACCTTGATGAAAACTATCTGATCAATCCAACGACTCCAGCCATATAATACCATCATTTGATTTGTAATTGTATCATTATAGCTAGATGATTTACTCATGATGAATAATCTCTTTATATCTATTGTTGTAGTAAGGTTTGTCTATTTTGCTAGATATTGAGGTTATTTACTTGCATATTAGTATTTTCAAGTAATGAAGATGTTTCTATAAATACCATTGAATTGAAAACTTACTAAAAGGTAGGGATATTATAAGGAATTGTTAACAACAGAAGGTTTGTAAAATATTTAAAGTCAACAGGTACATACAACATTTTTTATATTTTCTTTTATATAAACCCTTTTAGAGTTTTTATTTTGGGAAAATAATACCTGTCATTTTAAATTTTTCTAAGAACTAAATCATTTGCTTACTTCTAAAAGAATTCCAACAAAATTTGATTAAGAAGAGACGTTTAGCATGCCATTGCTTGTACATTGTTTCTATATAACTTGCGAATGACATTTCCTTAAAAATTAAGCATACATATTGACTTCCTTATGCCATGAATCTTTAAGCGGCGTCAAGCTTTTGTGCCTTTACTTTCATTCTTAGATTTACAATGACAAACGCGTTTCATATAGAACAAATTTATAAATAAAATTTTACATGATTATTTGTACGCAATGATAAAAAAATTAAAAGAATGAAGTAGAGAAACCAAATTGTAAAATAATTGTCTTATATACCGTTAGAAAAAACATAACTATATTGTGCATCACATTTTATACACCCTGTATTCATGTGGTTCTTTGCTTAAGTTTGATTTTACATTAAATCACCTTGTTACTCGGAACACCAACATCATGTAAATATGCCACAACTTAGTAACTTACAACTTGTAAAATCTAAACTCTTTATAAATTATTGTAGGGTACACTACTTGAGGCCTAGTAAATTACTATTTGTTTTTTAATTAGTTATCCATTAAATATAATCATTGTATTTACAAGTTATATGTGCTATTATAACCGATATACCCAAAAGCAAAGGAGATGATACAAACACATATTTGTTTGACATTATAGAAACTGAAATAAAATATAACAAAATGATTAAATAAAGTAAATTAAATGATGGTACTTATGAATACAAAAGCTTGTTCATGCATTTGAATCAAGGACCACATGTGGGTTTGGTTTGGGTTGGGTTGGTGAGGTGTTTATGAGAAATGGTGGGGTTATGAAGACAAATAATGCAAATCTAATGTTTAATTTCAACATCAATTATTGTGTTGGATTCAATAACATGCGAGATTATGCTTGGCTGTTAAAGATTAGATAAGCTTGGAAGCATCATTGAGGGCTTAATTATATTATAATTTATTGTCTAGTAGTCTTATATGTTATAAAAAATAAAAATAATACATAAAAAATATTTGAAATTAACAAACTCTGAAAAAAATAACTTACACAGGGATGAATGAATTTGTTTTTCTAAAGTTACTTACCAATTGGGTATTTTCTTTCAAGTTGATCACTAATGGCATCATGAAATGATGCAAAGTGTAAATCAATGGTCGCTATTTATAATGGATATTTATTTTATGGTAACGAGTTCTTCAAAAAAAGTTATTTTAATAGTTGAGGTTAATCGTGTATGGATTTAAAAACAAGAAAATGAGTTTATTTGTCACTTATCTTACTTTCTTAATTGTAAGTTAATAATTATAACTTAACAAGATCTTTCAATTCTCTTAACGTATCAAGAGAACAAAACGGGTTCACTTGCCGACGTTTTCTCGCTCTCTACGAACATGCTCGTTGATCCGCCTCTCGAGCTCGGGTCTAAAGTGCCTAATAAGACCCTGAACGGGCCAAGCCGCGGCATCACCCAATGCACAAATCGTGTGCCCTTTGATCTGTTTGGTTAACTCTTGTAACATATCGATTTCCTCCAATTTTGCATTCCAACTTTCAATCGCTCCATAATCATCCACAACCATGTCGTACCCTCCCTACACGGGGTACACTGACCACAACTCTCGTGCTTGTAAAAATACGCTAACCTAGCAATCGCGTCGACTATATCCGTCGACTTATCCATCACCATAACCGCTGCGGTTCCCAACCCCGTTTGCACGTCCTTCAACGCATCAAAATCCATCAAAATCCATCAAAACATCATCACACACGCTTTTCGGGATCAAAGGCACCGACGAACCACCAGGGATAACCGCCAGTAAATTATCCCAACCACCCCGAACACCCCCGCAATGCCTCTCTATCAACTCCTTTAACGGGATACTCATCTCCTCTTCCACCGTACATGGCTTGTTAACATGACCCGACACACAAAACAATTGCGTCCCTGAATTGTTTTTCCTCCCAAACCCCGCGAACCACTCGGGCCCACGTCTTAGAATTGTCGGAGCAACCGCAACCGTTTCTACATTCGTAACGGTTGTCGGGCACCAATATAGACCCGTATTTGCGGGAAAAGGCGGTTTTAGCCTCGGTTTCCCTTGTTTCCCTTCAAGGCTTTCGAGTAGCGCGGTTTCTTCACCGCAAATATACACACCCGCACCGTAATGTATATGAACATCAAAATCATACCCCGAACCACACGCGTTTTTCCCCAATAACCCGGATTTGTAAGCTTCGATCCTCGCTTTCTCGAGGCTAATCCTTTTATTAACATATTCGCCCCGAATGTAAATATACGCGGCACAAGCCCTCATTCCCACACCCGCCATCAAGCAACCTTCCAACAACTTATGCGGATCGTGGCGCATAATTCCGCGATCTGTGCATGTTCCCGGTTCGCTTTCATCCGCATTTACCACAAGATACGCGGGTCGACCATCGGAGACTTGGCATGAATGACCACTTGAGTCCCGATGGAAAACCAGCGCCACCATGACCACGTAAACCCGATTTCTTGATCTCTTCGACGATCCAATCCGTGCATTTGAGAACAAGGTCTTTGGTCCTATGCCAATCACCTCGCTTTCGTGCGCCTTTGAGATAGGGGTCGTGTATACCGTAAAGGTTGGTGAAAATGCGGTCAGAGTCTTGTAAGTTACCGAAGTGAGTTTTTTCGGGTGGCGACGACTGTTGCGCAATAGTAAACAGTCGAGCTCGAAGCGTTTGTGAAAATGCGGTCAGAGTCTTGTAATGTTTTAGGTTAGTCTATTATTTATGGCTACACAACTGCAAATCATGTCAGATTGACAAATTGAATCGATAAATCTAGGTTAGCATGTTATTTAAAGCTATATATGTGTAAATCATGTCAGATTGACAAATTGAATCGATGAATCTATACATTTATTCGTGTAATGGACATCAACTGGGACGAGCTTTATTTAAATATCAAAGTTAATAAACAGGTTGGTGATTTACCTATATATCCTATTTTTTTATTTGTTTAGTTGTAAACGGCCGGTTGATGTGTCGAGCTTTTAATTAAATGAGTTGAATAGATTAACCTAAATATAACTCGTTTACTAAATACGTCAAAAAATGAATTAAATAGATTAACCCATATATAACTCGTATATTAAACACATAAAAAAATACAAGCCCAAGTTTAGAAATCATCTTTCCAAATTTCCAATTACATGAACACTTTGATTACCAGAAGTGATTTGGACTTTTGGAGGCGATAAGACATACGAGACGAAGGGGTTAACAAACGTTCCAGAAGGTTTGTTTTGACCTGGGCTTGTTAAAATTAAGGCCCATTGGGCCAAATTTTTACTTAGTTCAATATGTTAAGTCTGCAACAAAATGGATGTTAGAATATGAACAATGATCAAATAATCAAGTCCAAAAGATACGTGCTTAAGGCCCATACTCAGATTCATGTGGAAACCCATAGTGAGTCCAAAATAAAAAATTTAAGGATCACATAACTATGTTTAAGTATCTAAAATAAAAGTAACATCTTTTTTGTTCTTATGGAAAACTGAAAGAGAACAAAAGCACTCTTGAATTGATTCATGAGTCTTATATGTGTCAAAGCTTGAGCCAACTTGATCTAGTATATACGAGCCGAGCTAACTCAATTCCAATCCTTACTTAGCTAAAATGTTGAGGAAACTAGAAACATATGTCGAGGGATGAAGAAGCACAAATAAGAAAGAAATGATTTTTTAGAAACTTTTATGGAAAAAAATTACTAGACCTACTAAATATTTTTAATGGAATTAATTACTTCAAAATGAGAAACTACATGACAACAATAGATTTATAACTGAGATATGTGATCAAACGATTAAAATCAATATGAAATGAACATTAATCATTTAGGCTAACCAGTGAGATTACGGTTAGGATTCATATTGTAAAAATCATAAAACACTATAAGCACAAATGTATGATATCAGATCGTATGTATTCTTTCTCTTGCCTTAATCTACTTTCATGTCTAATAATATTATTCTAAAAGATCGTTAAGGATAAATGTTCCCCCGTTCATCTATTTTCACCAATTGATATCAATCAAATTAGAAGTTTTTAATCGGATATCAAAGTGGTAACTAGTGTGTCCCACATCCCAAAAGTTAAGAATTCAAATAATGGATGTAGGTTGTGGTAAGGGTGAGCATCTTGTTGGTTGACTAGAGAGAAACTGATGAATCGAACCGGACCAGGGCATGGCCAACCTGTAACACACACAGTAGGTCCGGTCCTCGATCTTCTTTTTTCCTTTTATTCAGCTTTGGTCCCAAGTTGGTTCAATGTTTGACCTATGATCATGCAACTTTAGATTAAGCATCTTGTGTGGCAATCTGAGAAAATCAATGAACCTAGCCTACCCAGGACAAGACTAACTTGATACACATAAATTTAGTCCGGTCCTTGATCCTTTTTTTTAATCTTATTAGGTTTTGGTCATGGGCTGGTTCAATTCGCTTCTTTGCCCGTAAACACTCCTAAATTAGGATTTATCTATTATATAAAAGATCACAGGAATTACATTTATCAAAACAAATAAACTAGGAACATGATTTTAAAAAAAAAAAAAAAGAACATTCTACAAGTCATAAAAGTTGAAGGTTATTCAACTTAAGGGGAGGGCTCATATGTTACTATAAGTGTGTTAACTCGTAAAAGTACATGTTTGGCAAATCAAAATTTTAACCAATTTTTATTTATTAACTTTTAAAAATTAATAAGTCAATAAGTATGTTTGGATAACATTAAAGAATAAGAAGTTAACTAGTTTTATATCTGTCCGTTGGTCGGGAATTTTTATGTCGTAAATCGTAACAACATAACTACCTTTTTTAATTCTAAACAAAGTAATAGTATTAGTTTAAGATCAAAACACAACTAATTTAACTTAGAGTAAAATAACAATTGTGCTAAAGAAAACAGGACCAACTGAGAATGAGAACTAATGATATTATGAATAATGATATTATTCATTAACTGATTTTCTTAATATTTCAAAACCAACAAGGCAAACAAAATGATAAATTATTGATTCCAAAGATTGGGTAAATTAAAATTAAAATAAATTTTAACAGAAACCAATTAGAGATACAACATATCCCTATAAGTGGGTTTAACTTTGCATATTGTTTTATTTGTACCTCTGGTAACAACCTTTGCATAATGTATAGATGAAACACAATCAAATCCATATTACTTATGGCATCCATGAATGCACCTACAATCAAAGCAAAGCTCTCAAGGATTAGAGGAGAAGGTTTATTATCACCATAACATACATAAAATAGTTAAATGATGTATCATATACCACTTATGATTTATCTTGTAAAACATAGATTATTTGTTTCAACTAAAATTTCATCCACAAGAGAGATGTATACTCATGGCGAGATGAATCACAAAACCATATGTGTTTCAGTGTAAATTACACAAAAAGTAGATTCATTAATTACAAGACATTAGCATTTTGTAAGGGTCCTAATATATAAACACCCACTTACATAAATCGACACCCCCTATACGCCGCGTATGAGTCTATACGCGGCGTATAGGGTCGAATACACTAAAAACGAGGAAACTTCAGGGGGCTGTCAGAGAGCTATACGCCTCATATAGCCCTATACGACACATATAGGGCTATACGACGCGTATAGCGAATTTCGACACTGACTACGAGGAAAAATTCAGAGGGCTGTCACAGGGCTATACGACACATATAACCCTATATGATCCTCCTCTATACGACGCGTATGGGGCTATACGACAAGTATAGAAATTTTGGGGTGTTGATTTAATATATTTGGGTGTCTATTTAACCAAACCCTTTTGTAATTAAGAAATTTAGTTATATTTAAACAAAAATATATCTTCCAATTTAATTATATAAACCCATAACATATCTTTATTCAACTTATATTACTTATGAGTGTGTTTACATTAAATTGCTACCCATAAGTAAAGAACATGTTAGATGATAAAAACCAACAAAATTAAAGATAATTTTCATAATTCAAAGTAGATTGTAAATAAAGAAGCATTTACCGGCATTAATTGCTAGAATATATATTTGTGTGAGTGTATGTGTGTGCTTGGTTATATGTGTATTACTTCTGAAATAAAAATGATTAGCCTTCATCCACAACCAAATATCCCACGTGTTATTCTAAGTGAATTCAAGTCGAAAAGAAATCCTGCATACTCGGCACCATATACCAAAGCCATGAATCTCAATAACTAGTTAAGCGTAAGTAGCTTCAATTACAAGTTTTCTATCTGGATATTAAAACACAATTTCTCATTTAATCAATACGGTAAATTCCTCAATTGAACAAACAATGTATTTGTACACACCCAAGGCGTCAAGCCCATCAAAATGGCATTTTTTGTAAACTATGAAATTCAATAAAATTGGCGTTATAACATTTTATGAACTGAGAATTCAAGCTTCTCTTTTGCATACTTCAGGATAGAAGTATGTAGTTTGATTATGGAATCCTTAACCAAATAAGAAATCAAGCCAAACAAATTGTAAACGTCAACAAACATCGCACTCTTTCAAAAATGTACATATATATAATATAATCACAAAAAACATAGATTAAGGTGTTGTTTGTTTTTTCTGCAGGAAAACGTCTGCAGTTTGCGGACCACATCTACAGATATATGCAGCAGAAGAGGTGGACCAAATGTCTGCAGTCTGCAAAAAAAAACTGTTTTATTTTTAACATCTACAGAATGCTGAAATATTCTATAATTAAACTAAATTTATTTTTTAAACTTTAAAAACAACTAATACATTAATATATAAATAAAAGTCATAGAAATACATTAAAATATAAATAAAAGTCATACAACACTACAATAATATTCATAAAACCATACGAATACATTTATAAATCGTTAATTCGACATTCTGCACTAACTGCTCAACAATTTCATCTTTTAATTGAGTCGTATATTCTCGATCGGATGTGGTACCATGTTCTTCAACATCATTTTCTTCAGCATCAACGTGCATGTCACAATTTTCAAAGGACACATTGGGTTGATCGTATTGTGTAAAAAAGTTATCGCTAAGACCCTTTTTCCTTATAAAATTATGTAGCGTGAAATATGCAATAGTAATGTTCCTTTGTGTAACCAACGAAAATGGTGCCATCCTCTTCAATATAGGGAATCGTGCTTTCAAAACACTAAACGAACGCTCAATAACGTTTCATAGTTTTGCACGTGCATAGTTAAATTTTTCTTTATCGGTCAATGCACGATTCCTACGAAAATCTCCAAGCCAATACCTTACATTACGATATGGAGCATAAATCCTCGTATGTGTACATAAGTGGCATCACAAAGATAATATTTATCTGTAAAGATATATAAATAATTAGGAAATAAACTAAAATACCAAACATTTAAAAACAATTTATATACCTGATGTTGGTAACGAGAATAGAGCATTTGTATCTGATAAGGCCTCTGATAATATTCTGGAATCATGTGCTACCCCTTCCCAACCCGCCACAATGAATGTAAAAATCATGTTGAAGTTACAAATTGTTAATACGTTTTGATAACACTCTCTTTTTCCCTTCTTCTATATAAATCTTGTTTACTAGCAGGGGCAACAACATGTATCAAATTACCATCAAGTGCACCAATCGCTCCCTTAAAAATTCGCCGAAGTCTTTTGTTATGTCCTGAAATGTATGGATTTGGATTGAAAAAAGTTGGTACTATCGTATCTTTGGCAAAAAGCATGATTTTATCTAACACTTCATAAAAGAATTTATGAATTGTTTGCTTTGAGTGTTGAAATCTACGCTTTATAACCACGTAACGTTGATTATGACCAATTATCATTAAAAAAATAGTCATCTTCTCCTCAACCGATACATGTTTACTATCCTTTCACGAATAATTTATTCTAAAATATGCACATAGTCAGACAAAGGATTCACGAGACATACGTAGCAATTCAATGCATTGTTTGGGATTTCCTTGCAATAACTCAACGTGTATTTATGCTCTGTCATTTCTGAATCATTGTCTCGCATTCGTTTCAAACATCTTCTAAAAAAACGAACATACAAGTACATAAGAATTACTAGAAGTAATTTCTTATTATAATCCATATGATCCTGTGTTAATAATAAAAAAGGCAACCATTAAACATAAAAACGTCATCATAAACATTAACCATAAAACATAACAAAATGTCAACACCAACCAAATACAACCAACAAAACATAACAATGTCATCACTAACCAATACAACCATCAAACATAAACAATATCACGTGTACAATTATATTAGTTTTATACTTCAGCATCTTATAATCCACCCTTTTTGTAACATCCTGTATTTTTGCATTAATTAAAAAGTTAGCATCGTTACTTCTTGTATGGGCCTTGTTTGTCGTTTTGAATCTTTGAGGACTTGTTCTGCTTAGTAAACTTATTGTTGGTTAACAAATTTAGTTATTGGTGATTAATAACAAAGTGTTATACAAAACTTAATATTATAATGCTAAAAGGATTGTAACCTTACAAATAATAGTTATCAATATTATCAATGGTAATAATAATGCTTAAAATGAATTTAACAAAAAAAAATGTAATAATAATAATAATAAGAATTATTATAAAAATAATAATCTCTAATAATAATAATACTAATAATAAATTTTATAATAATAATAATAACAATAATAATAAAAACAATCTTCTTTAAAACTCAAAGTATGGGGGGTTTTTGTAATTTTTCAAACTTGTAATCAAAAGTTTAAAACCATTTGACCAAACGCCCAAACTGCGGGGGTCAAATGTGTAAAACGCCCAAACTTCAGGGGCTGAAGGTGTAAACCTTCTGTTTTTACTTGCCCGCTGTTTCGGCGGCTTCGGCCGGAGCTCCGGCCGAGCTCCGGCGAAGCTTCAAACCTTCGTTTTGTTGCCTTTGATCAATTAAACCCCCCAACCCCCTCGACCCGGTGTTTCGAACTTGAACCTTAGTTCAATTTAAGATTCTCGCGCGTGAAAACCTTCCAAATCGAACCAAGTTCGACCAATGGAAACTTTGAAATCGAATCCTGCCAAATTCGAAGTTTTCAATCAAATTAATTACTCCCAAACTAAAAACGCGGCTTAATCAATCAATTATTCAATCACCATTGCAAATTAACAGCTTCAAATCTCCTAATTTGGTAAACTTCGAACGTGTTTTTAAATCGAGAGAGAAAGGCTCGAATCCATGAAATGAAGCCTATAAATTATGGGTTTTCGGTTCATTGTGAAGTTCCTGAACTCTCCAAACCTTCAATTTCACAAGAAAACCACTCGATCAGAAAACCCCAAACCAAGAACACCCGAAACCTAAACCGAATTCGAAATCACCTTTTATCTCATCAAAACAGGTAATTGAAATCTGTTTTCTACTCGATTTTGTTCAAAGATCAAAATCCCTATGATGATTTAGGTGATTAACACCGAATCGAGGGCCGATTTTGATTCTTTTGAAATTAGGGTTCATAGGATTTGGGGAACCTAGGGAGACAGAGTTTAAAATTAAGACAAACCAAAGTGAAACCAAGGCCTTGGCCCTGGTTCACTGGTTCCTGCGCCCTAGTTTCCAAGGGAGGTCCCGGGTTCGACCCCGGGCAACCCCCTTTCTCCCTTTTTCCCTTTTTCTTTTCAAATTTTCTTCCTTTTCTTCACTTCTTTTTAATTATTTAACTTTTTATTTTAAATGCAGATTATTCTTTTTATTTTTGTTTAATTAATTTGTGACTAAATGAATTTTTATAAAATACCTTTGTATTTATAAATACATTATTGTATTTCAAAAAAATACAAAAGAAATGTGTGAACATAAATCTTGTATATTTATATATATATATATATATTCAAACAATTAAATTGTTTAGTTATTTATACCTATATATATATATATTATATTTACATAGCTCTTTATAATAGCTAAATCACTTATTATAATATACAATATTATAAATCGATTAAACGTACAATTAAATCAAGTTGTACTTATTCTTTCTCACACGCGCAAATAATTAACTATTTCAAAGTATAAAAATCCATTCGTTCCATTTATCCGATCGCATCAATAACATATAATAGATACGAATAATTATTAAATCCTATTAGACCTACAATTAATCATCAAACAAATTATAACGCGCTACTTTATTTCGTTTAGGTGGTTGTGACGTTTGTGTTGGATCTTATTCGTGGTTATTCTTATTTCATCTTCAAACCCTTATTAACAAGTGAGTTCTTATGCCCCGTTACTTATATTTTACACCTTTTGGGGTGAAACATGTTGTTATACAAACATACTCTTACACGCTTGATACTTATTATGCACGTGCAATTCTTTACATAGTCGTGGTTATTTGAATGTGTTAAGTTATATATGAGATGAGTCATATGTGTGCAATCATTAACTATGTCTAGCCTGGCGAAGTCTTAGATCTTTGGGCCTGACAAGCCTATTTGGTGCTAAAGTCGATGTATTGCCGACTCCTAGGAGCCGTATGCTTGTGCACTAGGGAACCAAATACACTTAGCTAATCATGCTTATTCATATGTTGTTCAGTCAAGGTTTGGTTGTAACTATGCATGTTCTATATACTTACTTATTCTGTGACCATTGACTAGAATTGCCACTTTTCGAGATACTTATTGTACTTAAAACCATGGGAACTCACCAACTTGTTAGTTGACCTTATTTTTCAACATGTTTCAG
Source organism: Flaveria trinervia (assembly GCA_025506515.1). Taxonomy (NCBI): domain Eukaryota; kingdom Viridiplantae; phylum Streptophyta; class Magnoliopsida; order Asterales; family Asteraceae; genus Flaveria; species Flaveria trinervia. Next base: position 88,626,367 of record CM046452.1, on the reverse strand, counting down.
CTAATGTGCAAGTTTAAAGATGATTGAAGGAAATGCTTAAATTTAGGACTCGGACTTAGACTTAATAAAGACATTTGAAATTTCCTTCTATTTTGTTTTTGTTGTTTGGGTTGTTTTGAGATATTTATGTATGTGGTGTTTGAAAACAATTATTAATGGCATTTACATTTTAATCATAGCGTTATGTGGTTGTGAACAATCTTAACCCTCACACTTCGACGTTTCCGCCGTCAAGGTTGGGGTGTGACAGATTGGTATCAGAGCCCATAACTATAGCGGTTTAGGTTATTAGAAATGGTGACCTAGACTATAGTTTATGCATGATCCTTATAGAATAGTATTCTTATGAATACATACATATTGTTTGCATGCTGCCTAACGCTATGCCTTATGTGCAATGTGATGCCTTAGTATAGGTGCCTTTACTTGCATGAATACATATGGTTACTCGTCTCCCCTAGACTTATCTTAAACGTTGATTCACCCCGACTGTTGCTACTTCTTAAACTTATTCTCGTCGCCGAGTAGAATCTATTGATAGGAATTCTTCAGACTTTATGTCTAATCTTATCAACATCTCATCAAGATTTTGATTCCATGAACCATAGAGCTAGTGTGGTACATAGACACCTGTATCCTGGTTTTCCTGGCAAAAGGCCTTCGAGCTAAGGTAAGCATTTCGTATAAATCCTACGGGACCAGTCATGCTTACCTGGGGATTTCCGGGATGAGTGATAAACTATGGCCATTAAACACTAGTTTCTGAGGCAAATGGGTCAATTTATCTTGACGTGTCAACGTTTCCAAATGGTGATGCGTCATCAAATGGAATCATTCCGTATGACTCTTATCCATACTTTAACTGTCCATCCTTACTATTCTTTTAAACCTATCCTAATCCAATTAGTATTTTTCCAGCATGTCTCGTTATCACGGAAACCGAGGAAGATCCGACCGTAAGCTTGCCGCCATGATTGCCCGGCAAATGGCTGCGGTCATCCCGACTATGGTGGCTGAACTCAGCAGCACCATGATTGCAAACGTCACGAACAACAGCAACGGCCCTTGAGAAACTAGTGCAAACCAAGGCCGTAACAACCAGTCGTGCACCTTCAAACACTTCAGTTCATGCAAGCCTCCCAGTTTCAGTGGCAAGGAAGGTGCCACCGGCCTCCTAGAATGGTTTGAAGGGATGGAAAACACCTTCGTCAACTGTGAGTGCCCCGAAGCACTTAAGGTGAGGTATGCCACCAGTATGCTGCAACAAAGGGCCTTAACTTGGTGGAACAATGAAAAGCGAAACCGAGGTCCCGACGCGATCTTGGCTTTAACCTGGGAGGAGTTCAAGAACATAGCCATCGCCAAGTTTTGCCCGAGAAGTGAGATCCAGAAGCTAGAAGAAGAATTCTGGAACTTGAAACAGGATGGCGGGAACCATCTAGCCTATTCTACCCGCCATCACGAGCTGAGCATACTGTTGCCCCACATGGTGGATACTGTTGCCCGTAATGTGGAAAAATTTATCAAGGGGGTGCCGCCTCAGATTCAGGATGCCGTTGTGGGTAGCCGACCCGCAACCCTAGAAGAAGCTATTACAATTACTGCCCAGCTAACAGAAAACCACATCCGGGCAGGCACCATGTCTTCAAAGGGGACCAAGAAGACTGAGAAGACGGTTCCCGAGGAGGTCAAGGAGGCTAAGGTTGATAACAGGAAAAGGAAGTTTGTACCGGCACGGAACTACGCCGTGGCCGCTCCTAAGCCACCCCAGAGGCAGTGTGTTCCCGGGGCTGCACCGGCAGCACAAGTGCCCGTGGCAAGGGCTTATGCAGGTCCTCTACCGTTGTGCAACACATGTAAGTACCATCATCCGGGGAATCTCCCGTGTCGCATCTGCACACTATGCGGCAAGTATGGGCATCTCGTGGCAACGTGTCGCCGAGCACTGGGGAACGCAGTGACGGAACCAACCGGGCATGCTACAACTGTGGAGAACCAGGTCACTACCGACCCCAATGCCCTCGCCTTGTGGGCAAAGTTCCACAAGCTCGTGGACGTGCCTTCAACATCAACGCAAACCAAGCCCAAGCGAACAACGACGTGGTGAACGGTACGTAACTTTCAACTCTATCTTCGTAAGCTTTCTCTTAAAAATTCCTTGTTTGTACCCTTAAGTGCATTTTAAAAACCTACACAGGTATGTTTCTTATTAACGATACCTATGCCTACGTATTATTCGATTCGGGTGCCGATAAGAGTTTCGTATCCTCAGAATTCGAGCCGACACTTTTGAAACCTCGCTCAAATCTAGTGAACCCGCTCACTGTCGAAGTTGCTGATGGAGAACCCATTACCGTCGACGTGATCATTCGTGATTGTCTATTGCGACTCGACAACCACAAATTTCTTATCGACCTCATTCCTATGAAGCTTGGGAGTTTCGACGTTATTATTGGTATGGATTGGCTATCGCAGAATCATGCCGAGATCGTTTGCTTCGAGAAATGCATTCGCATACCCTTACCCTCTGGTGATACGTTGAAGGTATTCGGCGAACGGTCATCCAAAGGACTCAAACTAATGTCATGCACCCAAGCCCGGAAGTATTTGGGTAAAAGCTATCCGGCTTTTCTAGCCTACTTGGTCAACACCAAGGTCGAAGGGAAAGAACTCAAAGATGTTCCAATTTTCGTGAATTCCCTGAAGTTTTCCCCGACGACCTTAGTGGGTTACCTCCCGTACGGGAAGTGGAATTCAAAATCGATCTAATTCCGGGAGCTAGCCCTGTGGCTAAATCACCCTACCGACTCGCACCATCGGAGATGCAAGAACTCTCTAGCCAACTCCAAGAATTATCTGAGAAGGGATTCATACGCCCTAGTTCTTCCCCTTGGGGTGCACCTGTCTTGTTTGTGAAGAAAAGATGGGTCTTTTCGCATGTGTATCGATTACCGGGAGCTCAACAAGTTACCGTCAAGAACCGGTATCCTCTTCCTCGTATCGAACCTCTTCGATCAACTTCAAGGAGCTGCAATCTTTTCAAAAATCGACTTGCGTTCGGGCTATCACCAACTGCGAGTCCACGACGACGACATTCCAAAGACCGCATTTCGCACTCGGTAGGACATTACGAGTTTATGGTTATGCCTTTCGGCTTAACCAATGCTCCTGCGGTCTTCATGGACCTTATGAACCGAGTGTGCAAGCCATACTTAGACAAGTTTGTCATTGTTTTCATTGACGACATTCTTATTTATTCCAAGACCCGGTCTGAACATGAACTTCATCTCCGACAAATCCTCGAACTGTTGAAAAAGGAGCAATTATACGCAAAGTTCTCAAAATGTGAGTTTTGGCTCGAAGAGGTGCCATTTTTGGGACACGTTGTGAATAGCCAAGGAATTCACGTCGACCCGGCAAAGGTTGAAGCCGTTAGAAATTGGAGTGCTCCCACGACTCCAACAGAAATGTAACATTCGTATTTTCGTTAACTAAAAGTTACTTCGTTTACTCTTACAAAGGTTATCCTTGTCAATTTTGAAACTTTCGTGATTGTTTGTGTTTATTATTTATTGTAATTGGGTTTCATGAAATGTTAAGTATGTATAATAATATAAGGTTAATTTAATAAAAGTAAATATAATAATAAGTAAAATATTGAATAATAGTATTAGTAATAATAAGATTACTAATAATAAAGATTTATAAACTTAACCATATTTAAATTATAAACTTAAACTAAGTTTGAGGGTTAATTTGTCATTTTAGAAACTTAAAATGGAACTGTTAAGCATAAAATGTTAAATAATAAACCAGAGGGACCAATTGTGTAATTATTTAAAACCAAACCCCCCTTTTTCCCTCTCCACCCGTTTTTCCGGCATCACTTCCGGCCAAGATCCGGCCGGCTCCGGCGACCCCTTCAACATAAAAAATCGGTCGTTTCGAGACCCAGAACCGTTCTCAAATCCTTCTAGAACTCGTTTCGAACTTGAATGCACCCATTAATCGAGTTATACATCGGTTACCAAGTCAATTCGATCATATAACCGAAACTCTTTTAACTCATGACCGTTTTGTCATTAAAACACAATAATAATCGAATTAACTAAGTACAATCAATCTTCTGTTTATCTCCAATCGTATACACCTTTCAATTTCACCTGAATCAAACATAATCAACGAAATAAAGCATCAGCCTCATCGCGACCTGCACATTAGTCGAACACTATCCTATTGTGCTCAAAGATCAAAATTGACAGAGGGCTTTGAGTCCAGACCATCACACGAAGCTATCCGCACCTTTGATTTGAATATCATTGAAGATTACTTGAACTTTTTGCACTCACGGTCGCGACTTATTCTTCGGTTGATACTTCGTCTGTTCATCATCAATACATCTTCGAATCGGGTAATTAAATACATGTACATGCTCGATTTTACATGGGGAACAAAAGCCCCATGATCTTTACCATTAACAACATCGATTTAACGCATAAATTGATTCAAATTCGAGCTAGGGTTCTAGGGATTTGGGGATTTTGTTTATATGGGTTTTATGTTTTTAAAGCCAAGATCTACCGCGGCTGGATGCCTTGGTTCACTGGTTAAACGCTCTCATCTCCACTTAGAGGTCCCGGGTTCGAACCCGGGCACCCTCAAACATTTTTTTTAAGGCTTTTCAGCCCTTAAATAAATTATAGAAAATTTTTAATAAATATAAAAAGGGTTTTTGTAAACTTTAAATATTTTTCAAAGACATCAAATTATTTTCTATAATTTTTTCTAAATTTAATTAATTAATTATCTTTTTAAAGAATTTTAACAAAGGATGTTCTTGGATATTTCCTATTAAAATGGATTTTGAATAATAAATTAATAAATTATTAGTGGTCCAAATATTACCATTAAGTTATTATCGTTAAAATTATGATTATTTCAAATATTTATTCAAGTTTATATTTAAACTTCACTAGTCATTATCGATGATTTAATGTTATTTTTTTCTTTATAATAATTTACACAAATGGTATATTCCTTTGTTACATTATTTAGACTTCTACAAAAAAACCCCAAACTTCACTTGAAATTTTAGCTCTCGTTAAATCAATAATTCAATTATTAAACTTAAATCTTGTAATTATGTATGTTTAGGTGTCTTGTGACGTTTTACCTTGGAACGGCTTATATATTCTTATTGATCCTTATTATATACTTATTGATCAAGTGAGTTTTCTTGCCCCCTTTTACTTTATTTCACACTATTTTGGGGTGAAACATGATAGCTTATACATGATACACTTATACACGTTTGAGACTTGTAAATCACGTGCAATTCAACTTATTATTTTGTCATGGTTATTTGATTATTGTAAGTGTTTATATGAGATACATAGTTCGATTACAATCATTAACTATTGCTAGCCTGGCAACGTCTTAGATCTTTGGGCCTGACAAGCCTATTTGGTGCTAAAGTCGATGTATTGCCGACTCCTAGGAGCCGTATGCTTGTGCACTAGGGAACCAAATACACTTAGCCAATCTTTTATACTTGTAATCAAGTCGAGGTTTGGTTGTAACGATATGTGTTCTATAACCTTACTTGCTTATGACCTATGACATGAATTGCTACTTGTACTTTATCATATTATGTATAAAAACCTTGGAAACTCACCAACTATTTATAGTTGACCCTTTTATTTTTATCATGTTTCAGGAAATCCCCAAGTTTAAAGTGGACTTTTGAAGCTTGGAAATAAAACTAGGACTTGGACCTAGTTAAATAAATAAATGTTATGCTACGTTTTGTTTTATTTGGGATTATTTCATGTTTTGTGGCTTATGTTTGTAATGACTATTGAAACTTATAATTTTAATATTTACACTTAAATATAGCGTTATGTGGCTGTGAACAATCTTAACCCTCACATCTCGACGATTCCGCCGTCAAGGTTGGGGTGTGACAGATTGGTATCAGAGTCCATAACTATAGGGATTTAGGTTATTGGTAATGGTGACCTAGACTATAGCTTATGCATGAACCTCATAGGATAATATTTATATTCTTGGAAATATATATATTGTTACATGCTACATAATGCTATACTTTATGTGCAACTTGATGCCTTAGCATAGGTTGCCTTGTAATTGTCTAAACTTTGTTACTTGTCTCCCTAAACTTAACTTTGACTCATTGACTCTCCCCGACAAATGAAACTTCTTAATCTTATTCTCGTCAACACGTGGAATCGTATACTTATGCTTAAGAATTGAATCTTTAGACTTATGTCTAATCTATTTAAATCTCATCATGGTTTTGATTTCATAAACCTAAGAAATTTGTGTGACACATGGACACCTGTATCTGGATTTCCTGGCAAAAGGCCCTCGGGCTAAGGCAAGCATATCGCATAAATCCTACACTAGTTATGCTTACCTGGGGATTTCTGGGATGAGTGATAAACCATGGTCAACATACACAAATTTCTAAGGCGAATGGGTCAACTTACCTTGACGTGTCAACGTTTCCAAATGGTAATACGTTACCAAATGGAACCATTCCATGTGCCTTACAACTTTTTGCCTTATTCTTGTTGAACATTAATCCCTGTTATTCCAATTCTCATATCTAACTCATTTGTATATTCCAGCATGTCTCGTCATCATGGAAAGCGTGGAAGTTCCGATCGTAAGTTAGCCGCCATGATTGCTCGACAAATGGCTGCTGTCATTCCGACCATGGTTGCTGAACTTAATAGCACCTTAATGACCAACGCTAGCAACAATGGAATGGTCATGGAGAGAATAGCAACAATCAAAACGGGAACAATCAATATGGGAATAATCAAACTTGCACCTTCAAACACTTCAGCTCTTGCAAGCCCACTAGTTTTAGTGGCAAGGAAGGAGCCACTGGTCTTCTTGAGTGGTTTGAAAGCATGGAGAATACCTTTATCAATTGTGAGTGTCCCGATGCACTCAAGGTTCGTTATGCCACTAGTATGTTCCAACAAAGGGCTCTTACCTGGTGGAATAGTGAGAAGAGGATCGTGGACCCGATGCCATTCTAGCACTTACATGGGAAGAGTTCAAGAACATCGCCATCGCGAAGTTCTGCCCAAGAAGTGAATTGCAAAAGTTGGAAGAAGAGTTTTGGAATTTGAAACAAAATGATGGTGATCATTTGGCCTACTCAACTAGACATCATGAGTTGAATATACTGCTGCCCCATATGGTCGACACTGTTCCCCGCAACATCGAGAAGTTCATTAAGGGTGTACCACCCCAAATTCAAGATGCTGTGGTGGGTAGCCGACCCACAACCTTGGAAGAAGCCATTACAATCACCGCTCAACTCACCGAGAACCATATAAGAGCGGGCACCATGTCTGTGAAGGGTGCAAAGAAGGTAGAGAAGACGGCTACCGAGGCGGTTAAGGAGACCAAAGCTGAACCGTCTAACAGCCACAACAACAACAAGAAGCGCAAGTTCACACCGGCGCGTAACTATGCCGTGGCTGCACCTAAACAACCCCAAAGGCAACCTGTACCTGCGGCTACATCTGTGGCACAAGTGCCTGGGGCTAGGGCTTATGCTGGTCCTCAACCGATGTGCAGCACGTGTAGGTATCATCATCCAGGGATCAACCATGCCGCATTTGCACCTTGTGCGGTAAATATGGTCATTTGGTGCGACTTGCCACCGTGCACCTAACAATGCCGCTGTGGTCACAACCGTGTTGCTACAACTGTGGGGAACCTGGCCATTTTCGCCCACAATGCCCTCGTCTTGTGGGTAATGTTCCACAAGCCCGAGGACGTGCTTTCAACATCAACGCTAACCAAGCACAAGCAAACAACGATGTGGTGAATGGTATGTTAACTCACCCTTAAATTTTGTGATCAATTTATTTCATATTTTACTTGTATTGTTAAATACCTAAAAAATAACAGGTATGTTCCTTATTAACAAAACTTATGCCTATGTCCTATTTGATTCTGGAGCCGATAAAAGTTTTGTTTCATTAGAGTTTGAACCCATACTTGCTAAGCCACATACGAACTAGAAAGACCTCTTACTGTTGAAGTTGCCGATGGAGAACCAATTACCGTTGACGTTATCGTTCATGATTGCATCTTAAGTCTTGACACGCATGACTTTCTTATCGATCTTATCCCTATGAAACTTGGAAGTTTTGACGTCATCATTGGTATGGATTGGTTAGCCAAACACCATGCTGAGATCATTTGTTTCGAGAAGTGCATTCGTATACCGTTACCCTCTGGAGATACGTTGAAGGTGTTCGGTGAAAAATCTTCTAAAGGGCTTAAACTCATGTCTTGCACTCAAGCCCGAAGTGCTTAAACAAGAAGTATATGGCCTTCTTGGCTTATGTGGTCAACACGAAAGTCAAAGGGAAAGAACTTAAGGATGTCCCTATCGTACGAGATTTTCCTGGAGTATTTCCAGATGACCTTAGTGTTTACCTCCCGTGCGTGAAGTCGAGTTTAAAATTGACTTGATACCGGAGCAAACCCCGTGGCCAAGTCACCGTATCGGCTTGCACCATCGGAAATGCAAGAACTCTCTTGTCAACTGCAAGAGCTGTCCGAGAAGGCTTCATCCGTCCTAGTTCTTCGCCTTGGGGTGCACCTGTTCTTTTCGTGAAGAAGAAAGATGGATCGTTTCGTATGTGCATCGATTATCGCGAGCTTAACAAACTTACCATCAAGATCGTTATCCTCTTCCTCGCATCGATGACTTGTTTGATCAACTTCAAGGAGCTGCCATATTCTCGAAAATTGATCTACGTTCTGGATATCATCAATTACGAGTTCATGAGGATGACATTCCAAAGACTGCTTTTCGTACTCGTTATGGACACTATGAGTTTATGGTGATGCCTTTTGGTTTAACCAATGCTCCTGCTGTCTTCATGGATCTCATGAACCGAGTATGCAAGCCTTATCTAGACAAGTTTGTGATCGTCTTTATTGATGACATACTTATCTATTCCAAGTCCAACATCGATCATGAGCTGCATTTGAGATTGGTTCTTGAGTTGTTAAAGAAAGAGCAATTGTACGCAAAGTTCTCGAAGTGTGATTTCTGGCTCGAAGAAGTTCAATTTCTAGGACACGTGGTGAATAGCCAAGGGATTCACGTTGATCCTGCAAAGGTGGAAGCTGTGAAGAATTGGTGTATTCCTACAACTCCTACCAAAGTTCGTTCTTTTCTTGGTCTTGCTGGTTATTATCGGCGATTCATCGCCAATTTCTCGAGGATCGCGAAGCCGCTCACTACTTTGACACAAAAGAATAAACCATTCGAGTGGGGACCGAGCAAGAAGAAGCTTTTGAAGCGTTAAAGCATAAGTTGTGCAATGCTCCTATATTGACCCTACCCATGGAAACGACGATTTCACCGTGTATTGTGATGCATCTAAGCAAGGCCTTGGTTGTGTTCTCATGCAACGAGGAAGGTCATAGCTATGCGTCGAGACAATTGAAGGTTCACGAGGTGAATTATACAACCCACGATCTCGAGCTTGGTGCTGTTGTATTTGCTTTAAGATTTGGAGGCACTATCTGTATGGTACGCAATGTATAGTCTACACCGATCACAAAAGCCTTCAACACGTTTTCAATCAAAAAGATCTCAACATGAGACAACGTCGTTGGGTGGAGTTGATTAGTGACTATGATTGTGACATTCGTTACCATCCTGGTAAAGCAAACGTTGTGGCCGATGCACTGAGCCGAAAGATTCACAACAAGATGATCTCATTTCAAGAAATTCGAGATCGACGTCAATGGTTTGACACCTTGGGAGAGTTCGATACTGAAATTCGACTAGATGTCAATGAGACCACCGTACTACTACAAAACCTGAGAATAGAGAGTGACATCGAGTCTAGCATCCTGGAGGCTCAACAAATGGTTCAACGAGAAGGGAGAATGAAGGATGAGTTGGAGCATAATCTTCTAACCCAATTGGAAACAAAATCCAATGGATTGATGTACTTCGCCAATCGTATTTGGGTTCCAAATCGCGATAACATTCGTACCTTTATTATGAACGAAGCTCATCAAACTCGTTATTCTATTCATCCTGGTTCCGATAAGATGTACATGGACCTACGTGGTCAATATTGGTGGCCTGGAATAAGAAAGACATAGCGACTTATGTAGCTAAGTGCCTCACATGTACGAAAGTTAAAGCCGAACATCAACGTCCAAGTGGATTACTTGAGCAACCCGAGATCCCTATGTGGAAATGGGAACACATATCCATGGACTTCATAACAAAGCTACCCCGAACCTCTCGAGGACATGATAGCATATGGGTGATCGTTGACCGATTGACCAAGTCGGCACATTTTATACCCATACGTGACACTTACAAGACATCAAAGTTAGCTCGTATATACGTTGATGAGATTGTAAGTCGTCATGGGGTACCTCTGCACATCATATTTGACCGAGATGCTCGTTTCACTTCACATTTTTGGTCGTCTATGCAAGAACTTTTGGGTACACAATTGGATCTAAGCACGGCTTACCATCCTCAAACTGATGACCAAACCGACGCGCGATCCAAACTTTGGAGGATTTACTACGTCCTCTGTTCTTGACTTTGGTGGCGATTGGGATACGCATCTACCGCTCGCGGAATTTTCGTATAACAATAGTTACCACTCGAGTATCAAGATGGCACCGTTTGAAGCACTTTATGGTCGTAGATGTCGTTCACCGATCTGTTGGACCGACATTGGTGAAAACTTCATCACTGGTCCTGAACTTATACAAGAGACGACCGATAAGGTTTCTATCATTCGCAAGAACCTTGAAGTGGCGAGAAGTCGTCAAAAGAATTATGCTGACAAGCGACGTAAGCCATTAGAATTCCAAGATGGGGAGATGGTTCTTCTCAAGGTGTCACCGTGGAAAGGTGTGATTCGCTTTGGAAAGAAGGGCAAACTGGCTCCAAGATTTGTAGGACCCTTCAAAATCCTGAAAAGGATTGGAAAGTGGCTTATAAACTAGAGTTACCTTCCGACCTTAGTGGAATTCATCCTGTGTTCCATGTCTCAAATTTGAGAAAGTGTTTGGCCGACGAAAGCCTGTATGTTCCGCTGGAAGACATTCAGATTGACGAGTCATTACATTTTGTCGAGAAACCTGTAGAGATCATGGATCGTATCATGAAGAAGACTAGAACCACAACAACCCCAATCGTCAAGGTTCGTTGGAAAATAAACGTGGCGCTGAATTTACTTGGGAACGTGAGGAGCACATGAAGGAGAGATACCCGTTCTTATTTGTATAGTTTCATTTCTTTTAATTTCGGGACGAAATTCCTTTAAGTTGGGGAGACTGTAACATTTCGTATTTTCGTTAACTAAAAGTTAACTTCGTTTACTCTTACAAAGGTTATCCTTGTCAATTTTGAAACTTTCGTGATTGTTTGTGTTTATTATTTATTGTAATTGGGTTTCATGAATGTTAAGTATGTATAATAATATAAGGTTAATATTAATAAAAGTAAATATAATATAAGTAATAATATTGAATAATAGTATTAGTAATAATAAGATTACTAATAATAGATTTATAAACTTAACCATATTTAAATTATAAACTTAAACTAAGTTTGAGGGTTAATTTGTCATTTTAGAAACTTAAAATGGAACTGTTAAGCATAAAATGTTAATAATAAACCAGAGGGACCAATTGTGTAATTATTTTAAAACCAAACCCCCCTTTTCCCTCTCCACCGTTTTTCCGGCATCACTTCCGGCCAAGATCCGGCGGCTCCGGCGACCCCTTCAACATAAAAATCGGTCGTTTCGAGACCCAGAACCGTTCTCAAATCCTCTAGAACTCGTTTCGAACTTGAATGCACCCATTAATCGAGTTATACATCGGTTACCAAGTCAATTCGATCATATAACCGAAACTCTTTTAACTCATGACCGTTTTGTCATTAAAACACAATAATAATCGAATTAACTAAGTACAATCAATCTTCTGTTTATCTCCAATCGTATACACCTTTCAATTTCACCTGAATCAAACATAATCAACGAAATAAAGCATCAGCCTCATCGCGACCTGCACATTAGTCGAACACTATCCTATTGTGCTCAAAGATCAAAATTGACAGAGGGCTTTGAGTCCAGACCATCACACGAAGCTATCCGCACCTTTGATTTGAATATCATTGAAGATTACTTGAACTTTTTGCACTCACGGTCGCGACTTATTCTTCGGTTGATACTTCGTCTGTTCATCATCAATACATCTTCGAATCGGGTAATTAAATACATGTACATGCTCGATTTTACATGGGGAACAAGCCCCATGATCTTTACCATTAACAACATCGATTTAACGCAAAATTGATTCAAATTCGAGCTAGGGTTCTAGGGATTTGGGGATTTTGTTTATATGGGTTTTAATGTTTTTAAAGCCAAGATCTACCGCGGCTGGATGCCTTGGTTCACTGGTTAAACGCTCTCATCTCCACTTAGAGGTCCCGGGTTCGAACCCGGGCACCCTCAAACATTTTTTTAAGGCTTTTCAGCCCTTAAATAAATTATAGAAAATTTTTAATAAATATAAAAAGGGTTTTTGTAAACTTTAAATATTTTTCAAAGACATCAAATTATTTTCTATAATTTTTTCTAAATTTAATTAATTAATTATCTTTTTAAAGAATTTTAACAAAGGATGTTCTTGGATATTCCTATTAAAATGGATTTTGAATAATAAATTAAAATTATTAGTGGTCCAAATATTCCATTAAGTTATTATCGTTAAATTATGATTATTTCAAATATTTATTCAAGTTTATATTTAAACTTCACTAGTCATTATCGATGATTTAATGTTATTTTTTTCTTTAATAATTTACAAAATGGTATATTCCTTTGTTACATTATTTAGACTTCTACAAAAAAACCCCAAACTTCACTTGAAATTTTAGCTCTCGTTAAATCAATAATTCAATTATTAAACTTAAATCTTGTAATTATGTATGTTTAGGTGTCTTGTGACGTTTTACCTTGGAACGGCTTATATTATTCTTATTGATCCTTATTATATACTTATTGATCAAGTGAGTTTTCTTGCCCCCTTTTTACTTTATTTCACACTATTTTGGGGTGAAACATGATAGCTTATACATGATACACTTATACACGTTTGAGACTTGTAAATCACGTGCAATTCAACTTATTATTTTGTCATGGTTATTTGATTATTGTAAGTGTTTATATGAGATACATAGTTCGATTACAATCATTAACTATTGCTAGCCTGGCAACGTCTTAGATCTTTGGGCCTGACAAGCCTATTTGGTGCTAAAGTCGATGTATTGCCGACTCCTAGGAGCCGTATGCTTGTGCACTAGGGAACCAAATACACTTAGCCAATCTTTTATACTTGTAATCAAGTCGAGGTTTGGTTGTAACGATATGTGTTCTATAACCTTACTTGCTTATGACCTATGACATGAATTGCTACTTGTAACTTTATCATATTATGTATAAAAAACCTTGGAAACTCACCAACTATTTATAGTTGACCCTTTTATTTTTATCATGTTTCAGGAAATCCCCAAGTTTAAAGTGGACTTTTGAAGCTTGGAAATAAAACTAGGACTTGGACCTAGTTAAATAAATTGTTATGCTACGTTTTGTTTTATTTGGGATTATTTCATGTTTTGTGGCTTATGTTTGTAATGACTATTGAAACTTATAATTTAAATTTACACTTAAATATAGCGTTATGTGGCTGTGAACAATCTTAACCCTCACATCTCGACGATTCCGCCGTCAAGGTTGGGGTGTGACAAGAAATTCGATCGTTCCTTGGTCTAGCCGGGTTTACCGACGATTCATGCCAATTCTCAAAAATCGCAAGCCACTCACGTTCCTGACCCAGAAGCACCAGCCTTTCGAGTGGAAAGCCGAACAAGAAGAGGCGTTCGAGACATTAAAGCATAAGTTATGTAATGCTCCTATTCTGGCTCTACCGGATGGAAATGACGACTTCACGGTATACTGCGATGCGTCGAAACAAGGCCTTGGTTGTGTCCTCATGCAACGAGGAAAGGTCATAGCTTATGCCTCGAGACAATTGAAGGTTCATGAGGTAAATTACACGACGCACGATCTCGAGCTCGGAGCGGTGGTCTTTGCTCTAAAAATCTGGAGACATTACCTATACGGCACGCAGTGTATAGTTTATACGGACCACAAGAGCCTTCAACACGTTTTCAACCAGAAGGACCTCAACATGAGGCAACGTCGTTGGTTGGAACTAATTAATGACTACGACTGTGATATTCGGTACCATCCCGGCAAGGCAAATGTCGTAGCCGATGCGTTGAGTCGAAAGACACATCAAAAGTTGGTCTCTATACAAGAGATTCGCGACCAACGGCAATGGTTCGATACATTGGTGGAGTTTGACACCGAAGTCCGACTCGATGTCGACAATGCAACGGTACTACTCCAAAACTTAAGGGTCGACTGTGACATCGAGTCAAGCATTCGGGAAGCCCAGCAAGAGGTGCAAAACGAAGAAAGTACGAGGGAAGAACTTGAGCCAACACCTCTAGCTCAATTGGAAGCGAGAGCAAATGGGTTAATGTATTTCGCAAACAGAATTTGGATTCCCAAACGCAATAACCTTCGGACTTTTATCATGAACGAAGCTCATCAGACTCGTTATTCTGTCCACCCGGCTCCGATAAGATGTACATGGACTTACGTAGTCAGTATTGGTGGCCCGGAATGAAACGAGACATAGCATCTATGTTGCTAAGTGCCTTACATGCACGAAGGTTAAGGCGGAACACCAGCGTCCAAGTGGATTACTCGAACAACCCGAAATTTCTATGTGGAAATGGGAGCATATATCCATGGACTTCATAACCAAGCTACCCCGGACTTCTCGTGGGCACGATAGCATATGGGTAATCGTCGACCGATTGACCAAGTCGGCACACTTCATACCCATACGCGACACATATAAGACATCGAGGTTAGCTCGGATTTACATCGACGAGATCGTAAGCCGCCATGAAGTGCCTCTCCATATTATATCCGACCGACGCTCGCTTTACTTCTCATTTCTGGTCCTCCATGCAAGAACTTCTGGGAACGCAATTGGATTTAAGTACGGCTTACCATCCCCAAACCGATGGTCAAACCGAGCGGACGATCCAAACTCTGGAAGACCTGTTACGTCTTTGTGTTCTTGACTTTGGTGGTGACTGGGATACCCATTTACCGCTCGCAGAATTCTCCTACAACACAGTTACCACTCCAGCATCCAAATGGCACCATTTGAAGCACTTTACGGTCGTAAGTGTCGCTCACCAATTTGCTGGACCGACATCGGTGAAAACCTTATCACCGGTCCCGAGCTCATACAAGAGACGACTGATAAAGTCGCTATCATCCGCAAGAACCTGGAAGTGGCAAGGAGTCGACAGAAAAGTTACGCCGATAAGCGTCGAAAGCCACTAGAATTCCAAGTTGGGGAGATGGTCCTTCTCAAGGTCTCACCATGGAAGGGTGTAGTTCGTTTTGGGAGAAAGGGCAAGTTAGCTCCGAGATTTGTAGGACCATTCAAGATCCTGAAAAGGGTCGGGAAAGTAGCCTATAAACTCGAACTACCCTCCGATCTTAGCGGAATCCACCCGGTCTTCCATGTCTCGAATCTGAGAAAGTGTTTGGCCGACGATAATCTATATGTGCCATTAGAAGACATCCAGATCGACGAGTCGCTGCATTTCGTGGAGAAACCCTCGAAATCATGGATCGCATTATGAAGAAGACTAGGACCTCTACAACCCCGATTGTAAAGGTTCGGTGGGAGAACAAACGAGGAGCAGAATTCACCTGGGAGCGTGAAGATCTTATGAAGAAGACGTACCCTTCCCTATTCTTGTAACCCCTGTCGTTTTTCTAATTTCGGGATGAAATTCTTTTAAGTTGGGGAGACTGTAACATCCTGTATTTTTGCATTAATTAAAAAGTTAGCATCGTTACTTCTTGTATGGCCTTGTTTGTCGTTTTGAATCTTTGAGGACTTGTTCTGCTTAGTAAACTTATTGGGTAACAAATTTAGTTATTGGTGATTAATAACAAAGTGTTATACAAAACTTAATATTATAATGCTTAAAAGGATTGTAACCTTACAAATAATAGTTATCAATATTATCAATGGTAATAATAATGCTTAAAATGAATTTAACAAAAAAAAATGTTAATAATAATAATAAGAATTATTATAAAAATAATAATCTCTAATAATAATAATACTAATAATAACTTTTATAATAATAATAATAATACAATAATAATAAAAACAATCTTCTTTAAAACTCAAAGTATGGGGGGGTTTTGTAATTTTTCACTTGTAATCAAAAGTTTAAAACCATTTGACCAAACGCCCAAACTGCGGGGGTCAAATGTGTAAACGCCCAAACTTCAGGGGCTGAAGTGTAAACCTTCTGTTTTTACTTGCCCGCTGTTCCGGCGGCTTCGGCCGGAGCTCCGGCCGAGCTCGGCGAAGCTTCAAACCTTCGTTTTGTTGCCTTTGATCAATTAAACCGCCCCAACCCCCTCGACCCGGTGTTTCGAACTTGAACCTTAGTTCAATTTAAGATTCTCGCGCGTGAAAACCTTCCAAATCGAACCAAGTTCGACCAATGGAACTTTGAAATCGAATCCTGCAAATTCGAAGTTTTCAATCAAATTAATTACTCCAAACTAAAACGCGGCTTAATCAATCAATTATTCAATCACCATTGCAAATTAACAGCTTCAAATCTCCTAATTTGGTAAACTTCGAACGTGTTTTTAAATCGAGAGAGAAAGGCTCGAATCCATGAAATGAAGCCTATAAATTATGGGTTTTCGGTTCATTGTGAAGTTCCTGAACTCTCCAAACCTTCAATTTCACAAGAAAACCACTCGATCAGAAAACCCCAAACCAAGAACACCCGAAACCTAAACCGAATTCGAAATCACCTTTTATCTCATCAAAACAGGTAATTGAAATCTGTTTTCTACTCGATTTTGTTCAAAGATCAAAATCCCTATGATGATTTAGGTGATTAACACCGAATCGAGGGCCGATTTTGATTCTTTTGAAATTAGGGTTCATAGGATTTGGGGAACCTAGGGAGACAGAGTTTAAAATTAAGACAAACCAAAGTGAAACCAAGGCCTTGGCCCTGGTTCACTGGTTCCTGCGCCCTAGTTTCCAAGGGAGGTCCCGGTTCGACCCCGGGCAACCCCCTTTCTCCCTTTTTCCCTTTTTCTTTTCAAATTTTCTTCCTTTTTTCTCACTTCTTTTTAATTATTTAACTTTTTATTTTAAAATGCAGATTATTCTTTTTATTTTTGTTTAATTAATTTGTGACTAAATGAATTTTTATAAAATACCTTTGTATTTATAAATACATATTGTATTTCAAAAAAATACAAAAGAATGTGTGAACATAAATCTTGTATATTTATATATATATATATATTCAAACAATTAAATTGTTTAGTTATTTATACCTATATATATATATATATATATTTACATAGCTCTTTATAATAGCTAAATCACTTATTATAATATACATATTATAAATCGATTAAACGTACATTAAATCAAGTTGTACTTATTCTTTCTCACACGCGCAAATAATTAACTATTTCAAAGTATAAAAATCCATTCGTTCCATTTATCCGATCGCATCAATAACATATAATAGATACGAATAATTATTAATCCTATTAGACCTACAATTAATCATCAAACAAATTATAACGCGCTACTTTATTTCGTTTAGGTGTGTTGTGACGTTTGTGTTGGATCTTATTCGTGGTTATTCTTATTTCATCTTCAAACCCTTATTAACAAGTGAGTTCTTATGCCCCGTTTACTTATATTTTACACCTTTTGGGTGAAACATGTTGTTATACAAACATACTCTTACACGCTTGATACTTATTATGCACGTGCAATTCTTTACATAGTCGTGGTTATTTGAATGTGTTAAGTTATATATGAGATGAGTCATATGTGTGCAATCATTAACTATGTCTAGCCTGGCGAAGTCTTAGATCTTTGGGCCTGACAAGCCTATTTGGTGCTAAAGTCGATGTATTGCCGACTCCTAGGAGCCGTATGCTTGTGCACTAGGGAACCAAATACACTTAGCTAATCATGCTTATTCATATGTTGTTCAGTCAAGGTTTGGTTGTAACTATGCATGTTCTATATACTTACTTATTCTGTGACCATTGACTAGAATTGCCACTTTTCGAGATACTTATTGTACTTAAAACCATGGGAACTCACCAACTTGTTAGTTGACCTTATTTTTCAACATGTTTCAGCTAATGTGCAAGTTTAAAGATGATTGAAGGAAATGCTTAAATTTAGGACTCGGACTTAGACTTAATAAAGACATTTGAAATTTCCTTCTATTTTTTTTTTGTTGTTTGGGTTGTTTTGAGACATTTATGTATGTGGTGTTTGAAAACAGTTAATTAATGGCATTTACATTTTAATCATAGCGTTATGTGGTTGTGAACAATCTTAACCCTCACACTTCGACGTTTCCGCCGTCAAGGTTGGGGTGTGACACTTTTAATACTTCTGGAATTTCTAGCAGTGTCATCCACGCCTCTCTCATAGATAACGACACTCCAAATATATGAAAAACAACTAAAAATAATGGATCTATCGGGTCTAACCCAACTAATTTTAACCTCTCAGAAGAGTCAAGTACTGTTGGTTCATCTTTTCCTTTAATAAAAACTGAAGAGCCTTTTGCATATCAGATGCTAAATCATCATTTGATAGATGATTTCGAGATTCTGGCCCTTTTGTTTGGAATAGGGTCGGTTGTATGATCCTCGGTAGGCTCGGGGGTATCCTCCGGAATAGGCTCGAATTGTGTTGTTTAAAATCAAAAGAGCCGCCATCATCTTCTATGTCATGAAGAATTGTATTTGTAATCATAAGTGGTTTGACACGTTGAGCAGAAGATGATCCTGCAACTGAAGTTTTTTGAGTTGAAGTCCACTTGCAATTTCCAGTGGCAGTATTACCATCAAATAATTTTGCACAAAGTTCAGGAAAAGGCAATGGAGTCGTTTTCAAAGATCCAGCCTTCGGATGCCCCTAAACTCAAATTATAAAATATTATAAGTATATGTTTATATATAGTCTTTAAATATATATATAAGTATATGTTTATATGTGAACATACCTTCTTAAATTTTTCCACTCCTTATTTTTTAGGGAAAAAAGTATTTGTTTGAGGATTATATATATTGCATGTTTTGTTTTTCAAATACACAAATCCGACGTACTTGGCTTTTAGATTGTCATAGGCGTTCTTCATTCATTTTTTATTCAATTCAAGGTTAAACTTTTCTTTACAACTTTTCCTAATCTATTCCAAGAGTCTTTTTGCATACTCAAACCTTCCTACCCACCTTATTTATTTCTTCAACGTAAGTTTTTAACAAACATTGAATTTCCTCACTTGACCATTGATGTTTCTCGCCTATTTCTATTAAACAATAAAAACATAATCACTAACCTTAAAAAACCAAATACTAAACCAATTCATTCATCATACAAACTATACGAAATCACAAACTAATCAAACAAACTTAACCAAAAACACTAACCACACAAACCAATTTATTCATCATACAAACTAATAAAACAAACTAAACAAAAAACACCAAATCTCATCTCTGCATCTTTAATTTAAATTTGTATACCCAAATCTCATACTAAATCAAAGACATACCTAGTACCAAAAGAAATTTCGGGGCCCTACAGATTTTTGGTCCCAAGCCAGCACTTTCCACCATCGGCCTCAACGGGAAAGCTCAACCTTAATCCTCTGAAATAATCGGTCTAAGAGGCCTAGTCGCGATTGAGTTAACGACATCAACATCGCACGACGAGGAATTTGTAGTGGTTGAGCGTTTGAAGAAAGAGAGCTCTCTCTCTCAAAGTATTTCTTTCTCACTCTTATGTTTGTCTCAAAACACCCTGAAGTATGAAGGATGTCGGAGGTGGTTACAAGGGAAGAATTAGAAGCAATGTGGGGAGAAAAAAAGGATAGCAACGTGGGTTTGTGATCAGAAACCGCAAGCAACTGCATTTTTTTTTCTAAAACTACCTACTTTACACGGTCAGGATTACATATAAACTTGATCCAACGGTCATGATCCGTCAAAAAACAGTTTTAAAGACCGGGAGTAATAACTATACTACTATATAATACATCTCTTTGGATAGAGATGTAATTTTGCTAAAAATACAAGTTTTAAAGCAACATATATAAATGAGTGCATCACATTTAAGAGGGGTAAAATAAGGATTGATTAAAATTTTAAGACACTTTAGGGGTAATATGGTAAATTTATCCATTAAATTTTATAAAACTTGACATTTTTGTCATTGTCTCTTTCATGTATTTAATAAACATTATTAATATATTATTTAATAATGTGATATTATTAATTCACTTCATTAAATTTTATTTTATTTATGATACTATAAATTGACATTCAAATTTATATTTACTAATTATATTTTTATAACTAAATAATATTTTAATTAAGTATATATTTTATTTAAATATTTAAGTATATAACTAATATAAATCATCATATTTATAATACTATAATACTAATTTTTTTACAGAGGCATATTATAAGTTAATAATTTTAATATATATCTATATTTTTTACAATAAAAGTAAGAGAATGATAGAATGATAATTTTACATAAGAATTAAGACATTCATATGAAAAGTAATGCTTAAATTTCAAAAAATTAATCATTTTATTTCATTTATGCATTTACAATAAGTATAATATATATTGCTTATAATACAAATGCTAAAACATATACACGTGGTCAAACAAAATCGCCATTTACATTCAGTGTCGTTTATATATTGTGATTGAGCACTAATCCATCTTCTCATTTCTTTTATCAGTTGTTAACAACTCAATAACAATCAAAATGATAATTTGTGGTGATAATTTCTCCATTAACTTTATTCGGTATATGCAAATCACCACCAAAAACTAACTCCGATGATTATAATACTCTAACCAACATTCATAAAATAAATCTCCCTAAAATCTAGGTAATAAGTGATTTCCGACCATAAATACCACCCATATTTTCACTATTCTTACTGGGATAATATAATTGTCTTAAAGACTTTTGTAATATACGTAATTATTTTCTTTTATTCAATTTTTTCAATAATTATGTTTTGATTTTTTAATTTACATCATAACGCACCGAGCCGATACCGACTAAAATCGAATTCCCAAAAAATCATGCAACAACCGTACCGCCACAACGCGCGGGCATTTCCAACTATATTATAAAATAGTTGATTTTAGTGGGTTGGAAAGTAGATTTTGAAAAGTTAAATGAAGTTACTTTTGAAAAATTACTTTTTAAAAATAACTTTAAAAAAAATAAGCAATCCCAAACAGCTCAAACAAATGTTTGAATGGTTAAGATATCTGCATCTAAATAATTAAGCATTATATTAATGTTGAATGGTTAGGAGATCTAATGTTGAATGGTTAACACCTCTTATTTGAATTGATCAGACATTTGCCTTTGAATAGTTTAACGATATACTAGCTCTTAACGATTCAGACATATTAATGGTTCAACACTCAATGGTTTAGACCTCTTATTGGTTCAACACTTAATCATTCAGAAATTGTCAAACAGCCTTTAAGTGCTGAACCAATAAGACATCTGAACCATTAAGTGCTGAACCATTAAGAGGTCTGAATCATTAAGAGCTACTATATCGCTTAATTATTTAAAAACAAATGTCTGGCCAATTCAGATAAGATGCACCAACTATTTAGCATTAGTATAATGCTTAAACATTCAGAGCAAATGCTTAAACATTCAGAGCAAATGCTTAAACCATTTAGACATTTGCTTGCGAAACAAACAATTTAAATCATTAAATATTAAACCATTCACACATACGAACCATTAAAAGACCGAAAAAATAGTCAAAGGCATAGTTTTGTAATTGTCGTTGATAAAAGGGTATTCTCGTAAGTTCCCCGTGGTCCAAGCAACGAGTAAAAGCAGATCCAAACATTCATCAGACGAATAGCCGAAAAGAGCTCGTCGCGGATCACCATTCGAGATCATCAATGGCGTCAATGGAGGGTCAGAATCCCAAACACCGTCCGATTATTCGTATCGGCAACTTCATCATTGCTCACAGCTTCTTAGTTAGGTACACTTCCTTCACACTAGTTGCTATTACTCTTCTGCAAACTTATTATTAACATTCACAGCTGTTTTACACTCGATCAACAGTTGAATGAGAGAAACGTTTATTGTTGTTGTTGTTGTTGTTGTTGTTGTTGTTGTTGTTGTGTATCTAGTGTTGTTTGCTGTACAGCTGGAGTTGTGGCTCTATTACTCTTACCTGTTCTCGCGAAGAAAACCTACGTTTCAGAAAATGCCCTAATGCCTGGTCAGTTCATCGCAAATTGCTCTCGGATTTCATTTGTTTGAATGTTGAATTTCGTGAAGGTTGTTTGAGCTTGTGTGTATCTGATTTGTGTGAACAACTTCTATGGTTTTGGTTTGGTTTGGTTTGGTTTGGTTTGGTTTGCTTAGGTTTGGTTAATTCTTTTGCTTGCTAGTGATTTTTGAATGATCTTCTGATTCGTAGTCGTTTCAACGTTTTTCTCGAATTATTAGCTTATTTATGTTGATTTTGGAATGTGTAAGTGATTTTTTACTAGTAAGGTTGTCATATCCAGTTTCTTATTTTCTGCTGTAATGAAATGATCATAACATGATCTCACAGGCTCTGCAAGTCCCATGATCACTGATCAGGATATCTCTGGGGCAAACAAGTTTATGAATGAACTAACTAGCCTGAAATTCAAGTCTCAGAGGACTGGCATGTATGTTTCCTTACATACTTTTTTCCGTATATTTGTTTTGTTTTTTAAACTTAAGTCATGATCGTGTCTAAGTTTTTAACCAGTGAAAAACTTCGCTTTTTTTTGGCTATGAATTCAGAGAAATTCCTAGATTGATAGCACTGCATATGGCAAACTTGGGTGGAGAAGTCAGTTATCATAAGTTCCAAAATCAACCAAACACATTCCACCCTCTTCACTTCTTTACAAGTCATGATGCAGGAGCAATCCATGTGAATAGGACTTGTGAATCGTATGCTACAAATACTGTAGGAATTATTAGGGCTCCGCGTGGTGATGGGAAAGAGGCTATCGTGCTTGTGACCCCTTACAACCCTGTAAATCTTAGTCAGAACGAGGCTCTATCTTTAGGGATTGCATACTCTGCGTTTTCATTATTGACTCAAGTTAGTTGGCTAGCCAAAGATATTATATGGCTAGCTGCTGACTCGCAGTATGGACAATATAACTCGGTTGCTGCTTGGTTAAAAGACTATCATACTCCTTCTTTTGGTGGTTTTGAGAAGCTACATGGTGATGGCTGTGATAAAAGTAATGATGTACATGAATCAAAGTTGGATATGATTATTGAAACAGAAGTATCTGATACTCTTAGACGTGCTGGAACAATGGCAGCTGCCCTTGTAATTAAGGTTGCAAACACAGGTGAAGAAGGCGACCAAGATGCATTAAACATTTATGCTGAGGCATCTAACGGTCAAATGCCAAATCTTGACCTTATAAATATAGTGAGTTATCTGGCAGTGCATGGACAGGGTCTTCGTGTACAGGTGGAGAAGCTTGTGTCTTTCCTTGATTCTAAGTGGCTGAAGTTTATTGGTGAGGTGCTTGAGGTAGTAGGGAAAATTGCTAGAAGTTTGAATCCTCAATGGAAATTTGGTATCCCTGTAACGGAGTATGTTGAAGGCTGTGCTACTCTTGTCAGTTCACTCTATAACCAGGTTTGTTTTTCTTTAAATGAAAATAAAAAGAATCATATTAAGAAAGAAAACAAAATGAATGTATAGTATAAATATATAGTTTTGTTCGATTAACTTAACTCTCTGTTTATTGTTTCAGGCGCTAGGTGTCCCCACTGGTTCCCACGGTGCTTTCCGTGATTATCAGGTTGATGCAATTACTATGGAGATTTTACCCAAACTATCTTCTAATAGTAAAGGCAGACAAACAGAGTTTTTGTATCGAGGTGGCAGGTACGTGTTATTATGATGTCACACAAATTGCTTTTTTAGTTGATACCATTCTAAGTGCTGGTTAATTAATTGCAACAATATTTGGTTTAACATTGTCTGACTTTATTATATACTCTAGCGTTAGAAAACTAGAGTCATGCTATTAAGTATGCTCTTTGTTTTAGTACCCAAAGCATGAAATGCAGTAGTTGGTTTTGATTTTAGTTAAATGGAATCATATATCCTTAGCAATTATGTGCTTGGAATACCTTAACCTAGAATTGGGTTAGAACACTAGAAGATTGTAAGGAATACTTTTGAAGAATAGTTTGTTTCTTGATATCCAGATTCCCATTAAACAAAACTATAAGCATTATATATTCCTACCAAAGAATTATATTCAAGATATGCATAGATCAAAATTACTTCAGTTATGCTAAAGATTATAGTTGTCTCTTATCATGAAAAAGCCAAGTATTATTTTAGTTCTAATAATTGTAAGTAAACTGATAAGAACTGATATAGACTTGATGAAATTAAATACTCAACTATAGAATTGAAGAAGATGATCCAAAGGATCTACACAATATAACTAATCAAAAGGTTCCCAGGGATATGCCCTACTCATGCTAATGCAATGAGCCTTACACTAACTATTATATTTCCTACCTTACGACATGATCAATGACCCTTATTTATAGAACTAGGAATTACACTAATCCCCCTCCCACAATTACAAAAAAACAACTAAGACTAGCACATGATTCCTATTATTACCCCCCCCCCCCCCCCCCTTCAAAACAGTCTTGCCCTCAAGACTGAGAAAGAAAAACCAACATGACACCTAAACGAAGGCCTCCCGAGAGCGTTTTCAGGAGGTCGACCTTGCCTATTCACTACCCACAAAAATATTGATCCAACAACACCCACATCAACCGGATTTATAGTCTTATATCCATTATAAAATAACTTCCAGAAGAACTCTGATTTAAGGTTTATAAACGGTCAGGTGGTTTAGGATCCGCAACCAAATCAAACAACTTAGGAGGTTTGTAAGAGCCCAAATTAGAATAGGCCAGCTCTACTTTTGTTTTCAGCTCCATTCCATGGCCCTCAACAGTCCCGAAGCCCACTAGTTCTTGAAATTGGTTCGATAGTATTTTGTGAAATTGTGATTGAACGTCAACAACCTGTGTATCGGAAGACTTAAATGGCACCATATATTTGACATCAGAGCTTGAACGGAGAGCTTGCAAATGAACTTGACCATGAGCACTCCAACGTTCTTCCGATCGGAAACAATTTCCTCCGATTGAGCTACAAATTGGACACCAAAACCGCCTAGGGTTTCCTGCTCGATCCCAAATTCAACCGAATCTGTTTTTGGATTCGCCTTTTGGATCCATCCTTGAGGATCGAAACCGTTGAATTCAGGCAGATTTACCTTTTTCACTGCGCCAGGTAGAGTGGAAAGAGGGTCCGACTGACTTAATTTTGTGCCAGAACCAGATCGAAGACCATTGTCGATCTTTGAAACCTCTGAATCTGTTCCTGATTTCTTCTCGAATTGCTTCATCCATCTGAGCATCACCTTACGGAATTCTACCGATTCCACCCTATCACCTTTTAACACCAATAGAGAAACCTTAATTACAGCGACATCTGATTGAAGTTGTTGAATCTGTTGTTCGTGACTATCCAAAGTAGAAGTATGATTCACTATGATTGAATTGAAGTAGACCTGCTGTAGATCTGATAATCAAAAACTATTAACTTGTATTATTTGCCATTTATTGTATTATTTTATTAGTTGTAATTTAGGTGTCAATTACTAATTTCGTGGGATATTTTAGTCAATGTTTTCCTTACATAGAATAGGAAGGTTGTTGCTGTACATCTTGTATATATTCTGTTTCTATTGGGAGTGAAATCAATCGATTGAACAATTGTTTACATGGTATCAAGAGACCGGGCACCAAACTAGCCCCCTCCATTCAATTTTGCAGCCATCTCCTTCTGTTCCTTTGCCATCGCAACCACCTTCGATGGCTGAATCCAACATCCCTCCACCCATTGACCAACCAGCCGCACCCACACCGGCCAAATCCCTTCATCCCGCGTATACCGTCACTGACATTCAGCGCAAAGTCTGGGTCCTCGACAACACAAAGGTCACGTATTCAGCTTGGGTAAAATTGTTCCAGTTGCACGCACGAGGATACAAAGTCATGGCTCATATTGACAGAACCTCTCCACCTGCCAAAATAGATCCGACTTACGAGTCTTGGTCTGAACTTGATGCAGTCGTCTTACAATGGATCTACGGAACATTGTCCGACGAATATCTAGTTCGGGTGCTTCAATCTGATTCCACAGCTCACGCGGCTTAAAACAGGCTCAAAACCATCTTTCTTAACAACAAGGGCCCGTGAGCGGCTGCCCTTGAGCCCGAGTTTAACAACCTCAGTCCATGCCCTCCCTTGAGTCCTATTGTTAGAAACTTCGGGATCTCGGATATCAGTTAAATGACGTTGATTTTCCCGTGAATGAGAAGCGATTAGTGTTACAACTCGTTCGTGGCTTACCGGTCGAGTTTGACACTATTGGCGCTCTCATTAACCAAAATCTTCCCGACTGGGAATCGGCTTGTAACATGCTCCACTTGAGAGTCAGCGACAAGCCACTCGTGACAGCCTCTCACCCTCCACAACCATGGCAACTGTATCCTAGCACCAGCCTTCTGATCCACCTCCGGGAATTCGTCGACGTAGGAACAACCTCACTCTCAAGTCCATGCCCTCCCTTGAGTCCTATTGTTAGAAACTTCGGGATCTCGGATATTAGTTAAATGACGTTGATTTTCCCGTGAATGAGAAGCGATTCTTGAGCCCGAGTTTAACAACCTCACTCTCAAGTCCATGCCCTCCCTTGAGTCCTATTGTTAGAAACTTCGGGATCTCGAATATCAGTTAAATGACGTTGATTTTCCCGTGAATGAGAAGCGATTAGTGTTACAACTCGTTCGTGGCTTACCGGTCGAGTTTGACACTATTGGCGCTCTCATTAACCAAAATCTTCCGACTGGGAATCGGCTTGTAACATGCTCCACTCGAGAGTCAGCGACAAGCCACTCGTGACAGCCTCTCACCCTCCACAACCATGGCAACTGTATCCTAGCACCAGCCTTCTGATCCACCTCCGGGAATTCGTCGACGTAGGAACAACTGGCCCGCCAACAGCAGCCGCCGAACCCTAGTTCCAAATAATTCCCGTGGTAGGGGGCACACAAATCCACCACCGCACCGCCCTGATTTCTACAAGCATGTTGGGCCCTTACCGGGCCTACTAGACACCTTCACCTTGCCTATTTCTAACCCAGGCAGGTTGGGCCCTGCCCTGGAGTACACCTCCATAAGCCAAAACAGGCCCAAAGCAGACAACCCAATCTTCAGCAGGCTCTTCATCAACTAATCAGGCCCATTTAGCTACTCTTGACCCACTTGAACCAACCCAACTTGATGAGGCCCTACAAGCAATGACTTTAGACACCGAAGACAATCAGTGGTATATGGACTCGGGTGCTTCTGACCCTCTAACCGGAAACCAAGGTAAAATCACAAACCCATTGTTATCTAGTCCTATTGGTTCGATTTTTGTAGGTAATGGAGCTCGCATGCCGGTTCTTGGATTTGGACACTCATCCTTCCCAACCTCTACCCGAGACCTACACCTCAAAAACATACTTTACACACTCAATGTCATCAAAAGTCTTATTTCCGTACGAAAATTTACTATTGATAACAATGATTCTGTTGAATTTGACCCTAGCGGTTTTACTGTGAAGGAACTCAAGACTGGCAAGATCCTAACACACCACAATAGCTCGAGTCACCTTATCCCGTTACATACCCTGTCACAACATCCCTGTCACAACATCTGTTGTGTTTGTTGCTCTTGCATCCACTTTTCAAGATCATTGGCATGATCGTTTGGGCCATCTTGGTTTTCCAGTTTTTGATCATCTTGTTTCAGATAAATTTATTTCATGTAATAAGCGTGCTAAGACTTCAGTTTGCAACTCTTGTCAACTTTCTAAGCACAAACATTTACCATTTTTCATTTCTCAGTCTAATACTATATTGCCTTTTGACATTGTGCATTGTGACTTATGGACATCACCGATCACGAGCAAAACATGTTATAAATATTATATGGTGCTCGTTGATGATTTCACACAATACACATGGGTCTTCCCACTCAAATTTAAATCTGAAACATTCACTAAGTTCTCTAATTTTCATAACTACATTAAAACCCAATTCAACACTGTCATACGTTCTTTTCAATGTGACTTAGGGGGTGAATTTGATAACCTCTCGTTTAAAACTTTCGCAAATTCAAATGGTCTTCAATTCCGTTTCTCATGTCCTCAAACTTCTCAGCAAAACGGGAAGTCCGAACGTATGATTCGTAGGTTGAATGAAATCATGCTCACACTTCTCACTCATGCGTCTCTACCACCGACCTTTTGGGTGGAAGCTCTCCACACGACTTGTTACCTTCACAATATATTACTTACATCCGTGCTGAACTTTCAATCCCCCACCACTGTTTTATATCTTAAACAACCCACTTGTGGTCACCTACGGGTGTTTGGCTGTTTGTGTTACCCAAACACATCGTTTACCCGATCCAATAAACTTTCACCTCGTTCAACCCGCTACGTATTCCTTGGTTATCTTGCTGATTATCGGGGCTACCGATGTCTCGAAATCTCATCCGGGAAAATCATTCTAAGTCGTCATGTCACGTTTGACAAGTTAACTTTTCCTTATGCCAATTCAACTTCAACCTCCTCTCACAACTATTCCTTCCTAGACCTCTCACAACTATTCCTTCCTAGACCTCTCCCTTCTCATTTATCAACCTTCCCCAACAGCCTTCCCAAATGCTACACAAACTGCCCCTACCAACTCCACTCCACCAGCCCCTTCCATTCCTGCCTCAACACCCTTACCGCCTGTCCAGTTCACTTACCACAGGCGATCTAGACAACCCTTTCCACCAACTCATTCACAACCTACCTTTCAACCTACTGGCCCATCTCATAAGTCCACTGGTCACTCCAGCAACCTGCTCTCTACTCTGTCATCCCATGACAACCCGCACAAAAGATAGGACCATTAAAACCCGTGCACATGTGAACCTACATACCCAAACCGATACCTCCATCTCCCCATTCCAACCTCACACCTTAAAGCCCTCACTGATCCAAACTGGCATGCAACCATGACCGAAGTATATCAAGGCTTGATGGACAATAACACTTGGGAACTTGTTTTAAGGCCTCCTGATGCTAATGTTATCCGATGCATGTGGCTTTTTCGCCACAAATTTAATGCAAATGGCTCTCTTGAACGGTATAAAGCCCGGTTAGTGGTCAATGGCAAAAGTCAACAAATTGGCATCGATTGTGATGAGACTTTCAGCCCCGTCGTTAAACCAACCACTATTCGTATAGTCTTAAGCCTTGCCGTCTCTAGGGGATGGAAAATCCATCAACTAGATGTCAAAAATGCCTTTCTTCATGGAGATCTCAACGAAATGGTATACATGTTTCAGCCGCCGGGATTCACAAGTAACCAGTTTCCTCACCATGTGTGTAGGCTAACTAAGTCATTATATGGCCTGAAACAAGCACCACGAGCGTGGTACGACCGATTTGCTTTTTATCTGATTCAATGCGGTTTCAAATCAGCTTTGACAAACACATCTCTTTTTGTCTACCGTCAAGGTAATGGTATGGCTTATCTTTTACTATATGTTGACGATATTATTTTGACAACCTCCTCAGATAAGTTACTTCAACATATCATTCACTCTCTCTCAAAGGAATTCCGTATGACCGATTTGGGCCATCTCCACCATTTCCTTGGTATAAATGTCTCTCAATCTAAAGGGGGCCTCTTTTTGTCCCAAACTAAATGTGCAGAAGCTATTCTTCCTAGAGCAAACATGTCTGATTACAACCATCAACCACCTGTTGACACAACTTCAAAATTAAGTGCCACTAGTGGACATTTGTTGCCTGATGGAACACTCTATCTTCAATTGGCTGGAGCACTACAATATATCACTTTTACTCGGCCAGACTTAACTTATGCGGTGTAACAAATTTGCCTATTCATGCATGCACCACATGACTCACACTTCCAGTTTTTGCAACTGAGTCCTAAGGTATCTAAAAGAACCATTGCTCACGGTCTTCACATTACTCCCTCTCGATCACACAAACTTGTTGCATACTCTGATGCTGATTGGGGGGGGGGGGAGTTCTCCGACTCAAGAAGAACTACATCAGGCTACTGTGTATTTCTAGGTGACAATTAGGTCTCATGGTCATCCAAGAGACAGCCAACTATCTCTTGATCCAGCGCCGAGGCCGAGTATAGAGGAGTTGCAAATGCTGTTGCTGAAACAACATGGCTTCGCAATCTGCTGTTAGAGCTTATGGTACCAACTTGGCAGGCAATAGTTGTTTATTGTGACAATATTCTGCGGTTTATCTGTCTGAAAATCCAGTGCAACACCAGCGAACCAAAAATGTGAAACTTGATATCCATTTTGTTCGAGAAAAAGTGTGCATCGGGGATGTACGCGTTCTACATGTTCCAGCAAATTTTCAATTCGCAGACATCTTCACCGAAGGGCTCCCTCGACAACTATTTAATCGTTTTCATTCCAGTAAGTGCATTCAGCCTCCTTCCGCACTGATTGAGGGGGTGTATTAACTTGTATTATTTACCATTTATTGTATTATTATATCAGCTGTAATTTAGGTGTCAATTACTGATTTAGTGGGATATTTTAATCTATGTTTTCCTTACATAGAATAGGAAGGTTGTTGTCGTACATCTTGTATATATTCTGTTTCTATTGGAATGAAATCAATCGATTGAACAATTGTTTACAAATACGACTGAAGGAACAAAAGCAGAAATGATAATCAAGGAACAAAACGAAAATCAAATTGGATTGTGGATCGAAAGGAATTGGATCTGGAAATCGGAATTGGGGATCGGATTGGAAATCCAATGAACAGAACAAACACCGATTGGGCAATTGAAAGCGAAATGGACAGTGGATCTATAATCGGGAAGTGAAATTGAAATCGAAGTTGAAAGGAGAGCAAAGATCCGGCAGGTCGGACCAATGATAAGAACCGATGTAAACTTGATGAAATCAAATACTCAACTATAGAATTGAAGAAGATGATCCAAAGGATCTACACAATATAACTAACCAAAAGGTTCCCAAGGCTATGCCCTACTCATGCTAATGCAATGAGCCTTACACTAACTATTATCTTTCCTACCTTACCACAGTCCACATGATCAATGACCCTTATTTATAGAACTAGGAATTTCACTAATCCCCCTCCTACAATTACAAAAGGCAACTAAGACTAGCACATAATTTCTATCAGAAACATAGACATTTAGAGGCTATGTTGGGAATATTAGGATCTGTATTGGTGCAGGAAGTTTTATTCAAATTTTCATCTCCCGTCTCCTGAACACTGTTAATTTTATTTTAAAAAGCAAACAAATTACTTGTAATGCTTTCGTCCCACTACATGAAGATCTTGTTGGGATCCCCTTGAAATTTGAATACATTGAACCATTGATATTTTTAACAATAACTTAATCCAGAATGAAGTTTGTCCCAAAACAAAACCCGTAAATGGGTCAAATGCTCCTGTTAACAAGTGAAATAATCAACAAAACAAATGCTCCTGTTAACATATGAAACAGGCCAACAAGAGAGCACAAATACTTCAACAAATTCTTGACATGTCACCCTATGTGGTTACATTATTGGTTTTAGTGCCCCTATCAACCTAAAAAGGCAAGAAAACCATCAAAAACTTGTACAAAAGTGAACTTGACAGTGATTTATACTGTAATTGGTCTTATACCGCTTAACATTTATTTACATGCACAGGGGTTTACATGAAATGAAATATTTACTAATTGAAAATATCGAGTAAGTCTACAACTCTTATTTTCAATTTATCTAAATGCAGGTTAATTGAAGGAGTTATACGGTCCGTCAATAACCTCCTGGAGAAGTTTCACCAATCCTTTTTCTTGTACTTATTAACATCATCGAACAAATTTGTATCCGTTGGAGTCTACATGATTGCATTCTTACTGCTTGTTGCTCCCCTTCCTGTACTTGCTGCATCTCTATATACTGATGCCAATAAATCAAACCCCGAATCAGAAAAAAACACACCTTTTATATCTTGGAGATGGCTTTACCCAACAAAAACCGTATTCCTCATTCATTTATGGGGAGCCATTGTCACCTTGCTTCCTTATTTTATATATCAAATGCCCGACTTTCAACCAACATCTCGCCTTCTCATCTGGGTTTCTCTTTCACTCTTTATCCTAACTGTTCTGCACTCACTTTTTGGAGCCCGTTCCACTCAATGGGCTCTTTTGAAATCAGTTACGGTGACAGCTGCATTATCGGGCTGTGTTGATGTCAGTTATAAACTTTGCAACTGCTGAAATTGGCGCTTTACTGTTGGTTCCAATGTGTTTGATGATTAAACCATGGCCGGTAGCAGGTAAACTTCACTCTGCTTTAAATTTTCTTTTGGTAATCATTGGGTTTCCCGGGGCCACATTTTTTGCGGTGAAAAGTGCATTCGGGTTTCAAAACGGGTCAAGTTTGGTTGAGTTTTGGTACTGGGTGGAATCATTATGGGCATGGAATAGTGCCTCATACATCTATATATGCATGGTTCATCTTCCTTGTTGGGTCTTGTGTATGTACATCTTGTTACATCCATGTTAGATTTGATTAAAAACCTAGGTGTAGGGTATCCCTCCATCCTTTTCAGTCAAGAAGGTGAGAACTCATTGTCTTTGTATCTTCTTTCATATAATATTTTTGGTTGGCTGGGTTTCATTTTCGTGTTTCTCGGATATGAGCTTAAATATACATGAAAACGCAAAACATTTAGTTTGTAGTTTTAGCAGATTTTTATACTCTTACAGTTGTGATCTAACTTTTTACAAGTGATAATTCAATGAAAGAAAGTGCATGTGTGTTAATGAAAGGAGACGAATTCGGACCGTTTATTGTTGTTACTTTTATACTTTTATGTGTGCTCCAGAGTCCAGACGTTACATATTTTTAACAACATCTACATGTGACGACAAATTTTCACTAGCAAATGACAACTAAGGATCATAATCTAGTAAGCTATCCATAGATATGATGGAGACATAAAAAAGTTAATACGCTTGTAAGAAAACTACACAGCTATGTACGGTTTGTTTTTTCTTTTATTATTTAAAAATTAAAAAAGCTCTCTTGCAAAAACGATCACACTCAATCAAGTAAATGTTCAAAGGAGAGATAAATGATCACAATTACAACCACTAGCATAGCATGTGTTAACCCTTATACTTGTATATAAACTTATTTTTAGAATATGGAGGTCCTGGGAATAAGGATGGTAATACGGTGGATGGATTTAGGTAATGTCAACCTCATACCTGATTAAAAATATGTATCTGATACCTGGCTAAAAAAATGTTAGATATGTGTCGGGTATCGGGCATATCCGCGGATTATTTGGTGTACCTATTAGTTTCATAAATAATATATGTTGGGTATACCTGTCGGGTTTTTCTTCAATGTCTTAGCCAAATCTTTTTGTTGCTATCTCTCTTTGACCAAACTTAATTGTTGTTATCTCACAGATTCTCTTTGGCCATTGCTAGGGCTTGAAGGAGAACTAAAAGTTTAGTTGTCGAGTTACTTGAGTAGGAGATTATGAGAATGCATGAATGGGAATAAAATTGAAACTAAAGAACTTTGGGATAATATAATTAAAAAAAACAAAAAAACAAAATATATTTCGGGTATATAATCAAGTAAACAGGTATGTTTAATCGGGTAAACGTGTATTTTATGCAATCCCATACATATCCTATAACCGTGCAAATAATAAAAATTAATCCCATACAAAGTCTCATAGCGGCTTTCCCGACCCAATATCCCTACCAAATGTATTAGGTTTTAGGTATGACTGTCATCCTTAGCTAGGAAATTATAGTCTAAAGTATTTTTTTTTTATTTCAAACCCTTTTGACCCGTCCTTAATGTTAACCGCCTAGACGGATGTAGTAAAGGGTTAGGGGGTGCTTATGCCCCCACTTAACTACAAATGATTTAATTGTTAGATTAAAATAGACAAGACACCTAGCGTTTTTTCTTCAAGGCACTCAAGGTCTTAAAATCCAACTTTAAACATCCAACTAGTTAAATGTTATCTTGAGAGTAAGTTATATAATTCTTAATCAAAAGTAGGTTCCAATGATTATAACAGAATTTGGATTTTTTTAACGTGTGATCTTGTAGTGAAAATTAAATAATTATATATAAATTTGACATGTTTAATTGTCGATAATTTAAAATAGAGAGGTTAACGAACTCATTCGTATTGACTAGGCCGAGACTTGTAATGTTAGACCCTTAGACTTCTCAAACTTATGTGCGGTGATATATTATTATTATCGGTTGCTTATTTTATTACCTTAATATTGTTTTATAGTCTGTAAAAATTGCTATAAATTTTTGTACTTATTTTTTTGATCCAACCCATTTCAATCGATCTAAAGTAAAATGTTTTGACATAATTTATATTTGGCCCCCGCTGAGGAAAGTTATGGATCTATCACTGGTTAAGTGTGATCAAATCGGCTTATAGCAAAATAAAACAAAGGCAAAGTGAGTAGTGACTTCATTAGTCAATAATCTAAAGAAGGTTCATGGTCGATCTATGTTGTGTTTACGAAACACTTGTCGGTGTTTTGTTTATATATATATATATATATATATATATATGGGAGAGTTCAAACGAGAATCATCTTTTTTTTGTGAGAACTTTAGGAACTAATCTCAGCCACTCATTTTTTATCACATGCAAATCACATGTTATTTCTCTTTTTTTTAAACGTTCGTAACTTTGTTTCACGTCATCATTTTTTCAAAAAAGATTCACCATAAAATTCAGTATTTTTTATCTTTCCAACGCATACCATATTGATATACTTTTTAAAAAAAAATCATATATCCGTTGTTTATATATGTGTAAATCTAGTTATACACATGTGTAGTACTGGATTTACACATGTGTAAATCCGATATTACACATGTGTAAAACGAATTTCGTTAAAAAAACGGGAATTTTTTTATTTTTTATAAATTTTTTTATATTTTTTTATGAAAGTGGGAAAGTTGGGGAACAGTTTTGTGTTTTTATTTTTTTAATTTTTATGTTATTTTTTTATTTATAAATTTTTTAAATATATTTTTATTAATTACAATTTTACCATAGAGAACTAATGATTGAGATTAGTTCCTAAAATTTTCACAAAAAAAACTAGCTCTCATTTGATCCCTTCCACATATATATTATATATATATATATATAATATATATATATATATATATATATATTATATATATATATATAATATATATATATATATATATATATATATATATCCATTATTACTCACTACTCATTTTCTAGAAAACATGTGACATTTACCATTCTATTAGCTTTAAAAACATAGATAGCTACTATTACCAAAACATTCGTACCGACCAGAAAATATCAATCATTAAAAGCGAAGTCACGATATTATAAGTGAGACACGTGGACAACTTTGCATGTTTAGTACATTTTATAAACCAATCCAAAGAGAACGGGAGGCTCTTCTTTACTATTTTCGGAATTTATAGGGCAAAAAACATAAGAATTTGGGTCAACTTTTACTAAAATAAATGCTAAAATTTAATAAAGCTACTCTCTTTATCATTATACAAATATTCAATACGATACTATATTCGAAATAAATGATAAAATAAACTGAATGTTACACAAACATAGGAGTACTTCAATCGTACCTTTTTGTAGTATCCTTTAGACCTCTATAAATGCAAAAACAAACAAAAGAAAAGTTGATGGTTGTGCCTAAGGATTCATGTTCAACAATAGTCACTTTGAACATGTTTTGAGTCTAATTTGAAAGAACTTATTTATTTTATAAGATACAACAATTTAAACAGTGTGTACTGTTAGAGATGATCACACACCTAACACACCTAATTAGAATTGCACAGGTTAAGACGATGTTTCAAGTATATGATGAGGTTGATGAAGAAATAGTTGAATGGTGGAAAATAACATGATCCTCTTTAATTAGTGGAAGAAAATTTGTGTAACTACAAAATGAACTCTTTAACTTCATTTTATAGTTAACTCTAAGTAACAAGTTTTAATTATTCGAATTCAATTGGTCTAAATGAAACTGTGTTATTTTAT
The DNA here is from genome assembly GCA_025506515.1 of Flaveria trinervia. NCBI lineage: Eukaryota > Viridiplantae > Streptophyta > Magnoliopsida > Asterales > Asteraceae > Flaveria > Flaveria trinervia. The sequence goes on along the minus strand of CM046452.1, from coordinate 88,589,723 downwards.
ATATAATCAGTTGTAATAGTTTGAAAGTTGAATATAGGCTAGACGAGAGCTGAAGTCTGTATGCGCATGCATCACCACATATGGTAGCATCCGTTGTGCCACCTCGCACTCCAAGATCCTCCAAACTGGTCACGCCACCCTCCAAGCAACTGTTATCCAAGTATCCCGTTGTTGCACTCCGTGCCACCACTTGACACACAACTTTCATGATCCATTGTGTCGGACCCACAAACCAATTCAAAAACATAAAGATGGTTCTCAAATGGCTCGCAGTGTGCGAAATGCAAAGTGCATCATCAAATCATCACACGGTGTTCGTGTCACTTGTGAGTTATGGCACCTTGCACCCAATATGGTCTTTACTTGTGTCTCTTTATTTCTAAGAAAATCATATATAAAGAGTACTCCTCTTTATAAGTCGTTCAAAATTTTGTTCTTCGTGTTGGGTTTGTGGAGTTTTGATTGGGCTCGAGTATAATGAAGCTAGAAGACACGAGGCAAGAGCCAGCCCTAATTTTATTTGGGCCTATTTAGTTTTCTTAATTGTTCATTAAGTTTTGTAACCTAGATCAGTCTCCATATATTCATATTCCTTGTAATTGTAATTCTTCATGAGTGATGCAGAAAATAAATAAATAATATCCTGATTGTAGTCCATGTACATAGGTCATATCGACGAACCAGGTAAATCTCGCGTTTTTATCTTTGTTCTTATTTCATCTCATAGTTTCATTTGTGTTTGTATGTTGATCAATAATCAGAATCCTAACACTCCCGCCTATGCAAGATATTAAATCGAATTTCTTTCAAGGTTGTTTTTTCCGTTCACCTAACTTCGATTCTAGATATCTTATTATTGGTGTCGTCGCTCATTGATTGTTGTTAAAGTACCGATAAAAAATTGAGTAAATATGTGTTGTATTCATCGTAAACTAGTTGGGGCTAGTAGACAGAGTGTCGCATATATGAGAAGTTAATGGATGGTGTCAAGTTGTGAATGTTGGTGTTATTGTTGATAATCTTGCTACTTCTATTATAGTCACTGTTACTACTAGAGCTACAGCTGCATCCGCTAGTGTTACTACGACGACAACAACAACGACAACACTTACACCATGGTGATGTTCACAATCACAATCACTACCATTATTATTGTTATCGTTGAAAGAATTATTTTATTAAAGACTAAAGACTTTATAAAAAGCGTGAAAATATGAATTTTTTGACATGTAGCATAAAACACCCGTAAATATAAATTTCACAAGATATCTTCACGCTTTTGTTGTTAGTGCCTTAAATAGTTAAATATTTTTTAAAATGTGAATATATGAAACTAAAATTCTCTAAAATTTACGATCATATTTCTTATACCGTTTGTCCTTTAATTTATGAAATAAATATAAAAAATAATAATATTGTAATAATGTGAAATATGCTTTTTACATACTTTGTCACATGTATAAAAGTTAAAAGAGAACATTATAATTAGTATTTTTGTCTATATTGTTGTGGAAAGATGCATTGTTTTTAATAGATTTTTGTGAGTGGAGTGGGTAGATTGAATATATTTGGGGTCATCAAGACATCTTAATATGCTTTAGAATTTGGATTTAGGAACATTGACTTCTAATTCTAGTTATAAAATTAGAAATTGGTGGTTGTGAGATAAGACAGATTGCCTTATCAAATATTGCATCACTTTCAATAAATTACATTTTATTTCGAGAACTATCAATACAATTTGTATAAATTTTACTTTGTTTTGGTTTTTTCTTCTTTAAAGGGACATCCTTCACTTCAACATTCTAAAAAGAAATTAATAAAAAAAGTATCAATAAAGTAGGTTAGTTACGTAAAAATTAAGATAAAGCAACAACTAAAAACTGTTAAATGAAAGTAATAAAATTAAAAACAAAATAATATAATTTATATAAAAAAGGTTTAACTTGTATGTACAATTGATTTATATATTACTAGTTTTTATAAACCCGTGTATTACATGGGTTGAATAAATAAAATATCAAATATAATTAAATATTATTAATCATAAAACGGTATTTTTAAGATAAGATATGATTAAAATTACGTATAGGTAATAACTTTGAATAAAAAAATGATATTAACATTTTAATTTTTTTTTTAAAAAAAATTAAACATTTTGTTTCAAATCAAACCATTTTAAAAACAAGTCATTTTTTAAATTGATCTTATTATAACTCCCGATTTTAATTATTTTTGGTTTAAAAAATTACCTTTTTAAAACACCAATTTTAAAATATTTTATATTTTTAAAAGTTTTTGGTTTTTTAGAAAGTTATTATTTTATAAAAACTGTTTTTGTATCAATAACATTAATAAAAAAAATCTCTTTCTTAATTTATTATAAAATAGCATTTAATTTTAAAAAGTTACATAATATTATTAGTAATTAATGTAATTGTTTAATAAAAAACAATAAATATTGATAAAGTTAAATGTGAGATGTCACGGGTACTTTAGTTACTTTTTTTATTAAAAGTATGGATATAGATGTAGGCTTAGGTGTAGAATTTAGCTTATATGTTAAATGAATTCACATAAAAATAATAAATACATATGTTAAACAAACTTCAAATTATTTCCTTGTGGATGTATCTAGATTAGTAGGATGGATTATACATATTTAAAGAGAGAGTGAGCGAGAGAGATTTGCTCAGTTCACACATTCGATCATTCTTTCTCAATCTCATTTGTTTGTTCTCTGTGTTTCTACAATTTGGGTTTTCTAGTTCTTGTATATTGATTCGTTTAGTTTTGATATTCTTGTAGCAGATCATCATTCTCAAGATTTGTGTCATATTGTTCATGTGATAGTTGGTTGGTTTTAAGTTCGACCATTTATCTTTTGTTTCTAGCAGTGGCGGAGCTTGAAATCTCTCGTAGCAGGGGCGGGGGCGAAAATAATTTTTTATGAGGGCGAACTCGAGTTTTGTATAAAACTTTACACTACCGAGCCTAAAATTTACACTACCGGACTAAAGTTTAACACTACCGACGAAAAAAAGGACCCCCCCCCCCCCCCCCCGGTCTTAACTATGCTTCGCCAGTTATTTCTAGTGCGAAGTTCTTATTAGTATTGTTGACTATACATAATTTTAACTTACATTTTATGTAAAAGTATGTTTCTCATGGATTGAATTTATAACCCCAATATCAAAAACATCAACCTTATTAGATGTTCCAGGTATGACTTGTTCTTATTAGTAGAAGGATAATGAAATTATAAAGTTAACAAATGTATTGTTTTCATCGATACATAGTGTAATAGTGATGTGCTATCTTGTTTATATCCCCAAGAATTATCTTCATAATTCAAACGTTAGTTTTAATGACTTTAATGTAGAAATATTTCAAACATTTTTCATGAAATTATATTTATGCTAGAAAATACACTTATATATACAACACTAAACAAGTCACACATTATCAAATATCACAAACTTGATGCATATACGTATGTCTTGTATAAGTATATGCAATGTATACTTTTGTAGCTTGAAAATATTTTGTAATACATAAGTTTTAAAGTTTAAAGGGTAACATCTAAATAAGAACACAAATATCATGCATGTTAAGTTTGAAACGTGGCATTAATGTTTATCTGTTGCTAGCCTTGAAATCCATGTAATGATCCAAGTTTTATTATATGCCTAAATGCATACTATAAAAAAATAATAAAAAGAAGTGAAATACAATGATAGTACATTAGTGTCAACAAGAATTAGATGATGCTTATATTGAGATAAGTAACGTTTATTAGAAAACAAATAAAAAAACAATGACGTATAAAGATATTCATAAACTTATAAAATAGCATACATAATTGTGATCTAAAAGTTTTAAAATATACATTTTTAAATAAGAATTAAGAATTAAAAATTTAAAACGTTATATTTTATATGGTAAACCCAATTTTATATGCCATGTAATTTTCATCGAAACGCTAGGTGTAGTGATTGTGATTTGTGAATTTAATCAAAATGGATGTTGCTATTTTCACTCCACCACAAATGGCTACATCCTTTTGTCATAGCTTTTGGCCACAACCACCTAATTTTGTGAATAACAAGAATGAATCGAACCATATATCATCTTCATTCCTTCACATTTGTCCTCTATCTAAAATAGTCCCACTCTCCATCCTTATATGGCTGGAATTTTTGTAAATTAGTTGGCCCTTAATCATTAGGTTTTAAAAAATGTTACAAGTATGATTTCTTCCGTCTCTTGCTAAACTAAACATTCCATGATTTATTCTATCTAATTATCATCACACAACACGAATATTGACCTTTTGAGATTGAGTTGGTTAATATGATATGTTTGTTTAACAGATCACCTGAACAAAACTCGTTTAATTAACATATTAATCTCGAATGTGACTCGTTTAATAAATAGATTCATCTATGAATCTGTCTACATTTAAAGGCTTTTAAAACACTTATAATTAGTTTTGAGAGATGATATGAAGTTTAATATTTCTTATTCTACTTCCTTCTTACTATTCATTTTTAAAGTGAAAATAATATATCTTTTTTAACTTTTTAAAAAACTTTAATATTCATCAACTATTGCTCTTAACCATCAATAGTCAATTACACTCTCTTCCTCTGATTTCAAGCTAAATAAATATACCAAAACTACTTATTAAACAAGTAGAAAAGAAAAAAAACGAAAAAAACACCAACTACAAAAAAAGGTTTTTTTCGGAATAGAAATCACTGAATGTATAAATTATTACTTAGATATCTTGCATTTTACATATTTATTAATGAAAAACTTTATTAATAAAAAAAGAAGGTGAACACGATTTTAAGCACCAAGATTAATGTTTTTAACGTATATTGTACTCTATGCACCTTTGGCAAGAGGCCTCGAGTACTTTGAGTAGTTCGGCAAGCTGACAGTTTCAGGTAGGAGATTTGGGTGGTGGAAACCGAATGTATTGTGAAGAGTGATTTTGCGATTTTGGATGGTTGTAGTTTGGTTGTGTTTCTATCAATTTAAGTAAATTTATTTAAATTTAAGTAAAATATATAGTAAGTCAACTATTAATTAATCTAATTCGAATATTTCAAGTGTTTTAGCAACTACGTCTGGTAACCTAAATTTAACAATTTCAACCTGTCACTCAATTAATCCAAAAATTATTAAATTCACAAACCCAAGAGGGGCAAGACAATCAAACTCATATAGTCCTACGACATTTATAGTATGGGTGTTGCTATTTACACCCTAGTCTACTAATAACATAGTCTATGATCATTAACTATTATCCAATTATTTATTATAATTGTTATCAAAGCATTAAAATCTTTAACCATTTACTAAAAGGTGTCATTAAATGTATCATAAGGGGTGTCAATGTGTATTTTTTTAAAAGATAAATTTTTATTGCTTTCTAAAAATTGCCCAATAAGTGGCAAAACATATTTAGATATATTTTATAAACTAAATCAGTATTATATATTATTAGAAAAAATAACTTAAATCCAAACTAAAAGAAAAACAAAAACAGATATAGAATTTGCTTTATTAAGCGGACACCTGAAATATCAAGATTAAACATTTCAAAACAAGCTTACAGAAATAAAAAAAAATATTTGTATTTAAGAATCTTATAAAAATAAAAAAAATTACATTTAGAAAAAGGTAAAGAAAAAAACTTCTCTATTTAAATACCACTATAAAACATTTTAAGAATTGTTTTTATAAAACATTTAATAATAATTACAAAATATATCTTGAAAGTTAAAAATATTTCTGGAAAGCTAACAACTTATATGTAAATAACATTTCTAAAAATTGTTAGAAATAAGTTCTAAAAAACCAAAAAAACATTTAAAAATTCTTTCGTAGACTAGAGTGCAAATAGAACATAGATTAAAACGCATTTAAAAATACCCATATAGTATTTTTCCCGTTGAACAAATGTTAAGACTTTTAGACGTTTGACTTAACTTAAGAGTAATCACCCTAGCGCGTGTCGTACAATGCACTTGTAAGTCGCGTGAGCGTATAATATTCCAGCAACAAATGAGATTATATAAATTTAGCAAGTCATAGTAACAACAACAATAATAATAATAATATTCTCGGTTAATGGACATCATCGTCCCCGATGAGCTCCTTCAAGAAATCTTCCTTCGCCTCCCTCCTCCGTCATCCTCCGCCGTCTCCGCCGTCTCCCGACGGTGGCGCCACCTCCTCCGCTCCTCCCTCTCCGCCCTCACCCTCCACCTCTCCCCCACCCACCCCCCTCTAACCGCCTTCTCCTCCTTCCTTTCCGATCACACCCACCTCTGTTCTCTCTCCGTCACCACCACCACCGTCACCACCGCCACCACCGCCTTCTCCGACGACCTCCTCACCGCCATCGCCACCGCCTGTCCCCACCTCACCCACCTCCGCCTCTCCACAGGCCCCGTCTCCCTACTCCCCTTGCTTTCACTCTCCACCTCATGTCATAACCTCTCATCTCTCTCAATCACCCTCTGTAGACCTCTTATTCCCCTTCAATTCCTATCGTCGTTCCTCCATCTTAAAACCCTAACCCTAATCCTCGTCGGAAACTCCTCGCCGGAGTTAATTTCCGACCACCGTACCTCCGGCACCGAACTCCGGTTACAGCTACAATCCCTCTGTTTGATCGGAATTCGCGCCGGAGATTACGCTCTCAACTGGCTATGGAGGAATTGCAGTCACAAAACCCTATCGAAGCTCGTGTTAGAGAATTGTGAAGGCGTAGGTGATAATCATTCGTTTTCGAGCTTCATTAATGGCTTGAAGAATCTCCACGAAGCTGAATTGAAGACATGTAGGTCAATCGCCTCCTTAATTCTTCTCAAATTAGCTGAGAATCGTTCCGATTGTTTATCGTCTCTGTTGATATACGACGGTGTTAACCGCGAAAGTTTGCTCCAATTCATCCGTGAAACGACGTGTGATCTTCAAACACTCGATCTCCGATTGCCACTGGATCTAGGCGACACTCATCTGATCGAAATCGGTGCGAAATTCAAACGATTACGTGTTCTTCGATTGCAGAGTTGTTGTATGGTCACAGGCGAAGGTCTGAAAACCTAGGGTTAGCTTTAAGCGATCACCTTGAGGAATTAGCTTTAACAAACTGTGATCTAATCAAACGACAAAGCGGATGCCTTGTTGAATTAGCTCAGAGTCTTCATAACATCAAAATCCTCGATTTGTCGTATAATCACACTCTGCTTGATAAGGAGTTCACATCGATGATCAGTTCGTGTTGTGGTCTAAGAACATTGAGGCTAAGGGGCTGCAGTAGATTAACCGATGTGTCGTTGATTCGCTGTGTAAGAACTGTAAGCGTTTGGAGAGTGTTGATGTGGTTTACTGCAATGGGATTCAGGTGGAGGGAGTTGAGTTCATGATTTTGAATGCTTCAGAACTGAGAAACCTGCAGGTTGAAGATTGTAAGTTATCAGAAGCTGCAAGAAGATGGGTGAGAGATAAGTTTATTGAGGTGCAACAGTGATGAAGAATACACAGGTACATTTAACTATTGGATTGAAAAATTGTATATGGACTATTGTTGTGTTTTTATGTTGTCATGGTAATAAGAATGCATGTTTGTGTAAATCATGTTCTTATCTTGTAGTTCAAAATTGGTTACATGTTAATTATTAGAGATTATTAAGATGACGTGTTATAAAAACTAAGGGTGACAATCGTGTTGGATTGATGGGTTGTATTGAAAGATAGTAATCGTGTAAAATGGTTGGTATAAAAATGGTTAACCGGTTGTAAATGGATTTGGGTGGGTTTCCCTTATGCGATATTTTGTTTTTCTAGATTTGAAAGTGTAAAAACACTTGTTTGGGTTGACGCCTGAACATGGGTCGTATATTTTTTAATGTTGAATAACAAAAACATGTAATTTTAACCTGGGCACGAGTAAAACCCGTGTAACCCATTTTTTCAATCGGGTTAATGAGTGTAAAGTGGTGGTAATTAAGTTGTAGATGAATTGGTGGGTTAATCTTATACGATAGATAACCTTTTATAGAATATTGAAATGAAATGTGCGGAGAAACTATTTAATTTAATGGGTCAGCCTAAACATTATTTTCTTATCAGTTCTATTAGAAAATAGAAAAACGATTCAAAACCTACCTTTGTAAATATTATTGAAAAGCTTAAGAAAATAGAAAAACTATTCAAAACCTACCTTTGTTAAATATTATTGAAGAGCTTACTTTGATTGTATTATAAAATAGAAAAAACGATTCAAAACCTAACATTATAACACATAATTATTAAATAAAACTTACTTTGGGAGAAAAAAGAGGTCCCACCGAGATTTGAACTCGGGTTACTGGATTCAGAGTCCAATGTCCTAACCACTAGACCATGGGACCTTTGTGCTTTTACATCTTCCTTTATCTCCTAAAATACAAGGACAGTTTTATAAGGAATTGTTTTGTTAAGTAAAAAAGCTGAATAAAATAAACACTGCATTGCATTACTTTAGATAGTATTTTATAAAAATTATTTTGTTAATCACATTTTGTAAGTGTGGCATCACAATAGTATTAGAATTAGATGACTTTATGGTTGGCAAAAAAGTTTAAAATGTTTTATTAAAATTACTTGATGACTGTTAGGTAATATTTGTTACAAAATAAACCAACAATAGCCCTATTTTTGGAATGGAATATATTAGGTTATGTGTGATTTATTTATATAATTAAAAATACATTAATATGACACTCTTTATTGTACAAAAGATCAATAACTAAAAAGGGTTAGTCCAGCACAAACCCAAATATTTAATTGTGTGCATTTTGAGTTATATCTATCTAATGTAATTAACCCTAAAAAGACACCCAGCACAAACCCAAATATTTAATTGTGCGTTATTGTAGACATGAGCGAAGCATAATGAGGGTCCCCTTCTTTTTCCATTAGTAGTATTAATTTTTGGTCCCAAATAATTTACGAATTGAATGAATGTTGTAAAACCTACGTGGTCAAGATGACTTAAGAAAATAAATCGCCAATCTTAATGGAGCTTCTTTCTTCATGGTTTAGAAAATCATCTTGGTTTGTAAACCACTCATCTTAAGATAAGATATACGACCCTCTATTCATCCCTGCGACCTCAAACCTAACATTTTGTATTAACAGGCCAAAATAACAAATAGATGAATGAAATACATAATGTATTTTTAAACCCAAAACAAAAACAACTGAAATAATTTGCAATATATAAGTTGGAAGGGCACGATACGATAGATTACAACCTTGCAACATTCCAATGTTTGCATATAATTAGTTAAGTATAAAAGACGACATCATATATCCAATTTTATATCAATTCCCTAACTACATCCTTGATTTAAAATCTTATTTATTAAATAACAAAATAATATTTTCCAAATTATGAATGTATACAATTTTTATTCATTATAATAAATAAAATATTAAGTAAGTTAGTTTATATAAATTTAAAAATATATAGTGAGCTATCTATAAAAAGAATAACTTAGTTAAAATAGTTGGTAATAGAATAATAATGCATATAATGGGCCAAATGTAATAGCGGGTTGAAACATGGGTTAACATGTTTGGGCTTAAACAGTTGTAGATTGGGCTTAGGACTGAGGTAACAACCCACCCAAATAAAACAAAGGAAAAGTAAGGAAAACGGAGGGGACAAAAATCGAACTCAAGACCTTGGGCTCTAACATGAAATATTACTGCCGGTCTGGATGCAGAGGAGTCGAGACATCATGAGCTACTCGAAATCGGTTTTGCAAAAACTTGAAATTAAGTCGAGCTTAAATTAGTTTTTTTATGAAGTATTGATGGGTCCAACCCAAAAAGGCATTTCTTTAAACTAAAATATTATTTTTATCACTTGTTAATTAGTTATTCTGTGACTTCTTAACGTATTTAAAATATGTAGCTTTGAGTGATTAACGATACATGTGATTCAAGATTTAATGTCAAAATGTTTGTCCCAGGATAGGGGATTAAATCAACCTCAACGACCAAATACATATAACAATAAATCCGTATCTTATCAAATTCGTTGGAAAAACATAGTTCATAAGAGCTTCTTCAACTGGGTTTTTGATGGTAAAGGACGTGATGTGAAGGAGAGAACACATAATATGAAGAATAAATGAGGGTTGGTTTTGTGGAAGAACGTCTTTAAACCGGGAGGGCACGAAGAGGGGAGAGAGTTTTTTTATTGGTTTTAATGATTGTAAGGAGAAATGGTTTTTATCAGTTTTCGATTGTTAAAATGTTACAACATTTGAAATATATATTGAACTGAAGATGCTGAAGATTCTCTATTGAATGACGATTACAGTCGTGGACATTGAATTGAATAACATATAAGAGGATGGTTAATATGGTGTTCTCATGTATCTAACAATAGATCAACCCTAATTGTCTTTTAATGAAGTCTTAACTATCTCCCTCAACCACTTGAGAGTGAAGGGGATGAGTTGATATACGAGTTTCTCTATGAGTACGAACCAATCTAAAGCCCCAAAATTTAATAGCATGAGATGATCAAATGAATCATTAACTCATCTATTGTTTCAAAAAGAAAACTATAAGAAAATATCAAGAGAACCTATACTTGTACCAACACCCGCATTCACTATTTTAATATAATTTACTTAGTAGGTTTGGGTCCTTTGGGATTGGTGGTTCGGGCAAATCATGTCAATTATTGAGCTACGATCTGAAAGTAATAAAATAAAATGCATAAAATCAAGAAATCAGTCTCCAACTTTTGACCAGAAACAGTTGTGCTAATCTTTCAAGTTGACTTTGAATCAATATTTCAACTGAATGCTTGATTAAGTTTACTAATAAAATGAAGAGGTTTAAAATTAAATTTAATTGGTTTTAATAAAAAAATAGATAGCTTTGATGGGTTTCACATATAACGTTACACATCTAATAACAACATATTCACTTTTTATTATATGTATAACAAGTTCACAACATCTTATAAACTTAACTTATATAATAACAATCAAACGACCTTTAACCCAATGGTACACACGCATGTTGTATGATACTCTCTTATCAAAGGATTATCAATTTAAGTTTCATCATAAACATATAATATAATTTAATAGTAGATTTAGAATCTATGTATTAGTTCCCACTAAAAAACTAGTGTAATAACAATACCAGTAAAAACACAAGTCCATGGCAAAAAAGAACTTACCATTTTGAAAACTAAAGAAGAATCTTATACCTAGGATTCTTCTCATTGGATCCATCATTTAACCAATACCCATCTTATCACACTAGTCATACATTATAACATCCATATAAAGGTTTCAAAAATAGAAATTAATAGTACATAATTGAAGCGTACGTCTATCCATGTGTAAAAAATATTGACTTTGGGTTCAAGTCTTAACTAAATAAAAATATGTGTTAAATATATATGAGTGGAAGAATTTCCCTTTTAAAATAACAAGACAGAATTGTATAGTATTAAAGTTGGGGTGTTCATTCTAATCTTCTCCCTACAAATGTTCGTTGCACAATATTTTAATATCAGTTAATATCGATGTGCTAACTTTGTGTATACTTATTCTAAGATATAATATATTATTTTTAAATTAAAAAAATGAAAGATTAAACACGTCATACGAATCCGAATTTGGATTAATTAAAAGTGTGTTAGGTTACCGAATCCAACAACAGGGGATTGCTAGAGTTATGCCCTCAGCTTTTTGATATATCCACCAACAAATTACATTAAACATCATTCATTCATCCCTATAAATTTTCAATTACCCAAATTCTTTAACTTATTATATGAGATAGGATAGTGTAAAAATGGGGGTAAAGTACCTAAAGTCTTCTACTTATTATATGAAAAAGTAAAGTTCGGAACTGTTCAAATACACACAACTGAACTAGCTAGTTGACTGGTTCTCCATTGACCGGTTTGGTTTGGTTTTAAAAAACAATGAAAAACAGTCCAATATCAACTTACTACTTTTAGCATTTAGCAATTTCAATTAGACGGGTTTAGAACGGGTGCGGAAAGCTCAATTTCATACCCGATTGTATAATTGTGTCTCATATTCAGCTGATATCTTGTTTAGTCATTAGGATTTTCAAATACATTTCTTACTATTTTATACTTTATATGATTCTATAATCTAATTATAATAGAAATATAATAGAAATAGAAATATCAACAGATAGTGACTACTTTGTAAACCAGTAACAATAAGTAAAAAAGAAAATATATACGGATATGCCTCGGATAGACACGTGTATATGTTTTAGGCACCGGTATGGGTTTCCCCTTTAAGAGCGAACATGTAAGAGTTAGGTACTAAAGAGTGGTGTTATAAAAAAGTTACTGAAGAGCACCAACAATGCTTCAGTATATTAGTGGATCCTTTGTATGTATATCAAAGTATCTAAAGAGTTGTTTCCATAGAGAGAGGGGTAGACGCAATTCAACACCAGCTAACTCGTGTATATTGAAATAGGTCTTATTAATAGTATAAAACATTTTTGTGTCTAAGACAATTTTTAGTGGTTTATTACACCAGACCACACCACAGTCAACAATTGTAATGGTTTCATCATATCATTCCATATTTTACTAATTTTTCTTTAATTTCCGTTTCTTTTCAACAATATTTGAAAGTAAACTTATTTTGAAAGTAAATTTATTTGATCAACAAGCACAACTAATAATATATATGAAATGCAAATGGTTAAGATAAGAAATAACAAAATCAATATATAGAAGTTCAAGTGGATATTAAGTAATCCACTTTACATTCTCGTTCTAATATTCAGTCAAGAGTTTGCTCCACCAAATTATTGACCTAATATATTTTTGACTATTAGATACGTGTTGTCTCTTGTGCACTAAAACACGTGTGTTGACTGTCTTCCTCTTTGTTTTCCACAACTCAATTCTCACCAAATTGGAGTTACATCTATCATTCCACACACAACACCCATGTAAAACCCTAGATACAAAATATCAAAATCTACTTCAAGAACCCTTTTTTCATTCATATTATCCTATCAATAACATTCAAGATTCAATCTTGTAGATTCAAATTCAAGAATATAGAACAAGCATTCACAACATACTTTCGAATTTAAATAAGAAAACCAAAAAAGCAAACTCCAGATATATGAAATAACGTACTTTCATATCAAGATTAATAAGCTCAAGAAAACAAATTATTCAAACCATTGGGTGAGGAACCCTATTGCAAAGCTTCCACACATACAAGCACAAAGCATCAAACTTGACCACAAACGGCTCTTGTAACCCTTAGGACAAACACCCTTTTGCCCTTTTGGTCTAAAAGATTGAAGGGGTTCAAGAACACCAACAAACCATAAGTATCACACTTTAACAACCCATGACAAAATCATTATCTCATTAAACCCAAAACCTACCCTAATCAATAATCCTATACTATACTACTATATTTATACATCTTTCCAAAACAAAACCCTAATCTAAATCTAAATCTAACTCTAAACTAACAAACTAAAAACATTAGAAAGATGGGAGACAGGAAAAAAACCCCTAGTTTATGATAATATTATTTTGCTTTTGAAAGGCTTTTGAACAATGAATCCAACTCCGGTGAAGTGAAGAACTCTCTATTTGCAGTGTTGCAACAAGTGGTCGCCGGCCGGCGTTTCCTCGGCGCCGGCGGACACGGCAGAGATTCCGGCAACCTTGAATCTTTTGTCGTCGGAGTTGTGTTGCCGGAGTTTGAGTTGTCATCATCTTCTTTGGTTCTTCTTGTAGATAAAGGCTTCAATGGAGGTCTCATGGTGATTCCTGCAATCACCCATTTCTTCCTTCTAAAGATTCACCATCCACTTGAATCTTTTTAGAAAAACCCATGTCAGAAACTCGAAAAAGAGAGCTTTTTGATGAAAAACAAGATCAAAATGGAACCTTTGTGAAGAAGTATTGAAGAACAAGTGAAGAATCTTGAATATGTGCTTCAAGATTCAAGAACAAGAGGGTTTTGGGAATAAGCTTTGAATGGAGGCGGCAAAAGATAGGGGGGAGAAAGTGGGATTATTATTAATTTATATATAAATGAATGAATACCTAAACACTATTTGCTTAGGATGCTTTTTGCCCGTAAATTCCGGGCAGCTTATCAAGAAAATTTTGGCGCCAATAATTGGCAACGGCTCTATTTCCCGCGTTGGTGGGGTTTTTGGTTTCCAATGCTGTTTTGTGCTCGTTGGGATTGGTTTGTTAAGGACGGTGGTGAGCTACACTGTGGGTTATGGTTCGTTTTTTAGTCAGCACTCAGCAGGGTGGTGCAAACAATTGGACCCGGTGGTCAGAACTCAGAAACTTATGTTATGATATGGTTACGAGCCCTTTTGCTATCGGTTTTTGGGTTGGGTTATTAGAGTATATGTTGTGGGTTTTCTTCTGAGCGGGTTAGAGGTACGGTCTTAACTGAAAAATAATATATGAGTCCGATTAAGATAACACATATATATATTTTGAAATATGATCGTACATTTGTCGTTTAGAAAAAGTATATAGCCTGAAGATTTGTGAGCTGGAAATTGGTTTTGTGGCTGTTCTTTTGAAAGCTTTGGCTATGGATTTATACAATTTTAAAGTTTGTGTGTGTGGCTTTTTTTTTAAACAATAAATATGTAACCTTGTTTTGTATGATATGTGTTATTTTAATCGAATCTATCTATTTGTTTTCCAACCGGGAGCACTCCGACTCTTCAGGAGGAAACCCATTGCTAAAAAACTTTTGTGACTTAACTTTAGGCATTTTACTCATAGTAAAACTTAAACTCATACTTTCTGTTATTTACATGTTATAAGTATTTCACATTAATAGTTGAACTAAAAGTTATTGATTTTCGTGTGTGGCTAATCACCTAACAAATGGATCTAATGAGTGTTTTCTTAAATTTTCTTATTTGAGTTTTTGAATTTTGAAAAAAATTGATATATTTTTTATATATTTCAAAACTTTAATAGAATAAATTTATTGATAAATATATGTTATAAATATTTATTATTTATGTGTCTATAAACTTACTAAGATATAAATATTGAAATACGTTAAAGATTAAAGGATTGAAAAGGAAATGAATATTTTAAGGTATGGTTAAATATACGCTTTAATATTTTAAATTAACATCTTAAAATTTCTATACGGGTCGTATAGCCTCATATGCATCGTATAAGGGGTCGTATAGTCTTATACGGGACGTATAACCTCTCTAACAACCCCTGAATTGTTCCTCGTAGTCAGTGTCGAAATTTGCTATACGTGTCGTATAAGGGGTCGTATAGAGCTATATGGGACGTATAGCTCTCTGACTGTCTTCACTGAATTTTTTTCGTTTTCAATGTATTTAACCCTATACGCCGCATATGGACCCACACGACGTATATATCACATAAAGCTACACGATTTGTCTCGTACTTGAACCAACTATCTAAGAATTTGGAGCATTAAACATTTAAACATACTGTTACTGTCATGGTTTTAGGAACAAAATGGTTGGTTTTATTGGGCTCAACCGGGTTGTCATACCGACAAATGACAATAAAGGGTTAAATTTCATCGATATCACAATTGGGACTCATCTCTGAAAAAGAGAAAAATGATATATAATAAAATAATACTTTGGACGTATTTAAATAAAGAAATTCAAATAAATTAAAGGAATAAATAGGATTGATTCAACTTTTTGATAGTAACAATTGATAAACCGATGGTGTTCAAGAAATCCCCAAAACGAGCCAATCTACTTGGCCCAAAACCAAAAAAAAACGATGATTAACAAAAATATATTGTATGCGGGTCCAACTTAACTAAGCTAGATAGGGTGGGTTATGTTCGGTTTATTTACGAGTTCGTTTGTTTATATAAATACTTTTTTTACTTTCTACTTTTTTAAATATATTTATATATGTCCAAACAAAAATAACTTGTATATTTGTTTATCTTGCTTTGGCTTGAGCTCGGTTTATTTACATATTGTATTGAGTGATTTGAAGCGACCATTTTTAAGGAAGACACAAGTTACATGCTTAAAAAAAGATTACCTACAAGGTCTTGCTAATTGGTTATCACGGGTTAGTTTTGTGCTTTGTTTTTTAAACACAAGGATGCCAAACCAAAAAGTTTGTTAAATTACCAATGCTAAAGAATAATTATTATGTTCTAGAATCATAATAATTCCTTTAGTCTGTTGCCTATATATATCTTTGCTATAGAGCTTGTTGACCTTGTTACGGTTCATTCTACATAATGAATAGTAAAAATGACAAGTTAATTTTTTTGAACGACCAACAAATATATTATTGGAAGACACTAGTCAGTTGCTCGATCAAGTTACAAACGCCAGTAAATCATCAACAAATACAATACATTATGTTTTCGTATTACATATATCAAAAACACACTATTGATCCTATAAAACTTTACACTTTCTTGTTCGATTTTTTATCCACAAATAACTCATGGACCTCACATCTTCATAAATCCTCTCCAATGATGGTTGTTTCCGATTAAAAAGAACATCTTCATATAAAGCACATGCTACTAATTAGTCAAAATTGGTTCGAACAAACTAGCTCAATTAAAAAAGGTCTTCCTAAAAATCAATTTGGTTTATATATCGCAGGTTATAAGCAAAATATGTGTGTCTTGTAATGGGTCGCTTGGAATAAAATGAGTTTATCTATAATGTTTGATTATATGACGGCTAGTGGCGATGGGGGTGACACCTACCGGGATAGGTGGCAGCCGCCGTGGCGAGGTGGAAGTACCAACGACGTTGGCAGTTAACATAGTGTCGGTGATGGTAACCAAACCAACTAACCGCCTTAACCTTCACACTAGTACTACCCCTCCAATCTCCCCTCTCACAACCTCTTGCGCCTAGCCCCCGGTCAGATCCTAAATCTAACGGATCCCTTGATATGTACAAACCTCTCATAGTAGCAAATGGTACGTCACAAAGTGTGGGCATTGATTGTTATGAGACATTTAGTACTGTAGTCAAACCAACTACCATTCAAATTATTCTTAGGTTATTTGTTTCTCGATCATGGCTTATACATCAATTAGATGTTAAAAATGTCTTTCTACATGGCCATGTTCATGCAATGGTCTTTATGCACTAGCCATTGGGGTTTGTTGATCCTTTAGCACTAACACATGTCTTTCGGTTAAGAAAGTCGCTATATGATCTTAAACAAGCTCCTCGAGCTTGGTACAACCATTTTGCTACTTATATAACTTCACATGGCTTTCACAATAGTATGTATGATTCTTATTTGTTTATTTATCATCAACGGACAACATATATTTTATTATATGTTGATGACATCATTCCAACCACCTTTAACACATAATTTTTACGCACAATTATTAGCACATTATCATGGAATTTGCTATACTGATATTGATACCCTACATCATTTTTTGGGTATCATCGTGACGATGGATGAACATGGTTTATTTCTGTCACAAGTTACTTACACTTGTAACATATCACAACGAGGCTCGATGGCTTTTCGTAAGCCGTGCTCCACTCCGATCGATACATCTACTAAACTAAGTGCTACGTACCGTGATTTACTCATCGAAGAAACTTTATACCGTACTATTGCATGTGCTTTATTATATATTACATTTATGAGTTTTTACAAAAAATAAGAGGCTGTTTGATAAAACTGACTGAGTAGGATCTGACTGAGTCAGAAGCTGACCCAGTAAGAAGTTATGACTGAGTCTGCATTTGACTGAAACTTAGCTGTTTGATTTTGTATCTGACTGACTCAAATCAAAACAACTCATCTAAACAAAGATCCCAAATCAACAACATACAATCCAAAAAAAAAACAGACCATCACAGAATAAAATTTGACACAACTAACCAAGAACCAAAGCAGTCAGGCCACCTAGGAGGCAATCAATGCTGGGATTTGAATAAGCATGCCATCGCAGGAAGATGCTCGGGAGGTCGCTCGGGAGGTGCTCGGTTAAATCTTGGTTAGGTGCTCGGGAGGCTTGCGCAGGTTGGGAGGTGCTCGGTTAGGGCTCGCGCAGGTCGGGAGGTGCTTGATCTGTCCAAATGGGAGGTGCTCGGTCGCGCTCGCGCAGGGGGAGGTGCTGGATTTGGGTTCTCCGATCGGGCAGGGAGAGGTGGTCGATTTGGGTTCTCCGGTCGCGCAGGGAAAGGTGGTGACGGGAACTCGCGCAGGGGAGGTGGATTTGGGTGTTGGTGGTGTGCAAATGGGGGCTGGTTTGGGTCGGCAAATGATTTTTTTAGGTTTGGATCAAAAGCAATGACCCGGTCAGCTGGTACCACTTCCGTATCAAACAGACTGACCCGCGGACCGAGTCAGTCGGGTCAGAATCAACCCGTTCAGACATAAACAAACAACCCTTAAAAAAAATTTTTGTTTGAAATTTCCATCTTCGATCGTTTTTTAACTATTAAAAAAATGCAGAATGAAAAATGTACATATTTTTTAAAAAGCACCGCCAGTTCGCCGGGAACCTGAAAACATTTCAAACATTTCTCTTCGTTGTCTTCCTCCTCTCACCACCGCCAAAATAAAAAATTCAACAAAACACCCCCAAAATATCTTCTCATTTCTCACCTACATTCGATGATTCGATAAAAAAATCTACACGCATTTGCAAAGGGAGACTTCACACCAAAGGTAATACATCTTCGTGTGTAATATGCTCGAACGCGTTTTGCTGATGATTCATCCAGATTTAGTCAAATTGGAGCCTTCGATTATGGATTTGAGGATAATATCGGTCCTCCAATGGCCTTATCCTTCTGCAAGGTTTTATGTTACTCGCATTTTGTTCCGTCAATGTTTATACAAGTTTTTGATGTGTTTGGATACATTGATTACTAGTAAGAGGAGACTTTGATCAAGTTACGAAAACGAATCAATCGTGAAGCCCTAATTTATTGTTCAATCACCGTGATAAATTTGATTAACTAATTCGTTGAATGCACACTTTGTAGACGAGCAAAAATGCTCATATTCTTGCTGTTACTGGTGAGGACGGGTTTGTTTGCTTATACAACACTCGATTCAAATTTCCTTCATTGTCAACTAGTGTAGAAATTGCAAGTGCATTTTCATTTACCACACAATCTACAGAGTAAAGATGATATTTACTTTCGCTAGAAATTAGTTTTGATAGAGAAAGCTAGAACATGTGAGTGGCTTGCTCATGAGAATGCTATATCTGATGTATGTTGGATAGAGGTTCATGAATTTCCAACCATTTGATATTTTTACATAATTTCGATCAAGTAGAACGCCAGCTAGAATGTGAAGCACTACGTTTATAAATGTTGTTTTGAAGTGCAGAAGTTATTTATGGTGTTAAAATCTTGTGAATTGTATTTGATCTTTGCAGGATGACACCAATTTGCTGATAGCTTGCGGTGATCATAGCGTAAGTGCTAATTAAGATGGTTTTTTAGAATATTACTGAACTTATCTGATAATATGTGTTATGGTCTCTGGACAGATTAAAGCATGGGATTCTCAAGAAAGAAAATGTATTCAAGCACTAACAGGACACACGGGAAGTGTGAAATCCATTAGTTCTCATACCACCAACCATGGTATGCTTATGATTCTTTCAATTGTATTCTCTCTAAGAAAGTAATTGAATGTTTTCTTAAATGGTTCTTTGTTTAAGGAATATATAAATTGTATCTGGTTCAAGAGATGGTTCTTTTGCTTTAAGGTGCTCTAAATCTCCATGGGCACACTCTGATACCTTGTATGTTTCAATCTTTAGTTACAAATGGGTCATGCTTTGAGACTATTAGTCAATAATGAATACTATCATAATTTCAGAAAAATAGCAACTGTCCAAGGGGCTCATGCTTCATCAGTTATTAAAACAAGGGGTAGACAAAGCAAGGTTAGTTTCAACACACTTTAATCTATTTAAATAGTATAAGAATTATGAACTAAATTTTCAAACATTATAGGTATATTGAGTCATTTTAATCATTGAAATATCTACTTGTTGTATATTGAGAGGCTACAACAATTCATTTCCAGCTTTATTTACAATCAGTTGTATATTGAGTCATTAATCATTGAATTAAATATCTACTTGTTGCAGTGTTATAAAGTTCTGGGATAAAAGAAACCTTATATGAAATAGGTAAAATAGCAACTGCTGCAGATGATTCTGACATTCGTTGCAAGTCTCACTTTTAAAATTTCACATTTACCTGGCTCCAAAGTTAATATCAATTATATCTATTCAATACACTTAAAGTTTCATATTTACACATTAACTTACAATTATTAATATGAACACAGACCACTATACTTTCTCTGTTTCCTTACACTCCAAACATTCATAGTCTAATGCAAATTTTAAAGGAGGGGTACAAAATGACAGATTTAAAACACTCAGAGAAAATATACACTTATACAACTTCTATCTGCATGCCAGGTCCAACTTTGGAACATCAATAGCAGTTATTACTCAACTACAAGATCTCCCTCATCAATCCGAAGAAGAGAAAAAACACTTCCAATAATGAAACGTCAAAAGCTTTTTATGCTGGACGAAACAAATGATCCCATCAAAGGACTTGATCTGGACCCTCCAGTCCAATCAACGATCCTGTTCGACTCTTTCATTCCTACATCAACCCCTGAAATGAAAACTCCAGAACCACCAAGAAGACAAATATACAGTTCGCATATAGGTGAAGCATGTGAGAGATCTCCTGATGCTAGTTTTGGCAACCCATCTTCTGTGCTAAATCCTCCACCCTCTCTTAAATGAAAAACCATTTTAGATTACTTTCTGGCTCATTCATCATAGTCTTTGCATAGTTGTTTTGTTATATAACAACATATACTTTTAAGTCAAACAATGCATATATGGTTATGTGCAACATATACTTTTACTAGTGACTATAGTAAGAACTAAATAAGATTTTGTTTCATAAATATGTTTACTCATTAGAGATTTCAAGTCAAACAATGCATATATGGTTATCTAAACAGATACAAGCTACTGCCAAATGGGAGAACTACAACATGTATTTGCGTGTTTGAGAGATTTCAATTATGAGTTTGAGTTGATGAAACAACTTGTTATAAGTGTAGGGTAATGTTGTATATATTAGATCCAAGTTGATCTTACATTCTCTTGAATCTTGTGCATGCATGTGCTTTATAGTTTGTAGCACTTGGTTTGCTTATGAATGTTTGAAGAACTTTTTATTGTGTAAGGTAAGTGAGACTAAACCAAAATTCGCCTAAAGTGATTACAATTAATAATGTTTTGTCAAATACATCAAAATAGAAGGTAGACGGGCAACAAGCTGCGCTGCCATCCCTTTCTGAATAGCAATCCTAACCTTCCAAAAACAATCCTTGCCTCCTCGGAGTTGAGCAATGGTTGTCTATGACCCGTTGGACCCTGGTCAAAAAGTTGATAGCTTCTGGCGCTAGGGAGCCAAATGTATCAAAGGCAAAGGGAACAAAAGCGTGTTGGTTCTTTGCGCAAGCTTTAGCATGTTTATCCACTTTCTTTGATTCTGTTTTTCTTGTTGCTTGACCAGCTACAAAATCGTTTTCCCGTAAACCAACCAAAGGGGAAACCCCTGTGAGGTCCACACAAGCATGTTTGCCCCCAGCCCAGCCAAAGACGAGCAGATCCGCTGGTCACAAAGTAGACCTCCCCTTCATAGGGTTCGTGAGGAAATTCACAGGGGCTTTTTTCTTAGCAGAAATCCCAGCTCTTCTTAGGATGTCCCCCAAAACATCTCGTACCCAGTCATGCCGATATTTGAACCCAGGTAGCTCTTTACAGTGAAGGGCGTGCTCCCCATATTTATCCATACAAGCTTTACGACATATCGGACATGTTTCATCTTCCGGGTACATAGGGATCATCAACCGGTATTTGAGAATTGCTCTATATTCTACTGGAGACATGCACTGTCCCAACCCTTCAATCGGGATAACGGCCCAAAAGTCCTGAGCATGGGGGCCCTTCAGGCACTCAAACACCGCCTTTTGGCGGGATGACAAAGAAAAAACTTCTCCCAGGCTTTGAGCGATTTTGCTAAACAGAGCATTCGCCAAAGTTGTTTGTGGCTTCGAGGGGGCGGTGTCCTTATTAGAGAAACCGCCAATATCCAAGTCTGGGAGAAGGACATATAAGCGTTCAAGCGCCTGCTGATAGTCCGGGTCAAGCCCGAAGACCCCACTGTTTCGAAGGATATGATCTTGTAGTTCCCAAGACTGAGCTCTAGAGGCCACAAAAGCATAAGCCCCAACATCTCGAGCTGAAAGGAGTCCCAAACCACCGAGACGCATTGGCAAAGATGCCAAACGCCATTGGAGATCACCAAAAAAAGGGCCACCACCCACGACTATGTCTTCTATAGCCTCCCTGAGGCCATCATCGAACCGAGATACCGCATCCTCCATCAAATGGGGTTGACAAGTGTGCAACCCAAAAAGTAACTTAGCAACTCCCATGCACGACCTTAGCAAAAGTAGTTCACATTGGGGATTCCTAAGGCAGGGCAAGAGTTTCATGAGGTCAACCGCTCCCGAGGCCCGCCGCCCAACCAACTCCTCAATAAAGCTAGGATCACGACTAACAGCTCCTCCAAGGAGCTTAACCCCCTCTCTGGTCTATCAATCCCTCTCGGGAAAAGTCCGTCCTGAACTTTACGCCCATCGCATGTCGGCCAAAATACCTCTGTTTTCTTAATGTTGAGATAAAGCCCCAGAGATGGCCCTTCCACGTTGATGATGTCTAAGGCCTTAGCAACCTCAGACGCGTTGCCGATAATCGTTCCATCATCCAAATACCAAGCATGAAACAAAAGGTTACAACGGTCCTGGACCCGAAGAATAAGGGGGTGTAAGGCAAGGGCAAAGAGAAGGGGCCCTAAGGGATCTCCTTGTTGTACTCCGATAGTAGCCCCAATACAATCATTACCAACATACAACTTAGCAGGCTGAGCATAAAGAAATTGGACCCACCGATAGATTGACGGGAATGCTGATGAACCTCTTGAAGGAAGGTTGTGCGGTCGTCCGTGTTAAAAGCATTAGAGAAATCCACAGTAAGCAAGGCCAAGGAGCCGTCTTCATGACAAGAGTTGAGAAACCTGTTTGCACTGTGAAGCACCGCCTCTGCACCATTAGGCATCCCTACCCCAAATTGAAAGTCCCCCAAGTGCTGGGCCATGTCTTTCCCAACCTTCTTCATCACCACCTTAGAAACCAACCTTCGCCAAATACACCCCACAGCAATAGGCCGAATTCCTTTATTAGGCTTCAATAAGGGGGTGAGGGGGGCCGACGCAACAAACTCAGCAAGCACTTTAGGGCAAGATCCCTCAAGCAATAAGTTAACAACTTCAGTAATGCTCGTAAGCAAACCTGAGGGGGTCACAGAGCCCTCGCCACCAATAGCATCTAACAAGTGTTGGGCCCGCATCCCGTCTCTACCACATGACGTCCCTTTGGGGAAGGATCGGATACATTTGAACACACACTCCTCATCAACAACAAGAGTGGGTTGGGCTAAAGGGTTGGAAGGCAAGGACGGGGGTGGCACCACTGGGTGTTTATCAATAAGAGCTTTCAAGGTCGACTCACCAAAAGGGGCAACTCCGCTAGAGCATAGGACCTTAATCGCAGCCGTGAAATGCCCATCTCTGACTTTCCGAAGACATTGCTTAACATTAGGGTCCCTTTCCTTGTCTTCCTCTCTCATGCATTCCCTCCTAATAGCACCAGCCTCTCCCACGCTATCCAACAGGGGCGATACCAAAACATCAAACCCGGACCCATTTTTCCAAACTGTTAGCGCATGCAAGATATTACTACACTGCAAAGATTTCCTGTTCCCTGATCTTCGCTCTCGTCT
Organism: Flaveria trinervia; assembly: GCA_025506515.1. Classification (NCBI taxonomy): domain Eukaryota; kingdom Viridiplantae; phylum Streptophyta; class Magnoliopsida; order Asterales; family Asteraceae; genus Flaveria; species Flaveria trinervia. Next base: position 88,565,703 of record CM046452.1, on the reverse strand, counting down.
GGTGGATGGTCTGACCACCCGCAAGGTGCAACGTGGTAGCAAAAGCAATTGAACCCAATTTTCAACGGAACCTGGCGACCCCACCACTTTACGCAAAGCACCTGTTAAAACCTGAGCAAACAACACACTGGGGGGAATGCTTTTAACAGTCTGAATGGGGAGTGAAAAAACCCGCTCGAGGAGGTTAACATCACCCCCGAGCCCTGCTGGGTGACGTGGGTTTGTGTCAACCACCACTTGACATGGTTTCCGGATCCCAACAATAAAATCTTCAACATCCCCTGAGAACATGTCAAACGATACGACCTCATCATCATGCTTGCACCCCCTACTGAGGGCATGCACTACCATGCACCTTCCACACAACCATTTATCACCTACCTTAAGAACTTCCCCAACATCCAAAAAAAGCTCTAAATCCTTGGAGATAGCCTCCTTCAAAGAAAGCCTTCGGTTTTCTGTCTTGAGGTGGGTGCTTTGGATGTGTTCAAGTAGGCGGAAAAAACCCCCAGACCCAGGTTTGCCGTCTTTACATTCGTGGAAAGATTTGAAGGGGCATGTCCTTAAACCACTAGCAGGGCCCTGCACAGAGCCCCTTGGCTTAACATTCCGACCCCTCCTTGTAGGAGCCATGCGCGTAGGTTAACTGCCACTAGAGATAAAAAACAAAAACACATAAACGGTGCACCGAACTCGAGATGAGTTGTGAGGGGTAGAATACCGATGGAACCCTATACAAGCCGAAGGAGGGCAGCAACCGCGAGTTGCCTAAAGTACAATAATAATACGAACAATGGTGATCATATACACAATAGTTTAATTTAATTCATTTAAAAGTGTAAGAAAACTTCAAAATCTCTTTACTTGAAGATTTCTAATTGTGTAACATAAGTTAGATAAAATATGGTAACAACTTGAAAGATATTCTTAATCTAATAAAATAGTAATTGAAGGTAACTTATAATAATATCGTATTCATTCTCATTAAAAAAATTCATTTTTTTCTTCTATTAAATAACTATATTAAAACTAATTATTTTATATAATTCTTTTATTAATAAAAAAATCTTTTTGGAAAATTAAGAAATAGATCTTTTCATTAATGTTTATTTCTAGAGAACATATTTTTATAAAAAAAACTTTCTAAAACATTTACTTTTTAAACACAAAATATTTGAAGATTGGTTTTTTAAGTAAATTTTTATAAACCAAAATTAATTAAAATTTGGAGTTATAGTAAGAAAATTTGTAAAAATGATTTGTTTTGGGAAAAATAAAAATAGTTTAAAAACAAAAGTTTAAAAAGTTGAAATCATTGTTTTATTACTAATAGTCCAAACTCATACATAATTTGAATCATATATTATTTTATAATATCGTTTTTAAGTAATAAAATTTTATTTATTTAATATTTTATTTATTTAATCTGTGTAATACACAGGTTCACTAAAGCTAGTGAATTCATACAATGATAGAAAAAACCTACTTTACTTAAAAAGCTGGTATATGTAATCAAAACTTTGCATAATTTTTTTAGGCGTCACGTGTTTAATAGCATGTTGTTAGACATGGGTGCATATATATTATTAGAGTTCATTTGGAGAAATCCAATTAGAGGTAAATAATTTGAGTCTTGGTTTGTGTCAATCGCAATTGAATTGTATCAATAAGTTTGGTACAAACCCGAGTTTGCAACGCTGAGTTTAAGTATATACAAATTATTTTTGATCGATTTTTTTAATTTAACTTGAAGATGTGTATTTGGTTCAAAATTGAGAACTGAAAAAAAATAATATTAAGGGGCCATTTGGTAAAGTTACGACTCATTGATGCTTACAAACACATGTTTATGTATATTGTAATTAAATAATACATATAGTTATTTATAAGGTTATGTACAAACGTAGTAGTATAAGCCAAATGGTTTGTGGTCCGGCGGTACAAGTCACTTTAATTGTTAAGGTTTAAGTCTCATAATAAACAAAAGATGTAAATTTAGAAGTAGAGTTAGAGAAAAATGAGTGACAGATCGTTATTAGGCATGGAGTGCTGACCATAATCGGGCCTGTTCAACACTGTTTGCCCCAACAGGATGCGTCGGGTGGTTACACTAATAACATCATTGAACAAATGTGATTGGTGAATAAAACGTTGATGTTGTTGTAAGCACCGAGGGTCCCAAAAAATGCATGACATATCTATAAATCCTTAGACAACCACTTCAATTATTATCGTCAGTTACTTGTGATCTCCTATCATGTATTACCTTGCTATTTAATTGGATAATTCTACCAAGCCCAGTCCGAAAAACTGTCCTTCCTCATGTGTAAATCATTTTAGTAATATATTCCATCGAATACAAAGTAATAACACCATTAGAAAGGTGTTACAACTAGTTGCGTGATGTTCTCTTAGAAATGCAGTTACATATATATCAAGCGAGTCTAGAGCATCCCCGTATGTTAGTTAATGTCGTATTGCGAAAATGCATTTTTGTAATGAAGTAAAAATCCGACGACTTCATGCATCAAAAGTGGTTTGAAGGCACTTGAAATTCGTCTCCAATTTACTTCGAATAAAAAAAAGGTTTTTGTCCATTCAATACCTTATTTGGAACAATTGGGGAAGAATGTTGAATGGTTTTCCGTAAAATATCATGTCACTAATCAGTTACGAGCTTCTTCACGATTGTCTCTACACATCTACCTTAAAAATAAACATAGATAAAAATAATAATATTTTAAAAATAACATAAAAAATATCTTCTTGTTAGGTTAAAAAAGTTAAATTTGAGTGGTATTTATAATATTTAAATTTATTATTTTTTTTCAAATGGATAACGATAAATTAAGAGGATTCCCCAACCCTCCCCAGACCCCAGTGACAACCCCGTGCCCTCTTAATTGATGATTCATAGTTTGACAAAATAAGTTAATTTTAAATAACACAAAATAACACGAAATTCTCATCTTGTATTGTTGATTAAGTTAAGTTAGGACAAAACTACGTTGAATTTGTGAAAACAAGCAGCATGTCGATCGATGTGTCGGCGAGGGGACAAGTAGAAAGAAATAAAGTTGGCGTCTTGAAGTGAAAATGATTTCCACAAAGATTTGTTTACTGCACTGGTGCAGATGCATGCCCCCTTTCAATTATTGCACCACTTCATATGATTTCACAGCTTCAATTCCTACAGAACCTAAAATAATTTGAGCTTTTTCTTGATCAATCATGATATTTTTATAACAATTAAGAGATTAAACGTACCCGGTTAAACTTTTTTAAGGCTAATTGGAATACTGATGGCCTACTAGCCCTCCGATCATTCCATTACATGCATATCGTTACATGTTATCTATTTATTATACGCCACCTAATCTATATTACAACAAATTTACATCAATCCGTCATACTCATACGTGTGAAACTCTTGATCTCAAGCTTATCGAAACTATATCACTCTAACTATAATTGACTTTAACAACAGACCTAACCCCCATCTCTTTTATGTGGTATACATATGATTCTGTTAATTAATGATACAATTTTAAGTAACACAAACATCGATACCATTCTCGAGAAGGCATGATAGATATCTATCATTAACATTAGTAAGAACATTCACAACCCATTTCTTATAATATGTGAGTGAGAGTTTTTAATTATATGCAATGGTTTAAGTGGTTGTGAGTGAAGACAATAAAAATGTTATTGTGTATCTGTAAATTTAAGGATAGATTGTTTATTCCTTATAATTTGTTTTATTATTTTTAAAAGTGTTTGTGAGTGGAGTAGAGAGAAAAAGTAATGAAAAATTATAAAAATATATTATTTAATTGAAAGGAGAGAGAAAAAATAATGATTTTTATTGTAATTTTAAAGATGAAAATAAAAAAAATGAGATGTGAGTGCTCTAAGATGATAAAAGTTTAAAGCAAATAAAATGATAACATAATATGGAGATGTAAAATGAAGCATAAGAGATAAACTAAGATGTGAGGGTTTTATCGAAAATGATCTATATATTAGGAGTTGTTTGACAATTTCTAAATGATTAAATGTTGAACCAATAAGAGGTTTGAACCGTTAAGCGCTGAACCATTAAGAGCTAGTATATCGTTTAACTATTCAAATGTAAATATCTGACTAATATAGATAAGAGTTCTTAACGATTCAGTATTAGACTTTTTAACCATTTAGCATTAGTATAATACTTAATCATTCAAACATTTGTTCACGAAACAAACAGTCCGAACCATTAATTTAAACCATTTAAAAATTTTAATTCACTCAGAGACTGATTAATATACTACCAAATAACCCTTAGTATCTTTTGGCTTTAATTAAGAGCTTGTATAACATAATATATTGTAAGGTTGTGTTTCCATAACATTATCTATAGTAAAAGATACCGTCTTACATCATGCTGCCATCATTTAATCAAGTTATTTGAATTTTATATTTTTGTGTAAGGTAAATAAAAGGGTTATATATAGCGTTTCAGAAACAAAAATAAAAAGTTATCAATATAAATTTAATAAAGTTTTAAAATTAGTAAATATGTATTATTTGTAAATAACAAAACATGCAACTTGTTGAACTTTGAAAATAAATCAGTTAAGTGTGAAGCTGCATTATGTTCCTACCGACCCCTATGAAATTTTAATGAGGACCCCCTTGAAATGTTGAGAGTGAACCCAAATAAATGTTGATACCGACCCCAATAAATTTTAAGAAAGAGTCGATTATTTACAAGCAAACTCATACAATAATTAGCAAATAGTTTGATAATTAAGTCCATTTAAAAACATTTTTAATAATTCAAGTCTAAAATAAACAAGTAACTATTAAGTTAATAACTCATTTAATCATGTGTTATTAAACTGATCATTTAATTAAACACAATTTACTAGTTAAAACTGTATGGAGTTTTAACCATAATAAAATATTCAAAATGATTTTTCATTAATTAGTTTATTATTTGGTTAGATGTATGATTATTTGAATGCTACTTAGTATGAATGTTAAATATGAGGTAGACAAGTCAAGTTGAGCCAAACCTAAGCTTGTTGAGACTCTTCTTGGGATCGTTTTGTTTTAAAAGAAGTCGATTTTGTGCTCAAGCTCAACTCATGTAGAATTTTAATTTTAAGGGTCGAGATTGGCTTGTGTAGAGCCTTAATTATAACACTAGAGTTTTTAATTTGAAAAAAAAGTATTTTATCATAATTTTTTATATAACGGTATTTATTTTTATAAATATATATTAAATAGATGAAGCAAAAGTTATATAAAAAACTCATTTAAGCTCGCGAGCGGGTTAGATATGAAGCTTCGTATCGAACTCAATTATTAAATGAAGCATAATATAAGCTCGAGATAGTTTAAACTTGGCTTGATCCGTGCTTTGATAAGTCGATCCCGAGTAACTTACGAGCCGACTTGACTCGTTTACACTATATTGTTAAATGTTAATATTAGTTTGAGAACTGAAACATACTGGTAGGTCAATTATAGATATTTGCTTTAATTTGGTTTTTTTATCTTATGACTAACCCAATAACGCAAGTTCCATAAAAGGACTGGAGCAGGCTATCATGAGACAAAAGATCTTTCGACCCGAATCGAACCGGACCATACGAATAAATAATATTTAACTATAGAGAACCAATATTTAAAATTTCCGACCCGTATAAAAAAAATTTATGGGTCCGCCACAGCCCCGCCACCAATTAAATATGTCATAAAAGAAAGATCAAAAGTTGTTCAGATATACTATACATACGACATTTATGTAGTTTTAAATATCATTTACGGTTTATTAAGTATTGTAATGTAATGACAATCTTATGTGGAGATCATGATATTATTGAGATCTTTGATCGATGATGATTGAAGAAGATTACAATGGAATAATTGGTTGGGCGGTGTAGGGACCGCAACAAATGTTGAATAATATAGAAGCCAATAATACATCATCATCCTCATATTATATGACTTCGATCAACTTTATTTATTTATTTATTAAACGGAGGTCACTCAGGATGAAACAACCATGGTCGAGAAAAAGAAATTTCCAATTACTTGTTGCAAATATGTGGTAAAAAGAAAAGGAACATATTTAAAATCCGGTCACAAGAAATGAAGAAATGAAGAAAAAAAGAAATCACAAGTCTCAGTCGCGAATAAAAATAAATAAATTATGAATTAAAATCAATTATAATAACTTATTATCATTTGGGGCTACCTATAGTGAATTATAGTTGTTTATGTTAAATTATCGTTGTTTAACATCTTAAGTGTCTGACAATTTACTAGAGTAAATGGTGTTTGTTTAGAGATAACGATGACTACCAATGCGATTGTTGCTATTTAAGAGGAGTCGTCCTATGATTTTTTAAAGTAGAGGTAATGAGTTGGAGTCTTATTAGGTGTAATATGCTTCAAGTAGACTAAATGTTTTACCACAGTGGGTGTTTGGGTGACGGGTTTCCTTTGGAATGATGGGCGAGCCAGGTCACTAACAATGTCTGTGTTCGTGGGCGTGGGTGGCCTTTCGGCAATGGATTTACCCGAGTACCGAGCTTAAAAGTTGGTCGTCGGTCGTTAAAAAAAATAAAATAATACGATTGTTAAAAGTGCCAGTTACAATCCTGTGACTACAGTGCCGCCCATTATATGGTCGTAAAAATGGATTGTCAGTTGTCACCAGACTCAAAAACAACAATGACAAACTAGTCGGAATAATGCGACGGCTAGTCCGTTAGCAAACTCCATTATAATTTTGGTTGCAAAATAAGATTAGTTATGAAGATATTTGTGACTGACTTTTTAGATGCAAACGGCCATTGGCGATTGTTTTGCAACCCAACGTTGGTTGCAGTTACCATGCCATGTTTTGTAGTCGTGGGAGATAAAAAAATTATCAATACAAAAAAACATTCTTTACATTATATGTCTTTACAAGTTTCATCCTTTATAATCACAAATCACGCTAGACATCTTCAAACTAATATATTACTCTATAATTAATTGCCATGAAAAATGAATAGCATAGGTTTGAGTATTTAGAGTTTAACCACAATAGTTTTAAGTAGTTTCACTTTTAGTGCATAACTTTTAGTTATTTAACTTTGGCCACTAATGTTTAGTATCTTAGAGTTTGGTTATTATAATTAATTTCTATAACAAATGAATAATATAGTTTTGAGTTTTAGATTTTAACCATGATAGTTTTAAGTAGTACCACTTTTAACAATAAATTATAATTATTTAACATTGGGTACTAAAGTTTAGTATCTTAAAGTTTGGCTATAAAATTGTTTAAAATAAAGTTATATGATTTTGAGTTTGGCCACTAAAGTTTATTACTTTGAGTTTCTTCACCAAGCTTCAAATTTTTGGTTTGACTAGCTAGATAGATGACAACCAAAGCAACGCGTCATTCGTGTGGAAAAATTGATTGGACTCCCATCGTGTTGGGCATTACTTTGACTATTAAAGTTTAGGATCTTAGTGTTTCATCACTTAATTATTTATAGTAAAGTTCTTTTTTAAGTTTGGCTACTAATGTTTAGTGTTTCTGAGTTTCACAAACTTGGATTTTATGGTTTTGGACAAACCGGACATATAACGATCAAAGTAACGCAGCGTTGTATGTGAAAAAATTGACTAGACTCCCGTCGTATAGTATGGTGATAATGATAGTCGTTGCAACGTGTTTGTCATCTGCGTTATGATATTCGGCATATGACCAAAATTTTCTTGCAACGCACGAGGAAAAATTCTAGTTTATAAAAATTTTCGTCTTTTATCCTAACTCTCGTTAAAAATTTCAATTACTTTTTGGAAAATGACAATTATACCCTATAAAGGGCGAAAACTATAGTTTTCATAATTGGTTTCTTTTTCTATTCGTTTGATTTTTTCTTCCTTTTGCATATCTTTTTCTTTTTATACTTTTTATCATTTTATTTTGCAAGTTATTTCAAAATTAATTAATTAGTTAATCAATTTATTTTTCATAAAATATTTATTTAAAGATATATTTTTATTTTACTATATTTTATTTTCGTTTGTTTAGTTTAGTCAATTACTTTTCTTATATTTTTAATTTTTAAAATATATTGAATACTTATTTTAAAGTGTAAAATGACTGAGTTGAGTACAAGCTCACCTAAGCTTGATCTTGAGTCATTAATATTTTTCATTTCTTAATATTATATACTAGTGCTACACATGAGTAAAAAGTTTATTCTAACATAATTGTTTACATGGATACAACATGCATACATATATAGTAGAGTTAAATTAAATTACAAACCAAAAAAATTTACGTAAACTTACGAAAAGCAAGCAAGATCGTTATTATTATTATTGTAGTAGTAACATTATTACACATATATAATATTATGTTTTTTTATATATGCTCAAATTCACATGCGTTTTTTTTAACTAACACATGTGTAAATCATAACTCGCACACATGTTTACAATGTGTAAGTTACAAAATATATATACATCTAATTTTAGTTTCTGTAAGTTACACTTTATATGTGTTAGTTTTTTAACGTACGTGAATTTGCATATATATATATAAAGAACATAATGTTGTTTTTGTGTAACAGTAATATTCATACAACAAAAATAATAATTTGACTTCATCTTAACTTGCTTTCGTAAGTTTGCGTAAACTTTTTACAAGTTGGTTTACGTAAACTTTTCTCAATTTATCCGGATTTACATTTGTACAATTTGTCATATGTATGTATGTATCTACGTACATATGTATATATGAGGATTGTATATAAATCTTTAGTTAAGTAATTATAAGTTGGCAAAAGTTATATTCCTAAAATTAAACATGTGGAATTCAGATTTTGAATTAAAATTTTTTTTTGATGACTACCATCAAGCAATTTCTACTACTTTCTCTTAAATGCGAATTCATCTTGATTGGTCACTCAATGGTTCATGATAATGATTCATATATGTGAAGATTAAGTATGAGTATTATTCGATTGAAAAATTCAAGTGAAACATTAAATTGTTTCAATATGAAAGTGATACACACGAATTCTAGATTATTTAGATTTTATCAACGTATTGTATACACCTTGAATTCTTACTTATAAGTTATAAAATCCTTTTAAATTTGTGCACCCATGTACATAACAAAATGTTACCTATTTCCTCATTTCAAGACTATTACTGTAATGTCGACGTCTTGTTTATCATAACTTCATGCTGAAAAGATGTTAAATGTGTTTTTGAAGGAAAAAGTGTTTCTTTTTGTGCAAGTTAGTTGATGATATATTATGGCTTTAGCTATATAATTTGTTATTTCAGTTTACAACTTTAAATTATAACCATTTCTTTTGCATTTTGTTATGTTTCTATGTAATATTATGGAATATATTTATAAATTCTGTTAATAATATAGAATTTTATAAGTATATAAAGGTATAAAAAGATTATGATATTGCAGTTTATTACGTTTATAACTTGTTATATGTTTATTTTCATTACACTAAAAAGGCATATATTATATTGCAGATAATTATCTATCTATATAATAACAAGCTCTTGGCAACATTAAAATTTAAGGTTTTGATGTTTTAATCACATTAGTTTAGTTGACCCCTTATTTAATTTATCTTTTAAACTTAAGTTAAAATTCTTTTGTTTTAATCACAAATTTTCATCTCTCACGATGGCCGCTACCGATCAGAAGAAGGAATCATCAAGTTTAGTTAACAAATAGAGTTCACGTTGTGTAAGTTCGAGACCTAGCCTTGCTATTTTTTTAACATCTTTTTTCTTTTTTTTCTTTTCAAAAACCCTTTTGTTTTTTTACCATTTTGTTAATGTTATTTATTTCTTTCCATTCCTAATGCATTGGAATTTCGCGTCGGAGTGATAGTCGTCATAATATGTTTTTATATTTACGTTTTGACATCCGTGTCCATGGTGTAATTTCTCGCGCAACGCACATGTTGAAATAATTCTAGTATATTAAAAAATAAAAAGCAACATACCTTAGTGCTACAGTGATTTTTGATGGTTTTATTTTTTTAGCACAAAAGATGTTTTCTGTTGAAATGTTATTTTTTGATCCTCTATTTTTTATAAAATATAGAACAAAAATTGGTTTTATATGATTTTATAAATCCATTGTTTTTAGCAATCTTAGTTAAAAAAAATTTAAGCATTATTATCGTGACAAACTAAACCGATTATGAGTTAAAAACATCATTGACAGAAACCGGTTTTGATATTCGTTTTATAGTTTTCGGCAAGTCGAAAAAATAACAACCAAACTCATACCGCGTAGCTAGAGGGAAAGACGATCAAACTTCCACTACGTATCACAGAAAAAAAAACTAGTTGGTCATGAAATACTAATGCAAAAAGTAAGATACAGGGAAAAAACATAAAAACGAATGCATTATTGAGATCTGCTATTAAAAATAGAAGATACTTAAAGTTAGGTGAGAGTAACCTAAGGGTGGTGGGTGTGTTTCTAAAACCTACCCAAAACTGCTTAAAGAAATAATGTGGGCAAGCTTACTTTTTCTCAAAAGTATCCATTAGAGGTGACACTCATCCTTTTCCGAAATTACCTAAGCTATTCTTTTTATTATACTATCAAACTAAAAAATAATTTTTATATTGCAATAAAATACAAAAAATTAAAGTAGAGAGGGTCCGTATCATCAAATAAATCAGAGCTAGATGATAAATGATGCTTTAGATTACGTTTCATTTTCTTGAGTAGAAGAAATATATATACTTGTAAAAATGAGCGAGTTGTTTGTTAATAATTAGGATTAAAACAATATATATATATATATATACATATATATAATTTGTAACGGTCAAATGACCACTGAATTAATGGTAAAAAATGGTGGCATGCAATGCCTTCATCTTCGGCTTCTAGTATCCGTTGGTGAACCGAAGGAAACTACTCGTATTGGTTGCAAAAGTGTTCCCGTGAGTACTTAATGAGTATCAAGGGGCTCGGTTTGTACCCCCACCATCCTACGAACAAGTTTCTAGTATTATGTAGAAAACAAAAAACAAAACTTGTATCAAAGAAATCCTAATAGATCACTATTGGTCTAGTATGTTTAAATACATAAATCTAATAACTAAGGGTGGGGGCATCAATGTCGTGAACCCACAGCAAGACCCGGTGTCGTATGGCAACACCGCTGTTGGTCCGTCGTGCCATTTGTCTGCCTCACGGCATTCCCACACTTGGTGCTTCTTCCCCTTTTTGAACGTTGCAAAGAGTCATTAGGCTCCCCCATACCCCCAAAAACACGGTGGGAGCATCCACTCCAAATGGTGTGATGTGACATGATAATGTGTGATTGGTAAGTATTTAATGTAGTGTAATGTGTATGATGTGGGCATCTCTCGCACCTTAATAATCGTATAACCTTAATTACCATGATAATGTGAAAAAAAACATTTGTTACGCAGAGGAAGTATATTCTTTCTATTTTTCACAAATTAATCAGTAATCATTTTAAATCTTCTTACTCTAATAAAAGAGTAGATGGAAGTGCCACATGTTATCACCATAATCTTTCTCACCAAAATTTTTCCGCATCTCTCTCCTATTAAATAATTAACTTAATTACTAATAACATTATTTTAATCCTTTTTAATATTTAATAAATTAAGAAATAAATCTATTTATTAAGTTTATTTCTAAAGAAATTAATACTTTTAAAAAGTCAAATTTTTAAAAATAAAATTAAGCAAATTTGGGAGCTGCAATAAGAAGTTTTTTAAAAAAATGTATTTTTAATACGGTTTGTTTTAAAACAAAATGTTTATTTAAAAAATAAAAAAAATATTTTAAAAAATTGATATCATTGTTTTATTATTTATAGTCATTTCTCATATGTAATTTAAGTTATATTCTATCTTAAAATGTTATTTTATAATTAAGAAATTTATTATATTATTAATTATTTATTCAACCCGTATAATATACGAATTTACTAAAATTAGTTTGTTAAATATACTAAAACCCTTGCAACTTAGTCGAATGTGATTTGCTTGCTCCCAAATTCCTTCACGTCTACATAATCCTACTCTCTCCCTCATTTTCTATAACTTCACCTAAACTTCTTTTTTCTGGGGCATATAATTGTGCTTCTGCCTTCTTGTTGATCCTCTTCAAATGTTTATCTAGGGTTTACTTTTGCTCCTGATCCAAAGAAACCATCTTAAAAGTCATCAATAGCTGCAATTTAGCTATAATTGTAGCTACCCTTTGGATTTCGAAGTATATATGCATCCATCAGGTAATCAACTCAAAGAGTTCATGAGATCTTACACTACTAATACACTAGCTAGCTTGGGCAACAAAGGTTCCATGATCCTTTAGCTATAATTCTATTGTTCTTTACACAAGAAACCCTTTTTTACTTTCTTAAATTGTTAAACACATTTATACCTCAAGAAAATCAACCAACCAAACCCTAAAACATCAGTCAAGTATCATTCAAAGATAAATTTGAAACAAAAGTAGTCTTCCTTCTTGATTTTGCTCCATGAGGTTCTTGATTTACTTTTGGTTTTGCTTGTTCATGCTTGTAGATCTAGCTAGTTAGTAGGTTTCCATAGATTCTGTAGTTTTTTTCTTTAATGTTGACTTTGATCTAAAATGGTGTATGACAACTTTCTTCTTTGTGACTTTAGTGTCTTTGAATCTGGTTGGGTGATGAGTATGTCTTTGAAAATCTTTCTGTGCGTGTATTCACACACTTACAAAGGAATCTGTTAGTGCAGCTTTTCATGAGTATAGAAGGGACAAAATTTGGGAGGATCCATATACATAGAGAATTATCACAAACTTTTAGTAAACAACAAAGAAGGTGAGGACTGATGTTTGTAGTTTAATCTTTCATCATGTTACTATAAAATCTTGAAGTAGTTCTAGCAATGAAAACTTGAATAACCCTTAAAACTAAAAAACTCTAGTCCACTTTAAGCTGATCTTTAGTCGAACGGATCTAAGACTTTCTAGGTAAACATTTGAACCCAATCACAACACAAAAGGTTTGAGCTTGAAGCTAGAAAGTCCAAGAATTCAAAGTTGGTTTTTGATTTTGGAGAAAATTTTATGTTTAAATTTCTAAGACTGAATTGAAGGTGAGATGGGTTTTCTGTTTATATTTCCATCCGGTCTTGCCATGATCATGATATATAAAATTGCGTGCTAATTAGAAACAGTTTGCTGACATAACTAGTGATATGTGTCTCATCTGATTTTGATGTATAAGTTTACTTTCATGTCACAATTAATTTAAGAAAGAATCCTACTATATTTACACCACTGAAACCTCATATGTCTCGTCAATCCTTCTAACATTTGAACATGTGTTTTTGTATCGGCTACTCTAGTTAAATGATTATGTAACACCTTTTTGGACGTGTTCTCTTGTGCGTTCTATTAAATTTAAACGGCTGTTTTAGACATTAAACAGACGGATATGTGTGCGAATAGATGTTAGTGGGGTGTGTATAGCTTGTGTTTTGTTCTTGATATAGTCTGGCTTTGATATTTAAGTAGTGCCTTAGCTTAATTTCTCTACATATACTTGAATGATTCTTGATTTGATCTAATCTTAGATTAGGGAAATATGATTAACTTAATTAATTTTTCAATATGTAGACTCACAGCACATAAACATATGGCTTCTTCCATCCATCCTAATGCTCCCTGTGCAGCCTGCAAGTTCTTAAGAAGAAAATGCATCCAAGGATGTGCATTCTCACCATATTTCCCACCCGAAGATCCAATAAAATTCGCAAACGTCCACAAAATATTCGGGGCAAGCAACGTTAGCAAACTACTTAATGAAATCTCACCTCATCAAAGAGAAGATGCTGTCAACTCTCTAGCCTATGAGGCCGAGGCACGCCTAAAAGACCCCGTTTATGGCTGTGTTGGTGCAATTTCTGTACTTCAAAGACAAGTTCTTCGACTACAAAAGGAACTAGATGCAACTAATGCAGATCTTATTCGGTTTTCAAGCGACCAAAATACATTGATGATGCTGCAAAGTTCAGGGAATCCTCTACAAAATCCTCATGTGTTGCCTACTAATTATGGTGATTATAATTAAGGGAAGAAGAGATAAGACAAGATCATGGTAGGTGATATTGTATGTGATCATATATATATATATATTAAAGACCCTTTTGTGATTTGTCTTAGTTAATACTATCTTACGTTGTACCTTAAAATCCCTAGTTGGATTCTCTTAATTACTTCGGTTTTTTGTATAATTTGAATAATTGAGTAGCCACTTGTAAACCTATAATATTATCAATGGCGTTTCTGTGCATACTAAACGTTTATGAGATATTAAAGTATCAAATATATGTGTTCAACAAACTCAATAATAAACGTCATCCTTAACAATTTACACTACCAGAATTTCCCATGTGAATTTAAGTAGAAAATGTGTAAAATTAATAATATTCATAGGAAATACTTTTCTAGTAATCGCACATAATATAATAGGACTAGGTTAATATCCCGTGTATTACACGAGTGAATAAATAAAATAATAAATAATTAGTAATAAAAATTTATAAATTATAAAACCATGTTTGAATATAAAAATATGATTATAATTGCATATGAATAGTTATTTCAAGTAAATAAATAATAGATAGGTTATAGATAGATAGATAGATATATAGATAAATATATAGTCTAGATACTCATTTATTAAACGAATTATAGTTAATAATAAACACGAAAAGTTACAGTACGATATATTAATATAAGATAAAATTATACATACGTACTTGTTTATACTATTTTTAATTCTCTTATCTAAATAGTTTCATTTTTAAATATTTATTTTTAGATTTTCTTACAAAAATTTATTGTTTATAAAAATCTTGTTTATTAAAAACTCAAGCTTCTAATTATCCAGGTTAGAAAATTCCATATTTTTTATAATTATTTTAAAAAATGACCGATTTAAAATATTTTGTTTCAAAAGGTTCAATGTTTTAGAAAATATATGAATCTTAATTTTCTTTTTCTTAATAATTTAAAAAAAATATAGGTTGATTTTAAAAAATGTAGACGAGAGAGAAAATGTATCAATTGACCAAATTAATTTTTATAAAAAAAAATTATTTGAGTGTTTAAATTACTTCTTTTTAGAAGGAAAATAAAATAAGAATGTCTGGAAGAATAATAAATGCCAAAAAATAATTTAAAAAATAACAATTGAAAAATGAAGCATTATTTTATTAGTATATAGATACATAATGCATAGCATGGCAAAGGGGTTAATATGCGCATGGTGGGCCAATGTCCAAGTTTCCCTAATATATATAATATTCTGTTTTTTTTCTTAAACAATACTTTATTTTGAGGTCTTTTAGATTATTTCTAATCAATTTAAACTTAAGTGGTATCCAAAAACCTTTTTTTGGCTACCAACTAAAACAACCATAGTATCCTATTTTGATGTAAATCTACAAGTCGATATGTTATTTTCTTCCATCAAAAGTCAGTTAAGTAGGACTTTCAGTGGATTAATATAAATTTGGTTGGAATAGTATTTAAAAGTATGTTCTTTTTCCTCTAAAACAATACATTTTGTCGTGTTTTAAACTAGGGTTTCTTTTGTTGGTCATATATATCAAATTAATAGAATATATATTAGTTATATTTAGATAAAATATATAGTTAGACTTGTTATAAATGTACATTTTATAAATACAATTATTATAATTGGGAGTTATAATTAGATTAAGTTTATTCGTAATCATTTTTATTATACTTTTATATATATAAATTTTTTTTGAACAATTACACCTAGAATTTTCTAGACTAAATTTGTCTTGGACAAAGTTAGAACTCACAAAATTATGATTATGAAACTCACTTCTTACCATTCTTACCATTAAACGTACCCTAACCAGCCCCCACTTTTATACACTTTTCTATATGTTTGATCAATAATAATACATAATACATAACAAAGTTTTCATTCCCTTTCTAGTGAATATTGATTGGTCGTGGACCCTTTTCCCCTCCCCTCTCTTTTGAGTTTATGACTTATGACAATTTTCTTTCTATCTTTTCATTATCATCTAGCCTTGGGGACGCATTGTACAACCATATTGATTAAATTTTATTTAATTATTTTTATCTACATGTCAGACACTCAATCATTAATTTTAAAAATAAAACGATTTAAATTAAAAGTCGATTCTAAATTTCAAAAAATTGAAAAAAATTATCAAATCAAACACCCAACATGAACTTTAACTTCCGGAACAAATTTGAATCTACGTACCAACAATCGTGAATTTAAAAATGGTAGTAACAAGAACTGAATAGAGATAAAGAATGAAGATGAATAATCAAAAGATCAAAATAGAGATTAAGGATCTATTACAAGCATAACAAAAGAATGTCATCATCTTTAAAATTAGATTTTATTTAAATTTAGGTTACGTGTAGCTAAACATTGAATTAAAATCAATGTTTAACTTGAAAGAGCTTGTTAGATATATTAGTTATAATAAAAAAGATTATATTTATTAGGGTTTATTTGGTAGATTATATTTATTGTCATGTTACATTGTGACAATAGTGACGGCTTGTTGATGCTAGGGTCCAGCAATTCATTCGCGTGCATTGGAGACAAATCTAACAATTGATTAATGGCTTGATGTAAAGGATGATATTTTATTATACAATAGGCATTAGTGATGACACCAATCGACTGATTCTTTGTAGTGAGTTGATAATAATAAATAATATCTCAAGAAACTTTTATTATTCTCTAGGTTTTTCGTTATTATCTATTGCATCTTTACTCTCTTTCTATGCTTTAATAACTATAGCATTTCCTCTAATGACTCAGCTGTACTCGCATTTAAATAATAGAACTTCAAGTGTTCCCAAACAAATCAGCTATAATCGATCTTTGTATTTGCACATGGGTAGCTAGTCACACTTTTTAGGGTTGAGGATTGGTGCCATTTGCACTAAAAAAGAACATTAAAAAACAACAAAAAGAAGAGTATAATACTTGAGAACTTATATATATATAATGCAATGGGATAAATTTTGCAGCTTTAGGAGCATCTTCCCATTTAATTAATAGATGCATCATTGTCTCTGATGAGGGAGTAGCACTACGATCAAGTCATAACTGGACAACGAACATGCGTTAATGATGGGTTAATCATCAAAGTGACCTACTTAATTTGAAAGAAACACTATATATATGTATAAAACAAAGTAACATTGTTCTTTTTATCTTTTCTCATAAACTAACCATTAAATATTTCAAGACCTACCACTTAATTGTGTGTATAGTGATGCTACTACCAAACTCAAATCCACTTGCAACAAAACAGAAACCACATTAAGGAAATCATGATCTGAGAAACCAACAAACACAAAGTAATACATTGCCCTTTATATCTAAGGGATAAAACCCGAAATTTGTGGGTTATGCGTACAACTAATAAGAACTTGAAACACAACTATGACGAGTGTCGATGATCTTAGCGTTATCAGTGTGATTGTATTTTAGTTAGATTCACTTAGGATCAAAGAAATATGAGATAAAAAAATGTAAAAAGTTAGGAAACATGTTAATTTCACGCTTATAAAAGACTATTCTCATTTCTAGCACCTTCAAACATAAGGGTTCAAAGAGGCAAAGCGCACTAGACCTCGGTGTTTCAAGAAAGCATCGCCTCTGGTGGTGTCCGAAGGACAATGACCCTAGTGGGATTGAGATGCTTGGGATTGAGATACCTGGCCAACACAAAGAGATTTTATTTTGAGATGCTTGTCACACACTAAGAGTTATTTTGAAATCACATGATTAATACAACTGGAAAATTGTTATTTTAGGAAATTAATAATTGCCAATGATCTTTTTGTCTAGCTAGTGGTTCAAGACGGAGATATGAGGTTTTATTTTTTTTAGAGGTCTAAAATTTAAACCTTGATATTAATAAATTATTACTAACTAGTCTAACTTGATATTACTAACTTTTAACTATAAACTTGTCGTTTAAAAAAAGTAGGAAATAATTATTGGTGGTAACTAAGCTTTAGTGACAACTTTTGGGATAAACTTTTGACATGGTGAGATGTACCAAAACTTTTATAAGATAGGCTTCTTATATTAGGTTTTTGTTATAAGATATATACTTTTTGAAGAAATCAAAATTGGAAACTTATTAGTTTGGTGACTTTTGATATACAACCTAAGTTGAAGGGCCATGTTCATATATTTAAAATCAAATTGAAACATTGTATTTGAGTCTCAAAGAAAAAAGAAAAGTAAAACTCGTAGAGACTATGTATGTGTTGATATGAGAGAAAAAACAAAAAAAAAAGAGAAATTTTTTATTCGACTATTCGAGTTAAAGATAAATAAAAAATTTAAAGCATGTGAGACTTCAAAACATAATCTTTAGTGTGTCAAATTAAGATCATTGATGTGTATCGTCATTTTCTTTTTCTTCTATCCATGAACTTTAAAGCTTGGATATGGTCATATGGGTATGGTTGATGGTGATTTTTGTATTGTTTGGTCTTATTTATTTTCTACCTCAAATAATTCTCACTTTATGTTTATAGGTGGATGGAAATCATCAATTCAGTTATTTAAATTGATTGTTGTAATCAAATTTAGGATTTTGACACATTATGGTTTTTTTAGAAAATTTGTTAAGATGAGTTTTTAACAAAATGGTAAATGATTTTTTTGTTTTGAACTTTAGAAATACATAAATGTAAATAACTTTTAATATAAGTACATATATGTTATTTATTATGTTTGAATTCTTCTATGTGAGACTTTCAAAATGAATCAAATAGTGTATAAAACTTAACCAAAATAAATGATATATTAATACTTAAAGTTAGATGTTTAATTGTCAAATTCATTCAATATGATTAATTGGTGGAATCTTTTTTCATATAGAAGGAATGATAAAACCTAAAGTAATATATAAGTAGCTAGAAGCTTCATTTACTAATGTAACGTTTTGATGTTGCATTTTGTACTTCACACATTGTTGTTAAGTTTACCATTTATAAAACGGTTTTTTATTAGACTGATTTTTATTAGAATATAAATGTTAAGGGTTTAGTAAATATACACCACCTCTTCCGTTTAATTCACTTCTTGTAGCCAATTTTGAACTTTTTATATAAGTAATTTCTCCCATTATATACTAAAAGATAACAACGATTCTTTTGATTTGATGTTTATATAATGGTAAGATAAAAATCCAGAATACTTGTTTGTAAACATTTATATTAAAAACGTTAGTTTATAGCCACCTATTTTTTATACCCTTAAAACAATTATAAAATGAGGTTGACTTTTAGGAAGTGATATGCTTATTAATTAGTTGATGTATGCTAACATTATAAGGTTGACGACTTTTAGGAAGTCAAGTAATTAAAAGTGGAGGATCAACAAGTGAAAACTTAAAACTGCCTTTACATTTACTTTTTATTTGAATTCTTTATGTGGTGTTTTTTTATCTTATAAGTTCATGGTTTTTTCTTGTGTAGACTATAGGTTATGTTCATGGTTTACATTTATTTTTGGAGTTCATGTGTTTTTTTGTGTAGATCACAGGTTATGTATATGATTTACATTTATTTTTGGAGTTCATATGATGAGATCAACAATCCTATTTATGTATACGAGATCATTTAAATGTGTTGACTTAAGCTTATAATGCTATGACTACTTATAAGTATACTTGTATGGTTTTAACTAAAATGATAAGTTAAGGTTTTAATAGACTGCATCTTTACATCCTATTAGTATGTTTGCATGTTTGTATCTTTTATCTTTTTACTAATTATTATATATGTGTTTATTATTATTTTAGATTCTAGCTTTGAAAATTCAAATTCAAGATTTCCAAGGTTTGATTTCAAGCTTAATGTGAAGCTGATAGGAAAACATTATATTGTGCACCCAAGTTAAACGTCAAGCCAATTGGAAAACACGAAGGATAAGCAAAGTGATATTATTTTAGATACCATAGAATAGTAGTAATTGTTCATATTTGTTTAGACTCACATGTTAGATATGTAGTTTACAATTAAACTTTGTTTGTAATGTATAATTTTTTTATAACGGGTTATTGTATTTGTGATTTCAACTTGATTTGTTATTGTTGTTTCTTAAATAGATTTTTAGATATTTTAGTTGAAAAAAAAATAGAAGTTTATTTAGATTATTTAAATGTAAAACTAAAATAATAATAATACAATGTCACAATTGTGTGGCAAATTATAGAAACATAGTGCGTCGCAAATGTGTTACAAATATAAAATCTAATAAAAATATTGAATGTCACAAATACGTCACGAATTAAAAAATTTATAAAAATATTGAGTGTCGCAAATGCGTGGCAAACTAATAATTAATTAAAAAAATAAGTAACTTTATTTATATTAATAAAATTTTAAATTTTGTTTTTAATAAATTTAATAATTATAGTTTGTGTCGCAAATGTGTAGGAAATTTTGCAACACCGGTTTGTGTTGCTAATTGGTCACAAATGGTGTAGCAAATGCGTAGCAAATGATTTGTGACGAGGGTTTTTGCTACTCAAAATATGCGTCGCAATTGCGTCGGGAATGCCTGTTTGCTACGCATTTGCATCACATACGTGCGTAGCAATTTATCAAGTTTTCTAGTAGAGCTTCACGAGTTATTGTTTAACTATTACGGTATGTTATTGTAATATTATGATATTATTATGTTTATTGCTAAAACATTTGTTTTCATTTAAAAAAGATTAGTTTGTGTAATATAAATCGTTAGAGCCTAGAGAACTTTTTTTCCGGCTCGTTCAGTGCATTAAAATTTTAGTATCAGCAAAACATATTTTTCTTAGCTTTTACACGGAGAGTGCCATGCATATTTCTTAAATAGATTATGATCAATGTATTTCTTTTGACTTGTGTTATTCAAAATCGTCTCAATACCCACTGGTTATAAAACTAAATCGAATCTATGAAAGTTTTTGTTACTTAAAAAAACACAAGATTACCAAACACTGTAGTAGACAAAAGCGAAACCTGCAGTTCATGCAAAAACCTCATGAATATCCACGTCATCACACACCTGTCATCATCACCCGTCCCGGCCCCCCTTCACATTTAAGCCACCATTTCCTCCACCTCAACCACCACATCACCACCACCACCACTTACAACCGTCAACACTTCACCACCCAACCCCACCACCGTCACCAACCCCCATCAACCACCAACACAATGACCATCATGGCCCTACTTCCGGTGGGCTGAGCTCGCTGTGGTATTTGGTCAACATTGTAATTAGGCGGTCAACGGTGTCGGTGGAGAATGTTAAGGAGGCGATAGAGGATGTGGGTCAGATGATTCAACACACGGCTCGTGAAATGCATAGGGTCAGGTTGGTGGGATAGAAGGGGGCAAAGGTGGTGATGGGAGTGCGGAATAATAATGTTGATCATGTGGACTGTGGATTGTGGAGTGTGAGTTTATAAGTGGTATTTTTAAGGTTGGTTGGTTTGTTTGTTTGTAGCATTTAGTCCCATAGAATGCAACGGATGTGATTTGTATGTCTTATCAATGGTTCGGGAATCGAGTCAGTTTGTTCAAGTTTACCGAACATGATGAGACCCGGTTTCGAACTTGAACGCCTTCCGAATTGAAGCGATCATTGTCCTCTTAAAAACATTTCCAAACCCACACCCAGTTTTAAAATAACCATTGTTTCGGATATCGATCCGACCAGTTGGGCCGAGAACCAGACTGTAATCCAGTTCGGTGTTTAAAATTGTTTTGGCATTGAATCGGCAGCCAGACCGGGGTCAGATCGGTTGTACGGTTTTGTATATTACTTTTTACATATATTTATTAAAATAATTATAATTTTTCCAGTTCTTATATACGGTCCAACCGGCAGAACTACTCCGACTAGCTTACCAATGAAACATTGGTTTTTATTAAAAATTACATTTCCAAACTTAAAACCATTTGGGGACATTTGGTTGGAATGGATGAAATAAAATAAAATGAAATTGAGAAACTAGTATGATTTTCAAGGTAATTAAATGTAAAACCCAAATAAATGTTTCACCTCAAATTTCATTGGTTGTGAGATTTCAAATTCTTTTTTTAGGTGGGATGATTTTGAAATCTCACAACCAAAGAAATTTGAGGTAAAACATTCCCTTGGGTTTTACATTTCATTACATAGTTAAACATAATTCTACTTGAAAATTATACGAGTTTCTCAATTCCATTTAATTTCATTCCATTCCTTCCAACCAAACGCCCCCTTATTTTTCAACGCACATCCGACTGGGATTTGACAGGACCACTAGTTGATCTACCCCAACTCTTTTTATAAAGAACAATCCATTTCGGATCGGTTCGGTGGTCAGACCAGGAACCAGGTCTAACCAGATTTTTTATATTTATTTTTCCAAATTTTTTTGGATGTTAATGTAACGGATGAGTCGAATAATGAATTGGAGTGGGGGACATGATATTATTGTTAAGTTTTATATTACTATAAAATACATATATAACATACTTATATTGTATTATATATTAATTATATAATTTATACATATATATAATATAAATCACTCCGTCCGACCAGTCGACCAGTTGGTGATTGGCTTATTTTTCAATCCAGGTCTATAAACATTGCCAAAAATCATTTCTATAAAAATTGGTTTTTATTGTAGTTGAGCGGAATAAGGAGCGGTTCAACCAAAAACAGATTCAAACCCATGGCAAAAGACACGATTTGAAACCTCTACTAAATCCTAAGAGTTGGTGAATTATTATAATTTTATCTCTTTTGAATGAGATTAAGGCAAGGCAAAGTTAAGATGAACAAAAAAATGGAAACAAGCTATGGCTTTTAAGACAAATCTTTTTTATATTCATAAAAGCCATAAGTTTAATCTGACATCTTAAAGAGCTTGTATCCCGATCACATTCTAAGAAAGTTACAAAGTTTAGCAAATCTTATCTAATATGTTTATCTCAAGTTAGTTCATCTACTCCGCTTCCCCTCTTGTGTAAGGTGTTTATGGTTTTAACTTGAGTTGTCATTCACTCATTTGTGTTTTTCTTCACGTGCCCGTTATTTTAGGAGTGCCCGTATTTTAGGAGGCTGTTTGGTTCATGGAGTTCAAGGGAATTGAAAATAAAATTAGAAAAATTTCTATCAAAAAGCATGTTTGATTGGCACATGAAGAAATTGGAATTGAAAACATTCCAACAACCAAAGAAATTTCACATTAAACATGAAAAAGAAAAAAAATGAAAGGAAAATAAAAGCTAAAATCAATCCTTTCAAAATGAAAGAAAATGAAGAGAAAAAAAAAAGAAAGAAGAGAAGTGAAAAGAAAAAAAAGGAAGAGAAATGAATAAAAAAATGTTTCCTTTCGTTAATTCCAAACACCAATTATATTATTAATGGAATTAATTCCAATTCTTACAATTCATATTCTTTGTTACATTCCAATTCCTTTAAAAAATTTATGTAAACCAAACACACTTTTAATCTCTTCTCGTCTTATCTATGATACATGTTACCTTCCATTTTTTCCAAAAAACTTCACTCTTTATTCTATCCATCTTTTTAAGTCTACACATCCATATCTCTGCTACCTTCACCTTTCATGCTTGTGTCTTTTTAACATAGAATCACAATCCTATAAGATTTTCCCTTTAAATCTGTTAGGAACCTCTGGCCATATAACTGTCTCGTGGATGCACTCCGCTTGCATCAATACTTGAAATTGTTTGTCTGTGGACCACATGCCTTTAGTATTTATTTGGGTTTCCTTTTTGTTGTTTGCCCTACTAAAGTTACAATAGAGGTGCGCGGTTTTAGAGTGACTTACTTTTAAACATCTACGTTCTAAGGCTTCTTGTTACTCATGTAGTTTCATAGCCATACTCAGATTACTCTCCACTATTAACACAATGTAATTGTCAAAAAGCATGCATCAAAGGATAGTTTCCTGATTCATTTAGATAGCTTATCTAAAGTTATTACAAAAAGAACTAGGCTAACGCGGATCCTTGGTGAAGACCACATCCACCTAAAAGTAGTTTATATCCGTCGCCATCATACTAACGCTTATTTTAGCCCCTTCACACACATCCTTGATTACATGTATGCATATTTCATGTACCCTTCTTCTTTCAAGACTATTCAAAATCACTTGACATGATACGATGTCGTATGCCTTTTCAAGGTCCATGAACATCACATGCAAGTATTACTTCTTCTCTATGAATTGTCTCTATATTAGACCGTTGTGAGATAAAACCAAATTGGTTGATTATAACCTGGGTTTCCCCGTTTAATTCTAGTCTTACTTGCCATTTTTCACAGTTTCATTTTAGAAGATTACATGTCTCATTGTTCTCATAGAGAAAAACTCCATTGATCTAGAAATTTTCTGGTCTTGAATATAATGTTAAACAAATTCATTTACCAAATAACTCCCCCTTCCCGTAAACACTCTGACGCCTTAACATGGGTATGTTATCCTAGCCCACTGTTATAACTATTCTCATCTTTCTAAGGGTCATTTTCCATATCTTCATGAGTGATATAAACTAAGATAATGGTTGCTATCTCGTAGTTCTCATTGGGTAGTGAGGCGCTCGCTTTTATCTTGTTTGTATATATACTACAATTGAAAATGTTATGGAAATATGTTTGTCATGTTGATTTGATGTCACGCACCTTTATCATAAGGTGCACATCCTTTGCTTCCACAATTTTATGACTATTAGATACATCTCACTCACGTTAAGAAATCTTGAATATGTCATGCTCATACACCTAAGTTTCTAGTTGCTTATACATCTTCTTATAGGCATTGTTATATGCCTAAGGCACTAGATTTTATGCTTTTCATTTTGCCTCTTTTTATCTCTCCCTCAATCCGACGTGAACCTTCTCGTCAATGCATCTCAATAACTCCTTAAAACAATATTGCTTGTACCTTATCTTGCTTTGTAATCCCTATCCAACCACCAGGACTTCTTATGCCATGTAACATCTTGTATTTTTTTCGTTAATAAATGTTAACATCGTTATTTTTATAAGGACCATTGTTATCGTTTATGAAACTTATGGGTTAATTACGCTTATTTATTGGGTGTCTTTAATTCTTTTTAGTTTAGGTGTGCTTAGTAATAAATTATAATAATATTACTAATAGCAATAATAATAATAATAATAATAATAACTAAGTTAATGGTAAAGATAATAATAATAATGATTTATAAAAATTATTAAACTTAAAGATGATTAAAACTTAAAGTAATTAAGTATAAGGGTTGTTTTGTCATTTTAGAAACTTTAAAAAGAAAATTTTAAGCATAAAATGTTAAGTTGTAAAACCAAAGGGACCATTTGTGTAATTAACAAAACACCCAAACCGAACCCACCCTACACCCCGCATTTCCGGCCACACCTCCGGCCGGCCAAGTCCGGCCACCCTAAAACCATCGAATCACTTCAATTCGTAACCCCAAAACCATTCCAACTACTCCTGGACTCGAATCGAACGCGGTCTAACTACCCTAATTGTGTTTAAACACCGGTTACAAAGCCTATTCGTTCGTGTAACAGAAGCTTTTTAATTCATAGTCGTTCAAACATTAAAGCACAATAATAATCGAATTAACTTAACATAAACAATCATCTATCTATCTCTAATCGATTACAACCTTCAATTGCACCTGAAACAAACACATACATCGAATTCAATCATCACCTTCATCGTGAGGCTGCATCTAGTCAAACACCACCCTCTGGAGTTCAAGAATCAAAATTGATAGAGGGCTTTTAGTCCTGATCATCATTCGAAGCTATCTGCAAGTTTAATTTGAATTATCATTAAAGAATTGCTTGTCCATTTTACACCTACGGCTGCGGCTTATTCTTCGTTCATTCCTAGCATCATTTCAAATCCAATCGGGTAATTGAACACAACAATACAATCGATTTCACATGAGAAACAATAGCCCTAAACTTAGTTTGGTTAGTAACAATGACTTGTGGTTCAATTTGGGGCTAAACGATTCTAGGATTCTTGGGGAAATTGAGAATTATGAAAAGCTTGTTTTTAAGGTTTAAAAACCAATCTTTAAACGCGGCTGAAAGCCTTAGTTCACTGGCAAAGCGCGTGACCCTTAAACAAGAGGTCCCCGGTGCGAATCCGGGAAACCTCATGTATTTTTGGGGCCTTTTTGGCTTTCAAAATAAATGTTAAAAATTTCTAAAATATATAAAAAAATCATTTTATAAACTTTATGTATTTTAAACCATTTAAATATTTTTCTGTAATTTATTTCTAAAAGTAGCCTTATATTTTATTTAATGTTCTAAAGTTAATGATATAGTTAGTATAAATATATTTTTATAAAATTTAGACTTTAAATACTAGTTTATACAATCTATTATTTCAACCATTGGTTTTCAAGTGTTGATTAAATCGTGTTCATTTTATTTAGTTACAAAACTTTATTTAAACTTTATAAATATTACAAGATTATTATAAATATTATTCATATTACATATCTTTATATAAAATATAAATATATTGTTCTCAAGAAAATATAATTAATTTCTATTTGTTAAAAATAATTGTCAAAGCCCAAACATCAAAATGAACCCTAGTCCATGATAATTCGTTAAACTTATTATTAAACTTTAACCTTGTGAATATTTATATTTAGGTGCCTTGTGATTATTTATCTTCAAACGACGTTTATTATTATTCTTATTAGTCGTCCTACTTATACTTATTTGTCATGTGAGTTTCCTTGCCCCTTTTTACATTATTTCACACCATTTTGGGGTGAAACATGTTAATCTTATCAACATACACTTGTAAACGGTTAAATCTTGTAAAGCACTTACAATTAATACTTTCATTTGTCATGGTTATTTATGTTATTGTAAGTCTTATATGAGATACATATTTTGTTTACAATTATTAACTATTACTAGCCTGGTGACGTCTTAGATCTTTGGGCCTGACAAGCCTATTTGGTGCTAAAGCCGATGTATTGTCGGCTCCTGATGACGTATGACTTGTTCATCATGGGAACCAAATACACTTAGCCAATCTTATAAACTTGTAATCAAGTCGAGGTTTGGTTGTAACTATATGTGTTCTATAAACTTGCTAACTCATAACCTATGACATGAATTGCTACTTGTAACCTTTGATATATTCTGTATGTAAAACCCTTGGAAACTCATCCACTTTATAATTGACCTTTTAGTTTTAACATGTTACAGGAAACGCGCAAGTTTGATTGCCATCTTTGAAGCTTATTCACACCTAGGAATGAACCTAGTTAAATAAATGAATGGACTTGAATTATTTCTTATTAAGCATTGTTGATTTCTTATTTGAGGCTTATATTTGTAATGTTACATTTAAAACTTATGAATGTTATATTTGGGTTTAATAATAACGTTATGTGGCTGTGAACAATCTTAACCCTCACATCTCGATGTTTCCGTCGTCAAGGTTGGGGTGTGACATGCCAGCTTATCATTTCCTTTGACTCCGAAGTTGACATGAAAATATGAGGTAGTTATGACGAGTGTGACTAAATGAATATATGTATTGAAATTCACTGCTTGTGATGTGATAATGGTGACAATACGTGTATGGTATGTACATGTAAAATTAAAGTTAAATATGGTGCTACAGACTCTTCCATTGGCTGGTCCACGAGGGTGTTAGACGATCTTGAACTTGATTATAAGCGGATATACCCTACATCTATGCAAAAGTTGTTTCCATGAATCAAACCTGTGACATCCAAGTCACATGAAAACACCCTTATCATTGCTTAACCTGAGTCCATTGTACCACAACCGAATGTGACCTATTTTTTATATGAGTTCGTTTTCACAAGTAGGGCCGCCTCACTATCATAATGTAATTTTAATAAGATTAAAATAAAAAGCACCACTTGATGGTCTTTTGAGAAAATTCTAAACAGAATGTAAATTTTTTGTGAAAGAAGTTATTAGTTTAATATTTTAGAGAGAAAAATATGATTACATGAATAGTAAAGTAAGGAAAAATAGTTTGTATGTATTTATGTAAAATGTCATAGTTTTGATATAAAAAAGTTTAGTTTTAGCGTTGGAAGAGAAGTTTCCGACCAAATATTTTTTTCCTTCACTTCAATTGCTTTACTACAAATTTTGTAACGGTGTACATACAACAAAATGATCAATCTCCATACGCTTACTAATATGAAGTTTGGCCAATTGGAGGGTCAAGGGACCTTTCGAACCCCTTAGTTTCTCATGTCTATAAGACGACTAATGTCTAAAAGCAACCAGAAGTAAAGTTTGTGGTTTTAGGTATAAATTTGTAAGGCCATATAAAATGGTTGCCTCGCACACTGTGATGATGTTGGTGTGGAGAAAGGGTGTGGGACAACACCTCCACCTTGTTTGTGGTGCCACATAAATGGAACAAGCACAATGAATATCCCCTAAATTTGAGGTCTCTCTCAACTTAATTTTATTTGAAACGACTTGCTTCTCAATAAAAATTTTGACAAACATAAAAATAAACAAAATGATATAATGGAACAATCACAGTGAATATCCCCTAAATTTGAGGTCTCTCTCACAACTTGATTCTATTTGAAACGACTCGCTTCTCAATAAAAATTTTGACAAACACAAAAATAAACAAAATGGTATAATGGAGCAATCACAGTAAATATCCCCTAAATTTGAGGTCTCTCTCTCACAACTTGATTCTATTTGAAACGACTCGTTTTTCAATAAAAATTTTGACAAACACAAAAATAAACAAAATGATATGTTTTTTAAAACGTTGAATATTACTTTTTTTATAGAAAAATTCGATTATTTGTTAAATGTATTTGTTAATAAAATATAAAAAAGTGAAAGATCGAGTGAAAGTGAGTAGTGACCATTACAACCAAATGATCGATGTTGGCCGTGAGAACTTTGAAATTCTCCATCTTCTTCGTATCTCTTTATCTCTATCTTTTAGATTTCATATGCATTAACCCGGGTCAACCGACCCTCCAAGTTACTTATATGTATGTTTATGTCATGGACGTTGAAGTTGATGTTATTGCTTTTTATCTTTTTTTTTTCTCTCCGACCGAGTATTGTAGTTCTCAACAGGTGGTGAGTTATCATATAGACTAATGTGACATGGACCATCGGAAGTACTCAGACTATCATTCATATCGGTTGATGATGTTGTTTTTGACTTCTTAGATGATTGACTAATCACATGTACGAGCACTCATATCAGGGAACACTTTCTCAAATTTTCAAACCATAATCAATCGTTCTCCGATAATCTTCATGATATTGAGTAGCAGCCTACCATATTATCACGATTTTGTTGAAACCGCTTCTCCAGCCGTTGAGAATACTATTATGATCTTTTTAATTGCATATGACTTAGAATGGTCATCGCACAACCAACAATCCAAAATTTTTTACATCCACCCACTTTTCAACTATCAGTGTGTTTATTTCTCTCTTGCTACTCGTTACTAGAGAGGAGAGTGGTGTTCTACGTAAGCACGAGCCACACAATCCACTCGAAGGTATCTTTAACGCATCGTACTTGTTAATCGGAGTGCAAATGAAATGAAAGATCATGATGTGAGGCTAAGTTGGAACACGTTGATGTTAAAGATCATAAAATGGAAAAAAAATCAAGACAAGATATTTATATATTTATAGATTAATATTATAAAAAGATATATTTGAATTTGTTAGTTTCGTAAAATTCTGATTTTATAAACACCGGTCGAATCCCGCAGTAGCAGAAGGGGATAAGATACTTTAATCGATTGTCATCCCCCAACTCTTGTTCATCTGTAAGTCGTCTACTACCTCTTGATTCTTCAATTCTTTCGCACATGGCTGTAATTACACTCTGTTCCTCAACACTTTACTCTATCAACCACATTCACACTACCCATACCGCTACAGATAGCTCAACAACTTACAATTTACCATTAAAATACACCAAGAATCTTAGTTCCCCATGTGGGTTGAGGAAAAAATCGGTGATTGTTTGTGGGTTTGTAAGTAAAAGTTCACCTAATGCTGCAAACCCTTATAACAACATGTCCAGTGAGGAGATTACTAGGGTTCTTAAGTCGATTTCAGACCCAATTGAAGCTTTATCTTTCTTTAAATCAGCCTCTGAGCTTCCTAATCTTGTTCATAATACCGAATCTTGTAATTACATGCTTGAATTGTTGAGGGTGAATTGCAGAATAGAGGATATGGTTGTTGTATTTGATGTAATGCAAAGACAGATAATTTATAGGAATTTGGGTACTTATATGATTATTTTCAAAGGGCTTGGTGTCAAAGGTGGGATTAAACAAGCTCCATTTGCACTTACTGTAATGAGGAAGTCAGGGTTTGTGTTGAACGCGTATTCGTACAACGGGCTCATTGATTTGCTTTTGAAATCAGGGTTTTGTAAAGAGGCTTTGATGGTATATAACAGGATGTTATCAGAAGGGATTAAACCAAGTCTCAAGACTTACTCTGCACTTATGGTGGCATTGGGGAAACGTAGGGATACACGCAATGTTATGGTGTTGTTGAGGGATATGGAAGGTTTAGGACTAAAACCAAATGTGTACACTTTTACTATATGCATTAGGGTTCTTGGTAGAGCGGGGAAAATAGATGAAGCGTTTGAAGTTTTTGAAAGAATGGATAGGGAAGGTTGTGGGCCGGATGTTGTCACCTACACTGTACTAATCGACGCCCTTTGCAGTGCAGGAAAACTCGAGAGGGCTAAAGAAATGTTTGTGAAAATGAAATCTAGTAGCCATAAACCGGACCGTGTGACATACATTACTTTAATGGATAAGTTTGGTGATTGTGGAGACTTAGATGCGGTTCAATCATTTTGGATGGAAATGGAGGTGGATGGTTATGTGGCGGATGTTGTGACTTTCACTATTTATATCGATGCATTATGCAAAGTTGGAAAGATTGATGATGCGTTTGTTACCTTAAACTTGATGAAAAGTAAAGGGATTTCTCCCAATCTTCAAACATATAATACCTTAATCCGTGGGCTGTTAAGAGCTGATCGATTAGATGAGGCATTGGAGTTGTTTGATGGTCTTGGTTCTTTGAATATTGAACCTACAGGTTACACATACATACTTTTTATCGACTATTATGGGAAGTTAGGGGAGCCTGATAAAGCTCTTGAAACGTTTGAGAAGATGAAGGTTCGAGGAGTTGTACCTAATGTTGTTGCCTGCAATTCATCATTGTACAGTCTTGCTGAACATGGTAGAATTGGGGAGGCTAAAAAGATGTTTTATGACCTCAAAAAGAGCGGGATTGCTCCAGATTCAATTACTTATAATATGATGATGAAATGTTTTAGTAAAGCTGGGAAAATTGATGAAGCAATGAAGATGCTTTCTGAGATGGTGGAAACAGGATGTGATCCGGATGTGATTGTGATTAATTCATTTATAGATACACTTTATAAGGCGGACCGGGTGGATGAGGCCTGGGATATGTTTAACAGAATGAAGGAAATGAATCTTTCACCTACGGTTGTGACTTACAACACATTGTTGGCTGGTTTGAGGAAAGAAGGCCGGGTTCATGAAGCAATAAAGTTATATGAAAGCATGGGTTCGTGTGGGCCGCCTCCAAACACGATTACTTTCAATACGCTTCTTGATTGTATTTGCAAGAATGATGGAGTTGATTTGGCTTTGAAGTTTCTGAATGAAATGACTTACAAGGACTGCTGGCCTGATGTTTTTACTTACAATACAATCATTTTCGGTTTAACGAAGGAAAACAGGGTTCTTGATGCGTTCTGGTTCTTCCATCAAATGAAGAAGATGTTCAATCCTGACTGTGTAACTTTATGCACAATAATCCCGAGCATCGTGAAGTATGGAAAGGTGGATGATGCTCTGAAAATGACTGAAGGATTTATTCGTGTCAGACCTAAACCGAACAAGATATTTTGGAAAGATCTGATGGAAGGAGTCACAAGTGAAGCTTCCTTAGAGAATTCAATACTGTTTGTTGAAGGATTATATTCTAATGGAACTTGTGTTAATGATTCAGTTGTGATTCCTCTTATCAATGCTTTGTGTAAGCAGAAGAAAACCCTTGAAGCCCATTCATTGTTCCTTAAGGTAACAAAAGATTATGGGATACAACCGACACTCGAGGCCTACTATCCAATGATTGAGGGTCTTCTTGATGGTGGTTTTCAGGAGAAGGCTTGGGATTTATTTAAAGAAATGAAGAATTCAAGGTGTGCTCCGGATGTTTTCACTTATAATTTGCTGTTAAATGATCTTGCTAAGTCTAGGAATGTCGATGAGCTTTTTGACTTGTATGACGAGATGCTTTGCAGGGGTTGTAAGCCAAACACAATAACTCAAAATATACTGCTTAGTGGTCTTGTGAAGTCAAATAGTTTAAAAAAGGCAATGGATTTATATTATGATCTTATAAGTGAGGGGTTTTCTCCTACCCCTTGCACATGTGGTCCTCTAATTGATGGTCTTCTAAAGAACGGGAAATTAGATGAAGCAAAGCACTTTTTTGATGAAATGGTGGAGTATGGATGCAAACCCAATTGTGCGATCTATAACATCTTGATGAACGGGTATGGAAAAGCGGGTGATATCGAAACCGCTTGTGAGTTATTCAATAAGATGGTGAAAGAAGGAATAAGACCGGATTTGAAGTCCTACACAATTCTTGTAGATTGTTTGTGCTTAGCAGGGAGAGTAGACGATGCTATGTACTATTTTAACCAAATGAAGGAGGCGGGCCTTGACCCTGATGTAGTTTCGTACAACCTCATGATCAATGGGCTTGGAATGGCGAGGAGAGTGGAGGATGCTTTGGGGCTTTTTAATGAGATGCAGGGTCGAGGGATTTCTCCAAATTTGTACACATATAATGCTATGATACTTATATTTGGGGTTGCTGGAAGGATCGAGGAAGCAGGAAGGATGTATTCAGAATTACAAGTTATGGGTTTGGAGCCGAACGTGTTCACATATAATGCTTTGATAAGAGGTTATAGCCTTTCGGGAAATCCTGGTCATGCTTATGCTATTTTTGAGAAGATGATGGTTGGAGGTTGCAGCCCCAACACTGGGACATTTGCTCAGCTTCCTAATCAATCTAATGCTTCTTACTAGCGTAAGTTTGTGTTAGTGGATGCATGGTACTGTTGAATTGGTGCTTCTTCAGTATTCCCTCTGTTCGTTCAGAAACCTACAATTGCATTCTTATATCTAGCACGAAATCGGCTTCCGTTGGACCTTGTTTGGTGTGAATTTTTTGAGGTAATTATCTATCTTGGTTGAGTTCATTGATTCGTTCATGTAATACTGTGATTCTAGTTTCAGTTTGAAAATTGCATGCTCGATAAGTCACTCGTTTACTCTTTTTGTTCGAAATTAGAATGTCTGAGTTTTCAAGATAATGATCTGAAATCATAAACAATATCTGTAGTATATACACTGAATGTTAATGAATGTTTTATCATGGATATCAAGATGTCACAAGTTAACTTTCATGAACAAAAGGACATCTGTACCTTGTGAACAGAGGGCATCTAATCACTTTGTCCCTAAATTCAGACAACTCGTATCAAATCGACATTTTTGTGAATGTTTCTTATGCTGGTTGACATTAGCTAGCATGGATGTAGATCATGTAGGAGATCAGTGGGATTTTTACTGTGTTATCATTGAGATTTAGCCAAGTATACAAGTATACTCTTGATAAAGTCGCTGTAACTGAAATATGCTCTTACATTAAAAAATTCCTTGTTTTTCAGGGAGCGAATGAAAAATCACTTTTCGATTCACATTCATTCTACGCCTGGTTTCCTACTTAACAGTTTGACCACAAGAGCTAGTTATTTTTTGGACCGCCAAGTTAATAATATCATACAGGTTCGTGAGTTAGTCATATGTTCTCTCTGATATCAGTCCATAATTATACATTCATATGTAGTTGATATGCCTCTTTGTAGATATACTGGCAAGAAGCAAGCATGATACAAGCAAAAAATATTTTGCTTTACACTGTGGATCAATTGTCGAGGGAGAAATCCAAAAGACGGCTTTGAAGGAAATTTCAAGCAAGAATCAACCTTCGACCATCTAGCTTCTGTACAAAATATCAAGCACAAACCAATTCGAAGGATTCAAATCCACTTCATGACATGAGTACATATACAAATATCTGCGAATGTTAAAGTAAAACATATTTGTTGATCCATATACTTCCATTTCTTTGTATATCTGTGTTGCTGTAATATCTTGTGCAAACAGAAAATGAAAATTGTTGATTTTTGTATACTAATGACAGTATAAGTGTATATACATGTTATAATTCAATAAAACTCTCTCTTTACTTCAATGAAACTTTCTTCATCCATTCCCAAAACCTGCAAATCTCTCCATCTTCAGTTTCAAGCTTGCGCTTTCTCGAGCCTGTGCTTGTGCTTCAGTTTCTTGTTCAACATCATGTTTTACTGCAAGTTTTTGCATCTTTCCTAAGAGATTGAGTTCAGCATTCTTTATTAAATTGTGTTTTACACGAGTTATTTACCATTTTTCCGCAGGGATTCTGCTTGTTGCTGCCTTAGATGCTTCTGGAAGGTTTTGGCTTCCATGAATACGTTTGCAGGTCGTTCCCACCCTTGTCCAAACACGCCATATCCTTGTTTGGGTCGTGGTGTGTTAAGGTACTCTAACACTGCTAACTCTTCTCTTTCGACCCAATGGATACAGTCCAATGGGCATGATTCAACCGCCACCTGGTACAAGCAAGTCTTTTCCTTATACTATCTTAAAAAGTTTATGCTTATGCTTACAGTTAATTGACCAAATTAACGTTGTTAAATCAATAGACCATCTATAAAAGCAACTCGTGTCTTTAGAGACCAAAATTATAAAAACTTATGACAAACCTGTAATCTGCCCTCACACAGGGACCGATGTAACTAACTCAAAAACTAATTATTTGACCTCTAAATAATGAGATGAACAGAAACATATTATAGTTATAAACATGTTTTATGTATGCTTGGTTGTTTTGATACCTCGATGCTTGTGTCATCGTCTCCATATTGAACACCGACTCGGGCACATCCAGTAGTTTCGTCCATGACGAATGTTTTGCTGGCATTGTGCACACACTCTCTGCAGCCTGTAACAATTACATAAATAGGTACAACCACCAGCCTAATGAGTCATCTAGATGAATTCGGGTTATTTTTATACCTAACGGTCAATCGGACTAATATTTTTAATATCTTAATTATTTATGGGAATGTTAAACCAAACTGTATTAGTGAATTGTACCTTGCATTTTACACTAAATAGCTTTCAATTGTCATGATGTTGAGTTGATGCTACTAAACAACAACTATGGTCTGAATCTATTAAGAGGAATTTTTTTACCTATGCAAGCATTCTCATCAACAAAGAGTGCTTGGGGTCGAAACGGGCCGTTCCACGAGCTGTAACCCATGTTCAGTTCATCTGCTCCAAGCCTGACTCGTACGTTGCCGATTGAAGCATCATAAACATTTCTTAAATCGTCTCTCATTAGCACATTATACGCCTTGTTCAACAGAATTGTGTGCTCGTGGCCCTGAACAAATAGACTCGTCTTAATGTTTTATCTAGTGATATCTTGTTTCAATTAACAGAGCTCATACTCAAGCCTTGCTTGTTTCGAGCTTCATATATGAAGCTCAAGCTCGACTAGTGAGTAATTTTCAAGATCGGAAGCTTAGCTCAAGCTAAACTCCTGTATTATTTTTATTAGTTTATATTAAATAGCTTGTATATCATTTGTTTATTTACATCATAATTATATGCGTAATAATATTTGTTATGTGATATATTTAGCATACTAAAATAAAAATTGTTATATTTACATACATAATAGTGTTATTTAACCTCGTGAGCCTCATGGGTGGAGCTTGGTGAGTCCGGGCAAGGGGTAATGTTAATTTTCAATCCGATAGTTTAAAATTTTATATATATAAAGTTCGCTCCCCTAAAAAAATTTACTCTCCCTCCCCTCTTATAGTTTGGCTCTAGTACAGCTACTGTTGAGCTACCCAAATATTGTATATGAATTTTAGTGGAACAATTTTGATCCGCTCATGAACAACTTGACACGTTGACACCCATAAGGGTCAAATCTGAAAACAAAACTTAAGAGGAATAGTGTTTTGATCCAAAGTCACTTAAAGTGTACTTTTAAA
Source organism: Flaveria trinervia (assembly GCA_025506515.1). Lineage (NCBI taxonomy): Eukaryota > Viridiplantae > Streptophyta > Magnoliopsida > Asterales > Asteraceae > Flaveria > Flaveria trinervia. Next base: position 88,529,271 of record CM046452.1, on the reverse strand, counting down.
TCATAAATTCATGCAGATTAGTTTCATGTAAAAAAAGTTACCATATATAAAAAAGTTAAACTTGCAAATTAGTTTCATGGAAAAAAATGTCTCGGGTCAAGTCAATCCTACCCGAACTAAATCACACCAACACATAACAAAAACTTCAGTGTTTTGACATGAACCTGTTAAATCCGTTACCCGACCCGACCTAGCCCATTTTATACATGTGAATAGAGAGATTTAGATTTTAGACCTCTTGACCCGCGATATCCGGGTGGTACTTCTTTTGTAACTTTCTATAGGATTCTTTAATTTCCTGAGGATCGGAGTCGACAGAAACCCCTAGCAACTCGTAATAATTCTGACCCGTTCGTCGTTTCTGAGCAGGATTTCGCATACAGCAAGTACTGGCACTAGTTTTCGGCGTTCGTCTGTAAATTCACAAAGCGCGATCAAGTTACAATATGATATTGATGCATTGAAAGTTATAATGGTACCTTGAGAGGGACTGTTTTGGATGATCAAATCCGGCACGGTGGTTAAACACCTCCGGCAGCCGGAAAACTGCAAAAGCTGCCATTTATCCGTTTTATCTGTTGTTTTTAGGAGAAGATGTATGGTTTTTATGGCTTCCAAGTGTAGTGACTAGAATTTAGAATATTCAGCATACTAGATATTTTGGTTTTAGATATTTTTAGTGCACTTTTTGCTGACGTGGAATTAGTTTTTGTCATTTTCAGTACTTACAAATTTCATTGCATATACTGATAAAAACTTAATATTCATTTCTTAATGCTACTAAAAAACGAATGATTTTTAATCAATTATGTTCATTATCTATACCTTATTTGCCACGCTTTATTACGTCTATGAAAAATCGCTCTTAGGTACACATATTGAGTTTGTAACTTTTACGTTAGTGGTGTTTATGCTACGGTTTTGATATGTTTATGTCAAAACCAAGGGCAAACCGTTGACGATCAGTTTCATAATGTTGTTCACGGTATGATTTCTTACTTCGATTTGGTTTTACCAAAATTATTGGGGACATCTATAATAAAATAAACACTAAATATGATCAAAATATATAAGCTATAATATTTCAATGCTTGATACTTAAAAGACTTGCTTCTTGTATTGTCTTACGCATAAGTATTAAGTATTGAAATATTATAGCTTATTCGGTTAAGTTATCCGAATTCAATCATATCCGAATTGTGAATTTGATTTTTGATTGGGTTCCTAATCATATCCGAATTATGAATTTGGTTTTCATTTGTTTATCATTTCCATTAAACCTTGCTTATTCGGTTAAGTTATCAGAATTCAATCATATCTGAATTGTGGATTCGGTTTAATCAATTGAATTTGATTTGGTATGTTTCCAATTCGGTTAATGCATAGACCCAATTCATAACCGAATAAACCAAACGGATAAACCACTAAACACTGATCAAAGTAAAATACAAAAAAGTTGTGTATCTCATATTCTATGGTCCGGCGTGGTTTTCTCTAACCTGTTTTTAGTATACACCATAAATCAAACTGTTGCATATGATATGAAAACTCTAGGCCAACCGATTTAAAAATTTTAAAATGAGTTATTAAATTTGCTCCTTAAATTTGAGAAAAGTAACTTTTTTTTTCAAAAGTCTAGAAGTGTAATCATTTGTTTCTATTCAGTTTAAAAAATTTATTATTTTGAATTCACATATGATGAAACTGTTAGTTTAAAAATGACACTTTAATCTTTTTTAAAAAATATTATTTTTATCAAAACTCAAAAAATAAAACCAAATTTAACTTTTCTAAAAATTCTATTAATACTTAAAAAGAAAGGTCGGTGTCATTTGTCAACAGCCATTTCTCCCCCTCAACTTTCAATATTTACAAATTTACCCTCTAATACTACTGAAAACCTTTATAAATTGTTATTTTCATCTTCTTAAGTTTTTAAAGTTTCGTGTTTACGCATGAGCAATTTTGCTTTGTTTGTATTTTTATTGTGTGGCAATATAATCCGATCTCATCTACTATTTTACATACAATTTTGTTTTCAAACAAGTCAGGTCAAAAATAAAACATTTCTGTGCTATTCCTATTTAAGCTTTAAGATAGTCGATGTTTTGATTTTCGTCTACGTTATAACGTAATTTTGTTCAGAAATGAATCAGATAAAATATAAAACATTTTCATACTTATTTTATGTATGTTTTGAGTTGTCCTACATTTCGACGTAAGTTTTGTTTTAAAAAAAACGTCAGATCAAATATAATACGTAGAATTCAACTGTAAAAATTCCAAGTTACTTTACGTTTCGATGTAAATTAATTTGGAAACGAGTCAGTTCAATTGTAACTTATATTTTACATGTTGCATAAGGGTCCACTATAGGTGATTTTTTATACGATTTTAGTTAAAAGAGAAGAGTAAAATATAATACGTGTTCGTTAATCAATATAAAATGAAAATGAAGTTACTGTATATTGAACTAGGTTAAAAACCTAGTTAATCATTAAACCAAACTTCATACCAGTTTGAACAATTTTCTAGTTTCAAACGAACCATTCAAAACTCAACTGAAATGTATTTGTGTCACTCACCCCCTGCTTAGAGCTGTAACATCAACAATGGAGCCTCTAATTTACTCCGGCGACAATTGATGCCGGAGAAGACCACCGGAACCCTTTCAGAAACAAAAGAAATGGGGAGCATTTTCAAAAGTCTTCAGGTCATCAACAAGCCTGTAAAAAGCTTCATTGGTTTCATGGAAGCAAGCGTTTCAGTTCTAAAACACTGCACCAAACATCGTTTGATTACCCAAGGCCAAGTGTTTCATGCCCATTTGTACAAATTAGGGGTTTCCTCACACAGATACGTAGCAGTCAAATTACTAATAATGTATTTGGATTTCAGAAGATCAGCAGAAGTTGATCAATTGCTTAAAGATTATGAGGAACACGACATGATTGTTCAGAACTGTTTGATATCTGCTAATGTTGAATGGGGGAATGTAGATGACGCCCGCAAGGTGTTCGATGAAATGCCTGAACGAAATGAGGTTTCTTGGACTGCGTTAATTTCGGGGTATTTGAAGTGTGGGAGGGTGGATGAGTCCATGTGGTTGTTTCGAAGGAACCCATTTCAGAATGTGATATCGTGGACTGCTGCGATTAGCGGGTTGTTGTCGAATGGGATGCATTCGAAGGCGATTGAGCTGTTCTTGGAGATGTTGAGTTGTGGGGTGAGGCCGAATAATGTTACGTTTGTTTCGGTTGTGAGAGCTTGTGGTGAAATGGGTGACTTTGTGTTGGGAATGAGTGTTTTAACATTGGTTGTTAAACTTGGGTTTGAAGATGATGTTTCGGTTTGTAACTCTTTGATCACATTTAGTTTGAGGTTGAAGAGGATGGAGATGGCTAGGAGAGTTTTTGAACGAATGGGGAAACGAGATGTGATTTCTTGGACCGCGATTCTGGACATGTATGTTGAGATGGGAGATTTGGAAGAAGCGCGGAAGGTGTTTGATGAAATGCCAGAAAGAAACGACGTTTCTTGGAGTGCGATGATCTCTAGGTACGCCCAAAAAGGTTACTCGGAAGATGCTGTTAAACTTTTTCGACAAATGATCGAAAGTGGGATTAGGCCGAACTCATCTTGTCTTTCTAGTGCACTTAATGCATTAGCAAACCTTATGTCATTGCAGGCAGGTAAAACCATTCATGCCCATGTCATGAAAATAGGATTGACAAATGATGTGTTCATTAGCAGCTCGCTTATCGACTTATACGGTTCATGTGGCTACACTAACGATGGACGTCTAGTGTTTGACACAGTCCAGAATAAGAACGTAGTGTGTTGGAACACGATGATTAGCGCGTATAGCGCAAATGGGCAACAAGAAGAAGCTAAGAAGTTATTTGATCTAATCCCCATGAAAAGTATAGGCTCATGGAATTCAATGGTTTCGGGTTACTTAGAGAATGAGCAGTATGATAAGGTTTTTGAAGTTTTTAACAATATGCTACTTTCAGGGCAAACACCGGATATATCTACTTTTTCGAGCGTTTTATGTGCTTGTGCGAACCTAACCTCATTAGAAAAGGGAAAAGATATCCATGGAAAGACATTCAAGCTCGGGTTTCAACACAATGTTTTTGTAGGCACTTCACTTGTCGACATGTATGCAAAATCAGGCGATATTGAGAACTCTAGACGGGTTTTTAACAAAATGACCGAAAAAAACGAGGTTTCTTGGACAGCCATGATTCAAGGGCTAGCCGAGAATGGTTTTGCAGAAGAAAGCCTTGAGTTATTTCAAGAAATGGAGAGAACGACTTGTATAAAACCAAACGAGCTCATTCTTTTAGCAATCTTGTTTGCTTGTTCTCACTGCGGACTTATTGACAAGGGTCTTCATTACTTCAATTTAATGGAGACTGTTTACAAAATAAAGCCGAACGAGAGACACTACACATGTGTGATTGACATGTTATCGCGATCAGGGCGGGTGAGTGAAGCAGAAGATGTGATCAAGTCAATGCCGTGTGAACCAGAAGTCAACGCATGGGCTGCTCTTTTGAGTGGGTGTAAGACATATGGTGAAGACGAAATAGCAGAAAGAACGGCTGCAACAATTCAGGAACTAGCGGAAAAGAAGTCGGGCGGGTATGTTTTGTTGTCGAATGTTTATGCATCGGCCGGAAAATGGCCCGAAGTTATGAAAACTAGAAAACTGATGAAGGAAAGAGGGTTGAAGAAGAGTGGAGGATGCAGTTGGATTGAAGTGAGGAATGAGTTGCATCTGTTTTATTCTCAAGATGGAAGTCACAATGATTTGAATGAGATGTATGGTGTTTTAGAACAATTGAAGCATCACATGTTGCTCCTCTTTGAGCATAACTAGTTTTTGTAGCTATTTGCCTAGACTTGTTTAATTTACACATACCCATTTTTAATATAAATTCATGACAATAAGTATGATATTATTCTAGTATGAACACAAACATCATTCAACAAAAAAGAAATGAAATTCCGTACTAAAGTAATCGTTTATTTAAATGAAAGATAAGTCAGTAAATAGTTAACTTAACCTAACCAATTGCTACAAATTTTGTAAGTGAAAGTAACATTGATTTCAAGATAAAGATGCTAATAAGAATTACTAACATACAAATAATTAGGTCTCCGTTATTTACCTGCATAATTTTATAGTCCATTAGGTGACACAAACTACCTGTCGATTTTTCGATCAGTAGCCTGTCTTGCGGGCATTCTTTCTTCCCGAATCGTCTTTCGTGTTGATTCATACGGAGCAGTAAACAATAAATAACATAACTCTAATAAACAAACAAAAATGTATAATCTATTGCTTTGGCAAAAATTTGCAGGTCCGTACCCAAGACATCAGCGGGCCTTCATGATCAATCCCAAATCATCGGGCCACCTCAAAGAAATGAACCAGCCAACCTCATAGAATAATATTACCAAAACTCGAGTTATTGATAGCATACAGTCACTAATCATCTTGTATGATAGCCATTACAGGAATGCCTTTGCCGGTAAAGCTTGTACATTGTGCTTGTACCTCATTTCCTACTTCAAAGTCCCGCTTGCCGCCACTCTGCAAAATCAAATTTTTACGCTTCTAAGATTATGACTTGAGTTATATAATTTTTATCTACAAATAGAATTGTTTAGTCAAAACAACTCATAAGATGGTGATGACACCTACCTCAAACCGGTACATTCCGTTTATTCCACCACCCAAATCTAGAACTAACCCGCGGGCCCGAACTTGGAGTATCTTTGCATTTACTTTCGCTCCAAGTTTAAGCTTTTTTGCATCAACATGACCAATAACTTTAGAATCATGATCCTCTAAATAATTCAGGGTTGCAAATTTACGTTTATCCTCATTTTGGCCTTCATCTGACTCTGAGCTTGTATCATTATCATTATCATCATCGTATGCTCTTTTTTCTGTTAGGAGAAACGGTTTTGCCATTTGGGCCTTTTTAGGTGAAACCAACTTAGAATCAGAGGAATTGACTAAAGGTTTTGGATTTATAGACTTTTGAGAAGATTTTGTTTTTGAAGCCTGTTGTGGTTTCGGGCTGCTGTTGTTTTTTAAACTAGAGCTCAAACCGGCTGCTTTTTCTTCCTCGTCACACTCTACAGCACTGCGAATTACAATTGGTGACATTGAGGAATAAGACAAGTTTAACTTGGTACTCGTGTCTGCGTCTTGAGTTAAATCTTTGACAGAAGAACTTGGGCTTTTTTGCTGAGCTGGTGAATCTTTGCCAGGTGTGCAACTATCAGGTTTTTGTTTTGATAGGTTTATAGATCCTTCAACCACATTAGACTTTTTGGTTTTTTGAGGTAAAGTAGCCTTTAGAGAGAGTTTTATGTTACCACGGAGATCCTGCCCGATACACATTAAAGAAAGTTGTTGCCCAACTGAAACCACATCTGATATTCTGGATACCTGAAAGCATTCATCAAAAAAGTCAACATGGAAAGCCAACAATCCCCATTCACAGGTAAAATCATCAATAGATCCATATAAGAAAAGATAGCATTAAACTTTTTTTTAAGGTTAATAATGTTTATAAAATTCAATGTTTCACCACTTTTCACTTTTAACTCTTGAACCTTCTTTTTCACTATCTATTTACTTTAAACTTTGGGTTTATGTAAAAACATTGCAAAGGATTAAAATGGAAAATGGTGAATCTAAAGCTTAAAACATCAAGCCAACAAAAATTAGCTTGAAAGAAACTCGAAACTAACAAAGTGTAATTTAGTGCATAAAAGCTCACAAGTATATTATTCAAAAGGTCAGATAACTAATGAAAAATGCAAATCATATTTGAGATGGTAACTATTATATAAAAACTAAACTTTCAACGAAAATGTGTCCAGGGTCAACACAACCAGTTCACCTTTGTCACATCCAATATCTATGGCAAAAGATTGGGGACATAAACTATGCCATGTTGGCACCAAGTCATTGTGAAATCCGAAATAAAAACACCCCAAAAGAGAAGATATAACTAACTGGTTCATGGGACAGCTCAGAGACGTGTAAGAGGCCATGTTGGCCACCATTGAACTCCACAAAAGCACCATATTCTTTTATTGATGTTACAATGCCTTTGTAAACACCTCCTACTTCAATTGCTCGCCAATTATTAAATCAACCTGGGGATTGATTGTAGAAACAAAATATGGATCAGGACGATACGCTTATGTTTAAATTACAACAGTTATAAACAGGCTGAAACTAAATAGTGCACAAATATTCTAAAATGGGTTGTCCCACAACAAGTGCAACATTTTTTTCTGGTTAGTTTTCATGTCAATATTACTTATGTGCCATTGTGCCCTTTAGTAAGCATTACAAGATAATTGACGGCACTGATTTTGATCCACAAAACTCTTCTGCTTTGTCTTTATTCAGGAGCATATAAGATACTGGCTAAGACCAATTAGCTTCTTGTGCAACAAGTATTAACAACCATTTCATTATGATAGTGGCACTGTGTGGCCTACATGATATAATATAACGAATTTTACATAAACCAGGTCCTAATTTAATCTCATTTCAGCTTTTTTCCAAATGTTTTTTTTAATTACTGTTTTGAATCTTAGAGGAAAATAAACCTTTACTAAGCACCTTGTGAGGCATATTCTGCCTACCCATCTCCCCTTCTTAACCCTAAAACCCAACTCTCAATGAATATATATATTCTGAGGGAATTATTGGAATAAAATACACAAAAACTCTGCCATCTTATGCACAAAAAGATAAAAGAATGTAAAGTACCTTTTCTAGCACTCTTTCCATTACGGATTGATTCTTAGCAACTATAGTTAGTGTTCCATCACTCACAGACATCCGAGCACCTGGAAAAAACATAAATGCAATTGTTACAGAAAGTTATTGTGAATCTACGCAAAAGAAACAAGAAAACAAGACAACTAAGCAACTAGTAATATCATGTATTACTCTAAGTAACTGTATGTAATTATTTGCACTAAAATATAACTATTAAGCATTGTCAAGCTAACACAAACCTGTCTCTTCTTCAATTTTCATCTTCAAGGCACCCAATGGTCCAATCAAGCGCCGAAGATCATCGTTGCTGTATTTTAAAGTAACTGGAAGACAACACTATCAGTTGACATTACTATTTTTTATATTTAAAACTAACTTGAGAAACCTACCTAATCGAGGAGAATTTCTTCCATCCTGAGTTCGTGCTGCATTTATTTCTCGTTCCATATGTTCAAGTATGTGGAGCCGACCTTTATATGCAGGTTCTAGTGACTCACAAATAATGTCAAGAGGAATTCCAGCAGGCTTTATGTCCAACTGAATTGCTGTGATTCCATTTCGTGTTCCTGCTACTTTAAAATCCATATCCCCAAGATGATCTTCTAGACCCTAAACATGAACAAAATATTTCCATGAAGATGCCACGAATAGAAAAGCCCTTCACACATGGCATTTCAATTATTTTTTAATTCAAATCAAGTGCTTTTCAGCTTAAATATTATATATAGAGAAAGAATGGCAGTAGATAATATTCTTCAATGATAAAAGGTATCATAAGTGCTTACCAAAATATCAGTTAGTATACGATATTGGTCAATGGTGCCAGTCGACGAGTCAACCTCAGTAACGAGGCCCACTGACACACCAGCAACATGGTCTCGTAAAGGGATGCCAGCGTCCATTAACGCCATACTCCCTAAAGCAAAAAAAATCCAATTATGTACCACAAAACAAAATGACATTTTACAAGAAATCAATACAAAAATTGACTATTATAGCTGGTCAACATACCTCCACAGACAGTTGCCATTGACGTTGATCCATCAGAGCCCATAACTTCAGAATTAATACGCACGGTATATGGAAAATCAAGTTCAGGAGGTAATACAGCAAGAAGAGCTTTCTCAGCAAGAGTGCCTACAAAGACAATTATAATAAATCTACCTCCAAAATATTAAAGGACAAGAAGTAATAGCCTGCATTCTTGTCACTACATACAGGCAGCACCAAGCAAAACTTTTTTCGAAAAATAAATTTTAATTTTTAGGTAATAATCGTTCCATTGCATGACAACTAAGATCAACTTAATCATAGTAATTTTAGAATACAAAAAGAGCCATTTTCATAATAATTAATGAAAAATAAGCTTATAAAACATAAATAATAAAAAGCTCTACTCACCATGTCCAACTTCACGGCGGTTCAAGCCAGTTCTTTTCCCAACTTCATTAATACAATAAGGAGGAAAACTATAATGCAGCATAAATCGTTTAGTTGGAGGGCCCACAATAGAATCCAAACGTTGAGCATCTCCAGGTGCCCCAAGGGTAACAGTACATAAAACCTGAATAAAATCATTATATTATAATTGTATAAAGTCAAGGACCATGCAATGTTATATTTTAATCATTAATAATAACCTGAGTATCTCCACGTGAAAAGAGGGCTGATCCATGCAATCCAGGCAAGTTACCTGCTTCACAGTACAGAGGCCTAACCTCATCAAGACGTCTTCCATCAAGCCTAAACCCTTCAGTAATTATCCTTCTGCGAACAACCTGGTATAATTTAATTATATTTAAGATACTAAAACCCCTTAGGTGAAACCATGATTTCCTCCGAATAAAATACTGAATTCCAAAAATAAAAGTAGGATGATATGTTCTTTTTTCAAATAATATCAATCACACCTGTTTTCTCACTGTATCAACCGTTTTTGATAAAACTTTTAAGCTTTCTTCATCACCTTCTTCCTCTAGTATACCTTTCACATCCTGTCCAATTTTATCCAAGGCTTCTCCACGTTCAAACTGCATGTAATAAAATAGAAAAAGCTGTAAGTCTGTGTAATACATGCTTGCAGAGAATACTCAGGCATTTCTAAATTTACATGGCAGACTACATCAATTTTCTCCAGAAACTAAACCCAAATCAGCCAGGCTTGGGTATAAGGTTGCTACTGATAAGAGCTGTTAGTAAATGTTAATATCTTCTTCCATTTCGATAAGTGGAAGCAATGTGTGATATCCGTCATGTTGAAAATCTACATTGCAGACTATATCAATTTCTCCAGAAACTAAACCAACATCAGCCAGGCTTGGGTATCAGATTGCAATTGATACGAGTCAGTTAGTCAGGATTAATATTTTCTTCCAATTCAAATAGGGGGGAGCAATGTGTGACAATTTTCATGTTGTAATCTTGGTTTTAAAAAGCAAGAAGCGCACCGAGGCGACAAGGTCTAAAACCGAAGCGTGAAGTGCAAAAGCGGAGGGCTTTTCGTACGTAAAGCGCTAAGTGTTTATATAATTTTTTTAATATAATCCTATAGGTTTTTAGCATCCCCACCCAAAATATAGCTATAAATAATGTTTATATATGCTTTAATGTATGAATTATATGCATGTATAACTTCTTTAGCAACATTTATAGCACTTTGAAGCAAAAAACACCCCATGTACACAAAGCGCACACCTCAGGGGGGTTTTTCCCCAAAAAATCGCGCTTTTCTTGCGCTTCTTGTACAGCGTGCTCCTTGTGTTACAAAAAGCCCAAAGTTTCACCTCAAGAGGCGCCTTGTGCCTAGGCGCGCCTCAGGCGCGCTTTTTAAAACCAAGGTTGTAATTGGTGTCTTTTGTTGAGGTTGTCTTGTATGTACTATGTAGCTATAACCAGAAATCCCCATAGAAACCTATGTGATGTAAGGACATCTTGAATTTTATTTGACTTGAATGGAAATCACCATAGAGCTTTCATCTATTGGTTATTCGCCCTAAATGAGCTGTTCTCGCCATTTATTTAGGTTGGGTTTATCAGCAATCTGTATAATGAATGCATGTGATAAAGGAACACAAACTTTATTTCAAAATTATACCTTTCCATAGGAAGAATCAGTGAAAATAGCTTCAATATTTGCCTCAGTCAGATTTCGGATCTTATCCATTGTTCTTTCTGACACCAGTGACAGTTTATATTCCTTCTTTTGTTTCACTGCTTTGGCAGCCAGTTTCAGCTGAGGCTCAATGAATTTAACTGCCTGAATGATTAAAGCTGACTCATTTAGATTCCAACAAATGCATGTGGGTTTTCATGAAACTAACGTCAAACTTTTAGACTTACCTGAGGATGAGCAAACCTAAATGCAGCTTCAAGGTCTTTTTCAGAAATCTCATGTGCTTGGACATCTATCATCATAGTTTTATCTCTTGTGCAGGCATATACAAGGTTGAGATCACTTAGATTAAGCTGTGTCAATCCACCATTAACAAATGAGATAATAGCATATTAGCATGTTGTGTAAGTAAAGGGTAAGAATAAGAATTACAGTTCATGGTCCTAAGCCTACATATATAATAAATTTGATCAAAGTATAAAATTGCATATCATAAAGAGACAAAACTTGAGCCCACTCAATGTCTTAAAAATAGTGGTTGCAAGATAGAGTAAAAGGAATGACCTTCGGAAAAAGGATTAGACTTTTATACTCAACCTGAGGCCCAGCTAGCATCAATGATAGATCTCTTTATTGCACAATCATATCTACGTACTAGTTATGATAGTTAATGCACTAAGATAAACCTTGCACTAGTTTTTCGATTGAACTATATAGATCTAAATATCCAACAATATATACATATATCATATAAGGATAGATGGATAGATAGATGGATGGTTTGATAGAAAGAAAGAAAGAAAGAAAAAGATGGTCCATATGGCCTTTTAATTTCATGCAATCATGCCAATGAACTCTTACTTCGACCCTGTACCAATATTAAAAATTGCCGCACAAGATGAACATCTTTACCTATAAATTCTAGAATCATATACTAGAATTGGTTAGCTACTCTGTAAATTACTCCCTCTAATGCATAATTATCGGAATTTATCCAATACAAGTCACACCAAACAGAAAGTGGAAAAGCAAGGGTAAATGCAGGTGGGTGATTGGGTGTGTTAGAAAGAGAGAAGGAGAAAAGAAAAATTAGTACCTCATCCATACTTGGATTTACAACAAGATGCCCATCAATCCTTCCCACACGTATCATTCCAATGGGACCATCCCATGGTATATCTGATAGCATAAGAGCAGCAGAAGTGGCGTTAGCTGCCATTACATCTGGATCTTGTTTCCCATCCGAAGAAAGCACACTGGCCATCACCTATTGAAACACACCAACAACTGTGTAAACAAACTACAACCCAAAGCTACAAACATAGCAGGAACTGAAAAAAAGAAACAAAAGCTACAAATATGGAAAGAAATGAAAAGGCAACAGCTCACAAGCTTGTATGTCATCACACATACCTGGACCTCATGGTAAAATCCAGCTGGAAAAAGTGGCCGAATAGGCCTATCAATGAGCCGTCCACATAAAAGTTCTCTTTCTTTAGGGGCACCCTCCCTTCTCATATATGTCCCTGGAATCACACCTTGAGCAAACTGTTTCTCTTGATAGTCAACCTGAAGCCATTAACATCATCAAATGGATGACTCATAACAACAGAAAAGTAGAAGATCAAAACTATCAACTCATGCTTCCAGCTTAAAACTGGTCACACTGATCCGCGTTTGACTCAAGTAAACCTCTCACTAACACTACCAGCACAACAATCAAACTGTAGCACATATAATAAGCAAATTCTTCATAAACAATTCAAATTTCAAGACATACGTACAGTAAGAGGCAAAAAGTCTCGAACAGCGTCCCCTTTAGCCGAACAAACTGTGGAGAGAACAGTGGTATCATCCATGCTTAATGTAACCGCACCATTGGCGAACCGAGCGATCTTTCCTGTTTCTAAGGTGATGATGCGTGATCCGATTTCAAATTCTTCTTTGAACGTTTCAAGGACTTTGGTTGTGGAAAGGGGAGTTTCGGTATCCGCCGGTGAAGTGGAGGTTGAGGTGGCGAAGCTGCGGCGGGCGGCGGTGGTGATTGTACGGTGAGAACAGAAGCTCCGGCATCGGAATAGAGATGAGAGGAGGTGGTTTCTTCTGGTAATCGCCAGTGAAGCCATGGCGATGGTGAAGAAGCTTCCAGGGTTTATTGATGTGAGGGTTTAGGGTTTAACGGGAAACAAAGGGGGGCATATGGCTACTGCTGTTTGATAGCCAAAATAAATTAAAAATAATAATAACTCTAAAAATAATTTATTTAATCTTTTTATAAAAATTTTGATTTTGTTACCACCTAAATGCCTAAATTCAATTGTGGGCATTTTTTATGTACACCGAGTCACAATCTTACTAAAACTTAACTATTTAATAGTATCTGACTGATTTTTAAATTTTTAATTTTATTCTTAAACTATCTTCAAATCCTTAAACTTATCATTCCAACATCATCAAACTCACCACCACCACCACCACAACCACGAGTAGCTGATGCCGCTGGCAACCACTCACCAACACCATCGTACGCCACTAACCAACACCATCGTACGCCACCCAACAACACCATCATACCCCACCCAGTAGCAATTCATCAGAACTTCTACGGTGGAGGAGGGCGCTGGAGAGACGGGGGTCGCCGATGGGTGGAGGTTTGGCCGAGGGGGTCACGTGGTGGGGGTTGGCGAAGCGAGGGGAAGTGCCCCTTTTCCGGGTCAGCATGTTTCAATTTAGGGTCTGGGTCAGCAACCATGGACCCGGTCAGTACATAATACAGCCACATCAAACACGCTAACCGACTGACCGAGTCAAACAGTCAGCCGGGTCAGTCAAAATCAAACAACCCCTTAGTGAAACTATTAGTGTGATTAAGGAACCACAAAGTGGTCTAGTGCGAGACAACCTAAGGTTTTTAAAGAAAACTTAAGTTCGATACTTACTAGATAAACATTTTGAGGTGGTCAGCTCATGATAATAGTGAGGAACGTCAAATCAGGATAAATAGTACTTCAAGCCCCGTGCCTTGACTGCATGAGCTGATTGTGGCGTTCTTGACGAGGGAGTTGCAGGTCGATTAGGGAGTCCAATAATACTAGTATTAGTTCTTTGTGTGATTAAGTGTAAACATGAACATGCATGTTATTTATTTGACAAAACAATATCAAATAATGAATTATTAATAAATCGCATGACTATTTGACGGGGTGTCATGTGAACGTAATCTTTTGTTGTGGTTAAGAGAGTGATAAGTAACACTTCATAGACTACTAAAATTTGAAAGTATAACATTTATAAGGGTTTTGGTTAGTTGGTTAACTACAAAATAGTTACTGTTAAAAGAAATATAATAAAGTTTGGAGTTTTGAATGAGATAAATGAAAGTTTCTTTTCACATGGTTGAGTGATAAAATGGAGTATTGAAGTTCTAAAAATCATCAAAATGAGCGTGTTGGTGTCGTAAATGGAAGATGGGAGAGTAGTAGAATGGATGATTGAAGGTTGAAATTAGAGATGTATAAGGTGTTGTTTGTTTTTTCTACAAGAAAATGTCTGCAGTCTGCGGTCTACATTTGCAGACATCTTTAGCAGAATAGGTGGACCAAATGTCTGTAGTCTGCAAAAAAAATTATTTGTTTTTTTAATATATGTAGAATGCTGAAATATTCTGTAATTAAACTAAATCTATTTTTTAAACTTTAAAAATAACTTTAACATTAATATATAAATAAAAGTCATACAAATACATTAAAATATTAAAAGTCATACAACACTGCAATAATATTCATAAAATCATACAAATACATTTATAAATCGTTTATTCGATATTATGCATTAACTGCTCATCAATTTCATCAAACGAACGTGCTTTCAAAACATCAAATGAACGCTCAATAACGTTTCGTAGTTTTGCATGTCCTTGATTAAATTTTTTTATTGGTCAATGCACGATTCTTACGAAAATCTCCAAGCCAATACCTTACATTACGATATGGAGCCATAAATCCTCATATGTGTGCATAAGCGACATCATAAAGATAATATTTATCTGTAAAGATATATAAATAATTAAAAAATTAAACTAAAATACAAACATTTAAAAAAAATTATACCTGGTGGTGGTAACGGAAATTTAGCACATGATTCCAGAATATTATCAAATACAAATTCTCCATTCCCGTTACCACCATCAGGTATAAAAATTGTTTTTAAATGTTTGTATTTTATTTTAATTTCCTAATTATTTATATATCTTTACAGATAAATATTATCTTTGTGATGCCGCTTATGCACACATACGAGGATTTATGGCTCCATACTGTAATGTAAGGTATTGGCTTGGAGATTTTCGTAAGAATCGTACATTGACCAATAGAGAAAAATTTAACCAAGCACATGCAAAACTACGAAACGTTATTGAGCGTTCATTTGGTGTTTTGAAAGCACGTTCGTTTGATGAAATTGTTGAGCACTTAATGCAGAATGTCGAATAAATGATTCATAAATGTATTTGTATGGTTTTATGAATATTATTGCAGTATTGTATGACTTTTATTTATATTTTAAGGTATTTGTTTGACTTTTATTTATATTTTAATGTATTTGTTTGACTTTTATTTATATATTAATGTTAAAGTTATTTTTAAAATTTAAAAAATAATTCTAGTTTAATTACAAAATATTTCAGCATTCTCCTGATGTTAAAAAAACAAACAGTCTTTTTCTTGCATACTGCAGACATTTGGTCCACCTCTTCTGCTGCAGATGTCTGAAGATGTAAAATACAGACGTTTTCCCGAAAAAAAAAAATAGCAACCTAACAATGTTCATAGTCAATTTCATTTAACTATAGTTTCAATAAAAAAGAAACTCAAACTCATTGGATTGGATGGGTGATGGGTCCGACTAGACGAGTATACCAGGTTGGTTTGACATTCCAGTTTAAAACTACAATGATCAAACCAACTTTTTTATTTTTTTCAAAATCATTAATTTGTATTATGATCTTATAATGATAAAAGGTAAGTCATTATCAATTTATCATAATATACATATATATAATTACACATTCCATAAATGAAAAAAATATACCAAGTAACAGCAGTTAAAGAGTCCAGTCCAGGTTTAAAACCAGACATGACCATTATCACAGAAACTTCAACGAATGCTTAACAGATATTCAACCTGCATGGACCATACTAACTATGGTGGTTATAGTTTCAACCCATTTACCTATAAAAACGTTTATTTAAGTAAATGTTTGTACCTAAAAGAAGGGTTAAAACTTAAACGAGACAAAAGCCAATAGAATTCCCCAATGCATAATAATTTATAAGATTATAAAGCACTGATAATAAGAGTTTGAAGCCTATCTCATATTCGTAACATGTTACACAACCCACCTCACCCATGTTTTGAAACTTGATGTTAAAACTTCAGGATCTCAAGATCATTGAAGTTGCAAAATCTTTGATCAAAACATCTCAAGATTCTTAAAACCCAATATCCAAAAACTACTGATGACTCCACACATCAGTTATACCATAAACATGCAAGTATTTCAGTCTGCTTTTCACAAACCCGGGATTGGAAACTGGGTTGTCAATGCCTCGACTCTTTTTCTCAGATCAGAAACTTTATCTGTGAAGCTGAAATCTGAAGAAGCTATGAACTTCATAAAATCTTGGAGCTTTGACCCAGAGACTGCTTGTTTGACCTCACGAGTTAGCTGCACCCCTTCGTGAACAAATTCAGCAATCTGAATGAACTCCTTTTCGGTGAATCCACGAGTTGTCATGGCCGGTGAACCGATACGTATGCCACCAGGCACAAGCGCGCTTTTGTCGCCTGTCACATTTATATCAAGAAGGTATGAGTAACAGGTTGCGTGAATGCATAAGGTTTATCTAGTTGAAATCAAAGACCCAAACTCGTACCTGGTACTGAATTCTTGTTTAAGGTTATTGAAGCCATATCAAGAATTTTCTCAACCCTAGCACCATCAAGACCCTGCAATTAAAAAAAAAGAAAAAAGGCTCTATGAAAATCGAGACGGTAAACGTTTCACTTGGTGAACCACTATTGATCCACTTTTAACCAGTAGCAACAGAATTTAAGTTATAAGAAAATTGTTAGTTATAACACAAACTAATTGAATATTGGCACAGCGTGACAGCCAAACAATCTGAAAAAATAAGTACAACAGTTTAATGATCCATTTCAACCCAAGTTCATTACCTGACCAAAATGGGTCATATTTAGTAATGGGCCAAAACAGGACAGGTTGACACACAAGCAGTTTTATGTCCTTTCTTGATTTTTTATAATTAATTAATGTGCTAATTGTAAGTTAATTAATGTGCTAATTGTAATTACAAAACACCATTAGTACCGTAATCTACATCTTTGAATAAAAGACTTTAGCCGCATGCATTAAAAATAGACTTAAAAGCTACTTTAGCCATATATCTAAAATCTACCCAAGTACTCATTAATCATTATAAGTTATATGTGCAAAAATTACCAATGGCCTGAGATCCACAAGGACCAAGTGGTTGTCACTCCCTCCAGAAACCAATGTGTATCCTAGCTCCAACAATCCTTTAGCAAGAGCTCGACAATTAGAAACAACCTGCAAGAATGTTAAACCATTAAAAAGAAATCAAAAGATTGCATCTTTGGATCCTAAGAAAATGTAAAGCAAATAAACCTGGTTCTGGTAAGCTTTGAATTCTGGAGATTGAGCATGCTTCAAGCAAACTGCAAGTCCTCCTATTGTATGGTTATGTGGACCACCCTGTGAATTGAATTTTTGTAAATAACATAAGTAAAAGGCTAACAAAAACTCTGCCTGTAGCCATGATCACAAAAAAAGTAATTTCGAACCAACCTGTAAACCTGGGAAAACTGCATTATTAATGGCAGATTCTAACTCGATCCCCAAAACAGGATCTTTTTTGAAGAATATCATGCCGCCTCTAGGTCCTCTGAGAGACTGGAGATAAGACAAATTGTAGATTTAGTTTTGATAGGACAATTAGTAATATGCTACATAGAGGTGACAAAATAGGCACGTCAAATGGGTTGGGTAATGGGTTGGTCAAAAGGCAATCAGGTCAAAACAGACGCTTTTCTGCAGCCAAAATGAGCCAAGTCAGCCGCGCGGCCCACAAACACTTACCCATGTTTTTCAAAATCCTTGAGTAATTTATGTGTTATATATGATTGCAAAAACCATGTTCTTACAATAATAGATTCTTTTAATATAGTGATTTTGGAGGCTTTATGCATCTGAATACATTTTGAATGAATTTTCATCTGTATCCTTATTAGTTGAATCTTTTAACTCAACCGTTTGACCCATTAGATAGAAAATATAGCTAATAGATTAATTGATTAAAACTGCCACATCTAATGCTACATGATATATTGTTCAAAGATGAGGCTTGAGAGAAAGAAAGATATATTTATCCATAGCAGTCTTCTATATATAAAAGCAGAATCTTTAATAAACTCATGTAATACCTTGTGCGTGGTAGTTGTCACAATATCACAGTATTCAAAAGGATTGCCAACCACAGAAGCAGCTACAAGTCCACTAATATGAGCCATATCCATCATCAGAAAAGCACCAACAGCATCAGCAATCTGTAACAGTCAGTTCTCATAAAGCAGTTAGTGAGTTAAGCATAAAAAAATTGTTACCAGATTTTTGGGTCAATTTGTGGGAATTGAAAAGCTATACCTTTCTCATACGAGGATAGTCAAAATCACGGGGATAAGCACTAGCACCGGCTATTATAAGTTTTGGGCGAAATAATGTAGCCGTTTTCTCAAGCATGTCATAATCAACGAGACCTGATAGACATGACATGTAAATATTTTATCAGATTAGTGTACATACATTACCAAAATATATACCGCCCTTCTGTAGTAATACTAGAGGTGGCAAAATATGACCCGTTTCCTTATACAATGGTCAACTTGGGTTATGTTTAACCACTAATGGAGTAATGGCCAGATAAAAAACGTTTAGTTACAAAGAAAACAGGGTCCAAGGTCGCCCCAAAGTCTAATCTTATAAAAAGGTCGCCCCAAACCCTAAACCATTTTAGTCAAAATTAAATTACAAACAGACTAAAATAATATTTGAAAAAAAGGTGTTCCGAGTTGACCACACATGTTTCAAAGCTGCATGTTTTGATCTTGCCCCATTTTGACCCATTACCCAGACAGCCCGGCCAGCTTATTTTGCCACCATTAATTAAAACAAAGACAAACCATAGCACCTGTAGATTCATCAAGACGATAAGGCATAGATTCAAAATATATGGATGTTCCTGAAACCCTTCGTTTGGGAGTCATGAATCCATGAGACAAGTGTCCTCCATGTGGCAAGTCAAGTCCCTGAATCAAAAATAAAAATAATATACATAAATTTATGCAATCTAACATAGACAATTTGGATTGCTCAAGACAGGACCTGACATACAACTCACCATTATGCGGTCATGGGGCTTAAGAATAGCTGTATAAACCTCAAAATTAGCAGGTGAACCAGATAATGGTTGCACATTCACACCCCACTTATTTTCATCCAGGTGAAATGCTCCCAATGCTCTCTTTTGACAAAGTGTTTCTAGTTCATCAATGTGCTCATTTCCACCATAATATCTGCAAAAGGTAAAGCAAATCAACAAGAGTATTAGGTAAACATTATTAATAATTTATGACAATTTTCACCTTTTGCCAGGAAGTCCTTCAGAATATTTGTTAGTAAGGCATGAACCTACTGCTTCCATAACAGCTCGGGATGTGAAATTCTCCGATGCAATAAGCTCTAAACTTCTAAACTGGCGTTGCTTCTCGTTGTATATTATTTCACTAACTTCAGGGTCAACATTACTCAGTTCTTGGTCTACAAAGCTGCCATCACTGCCTATGGAAGTAAACAAAATAAAAGGTAACAACTTATTACTTTTTTGTGAATATCAATATCTACCATCAACAGTGAACAGATGTTCTCACACATCACACCAATAACATGAACTGTCAATAAATAGCAAAGTCACTATACTAAAATCAGTATCCAAGATCTACATTCTGTAAAATTACCTCCTTCAGGAATTGTTACCGGCACAGAAGGGGTGGATGACCTTCCAGTAGCCAAGCTACCTTCTATCTTTAAAGATCTACATGGCTTAAATGATCCAAGATTCGCCTGCCGAAGAAACCCGCTGACATCAGGTCCTTTTGAGAGGAAATTAGACTCCTTAATCCATACAGGCTGTTGAAGTGATCCCATGATAACTCCATTCATACTGAATCAAAACAAATGGAAACATAAAGCATGTGCAAAGTGAATAAAACCTAAGTTAACAACCATTTTGATCTTATGAAACACATGCAGAACTAAATGCATGTATAAATGCCGATAAATCCTGATACCCCTAATCTAATTTATACTTCCACCATTATCAAACATTTAACTGCTGAAAATCTGCAAATTAGGTTCTGATTACTATGCAACTTTAAAATTAAGCATCAACAAGTCCCAAATTGGATGCGTTAGAAAAACGCAAATTCAATACTAACATACAATCCCCTTCACGACCACACGAAATCTCAAAATACCGCCACAAAAAACGAATCTTACAAACGATTTCAGTCTAACGCTAACAAACAGAGGCATAATCATGTAACAAAACAACGCTAGTGCATGCAACAAATAAAGAATGTAAAACTTTTTAGAGAAAATTACAGTGAAAAACAGAAATAAGCCCAAATCTACCTGTAAAGCAGTTGAGAAAAGGGTGTTGGAGTAAAACATATAAATATGCATGTATTTATGCATCAAATGAGAGAAATAATAGAGATGGAGTATAGGGCTAACTACCTGTGGCCTGTGGGTATATATATACTAATATATATTAATATATATGTGTGTGTAAGGGTTATGAAATTGAGCTTGAAGTCGATAACCGATTGAAATTTGCGCCGACAGAGGGGGAGAAGGGTTCGCTGCTGCTGCTGCTGATGCTGCGAGTGAAGACGATGAGCAATAAATAATGGAAATATCAGCGTTTATATAAACTTTTTTTTAGAACAATTTACATATTCTTCTTTTTCAATATTACTCGTAAAACTATATAATTTTTTTATTTTTATTTATATAATTATAGTAAAAATCATTATATTATTTTTTAATTAAATAATATTTTATACATTTATTATTATTTTCTCTCTTCTACACTCACAACCATTTTAAAAAAATTAAAAAAAAATTATAAGGATTGAATAGTGATTTTTAAAATATACTAATCAACAATAATATTTTCTCTCTACTTAACTCACAACTACTCAAAATTATATCATATAATATATCAAATAAACTCATATATTTTTAGGGATTTTACTTTAAATACTATAAACATATTGTCATAAATCAAAAAATAAATTACATATATTTCATTCTTCCAACATCATATATACATGCTAGAAGAGTGCCCGCGCAATACGTCGGGGCAACATTTTACATTCAACACGAATTTCTAGTTTTTATTATTCTTATAGTAATTTCACAAAAGTTTATTGTATTTTTTCTAAACTAAAATTTAAACACCAAATAAATGAATTTTATATGACACCTTGTATATTTATGCATTAACTTATTGTACCTTACAAAATACATATCAGTTTAGCAAAAAAATTACACCAAAACGTTTAAAAAATTCTTATTTATGATTGTAGTATCACAAAGTTTTTAAACAAGATAGATTGATATAACAAAAATTTTAAACAAAATAAGTTTTTTTGATTTATGGGTAGATAATGTAAAGTTTTATATAATTTATAGTAATTATAAGGTTATTATGTAACTAATTGTAATGGTTAATTGTAAATAATATTAAAAATATTGTTTTATCCTTAAAAATTATTGTACCTTGTGCATTGAATGATTTAAGTATTTTTAATTTAATGTTATCTTAAAACACCATTCTCATATGCTTTATATATATATATATATATATATATATATATATATATAATATATATATATATATATATGTGTGTGTGTGTGTGTGTGTGTGTGTAAGGGAGAGATTAAATGAGAACCCACTTGTTGTGTGAGAACTCCAAGAACTAATTTCAACAACTAGTTTTTAATGACAAAATTATAATTAACAAAAACATATTTAAATAGATTATAAATCAAAAAATAACATAAAAATAAAAAATAAAAACATAAAAATGCTCCCCTAGTTCTCTCTTTCATAAAAAAGTATAAAAAAAATAATAAAATCTTGTTTTTTTACGAAACTCATTTTACACGTGTGTAATACCAAATTTACATATGTGTAAATCCAGCATACACATATGTATAACCAGATTACACATATGCAAACCACGGATGGAAAATTTTTTTTAAAATATATCAATATCGTAGGCGTTGGAAAGATAAAAAAATACTAAATTTTATGGTGAACTTTTTTTGAAAAAAATGATGTCGTGAAAAAAAGTTATTTACGTTTTAAAAAAATGGGAGAAATAGCATGTGATATGTGATAAAAAATAAATGACTCAGATTGATTTTTAGAGTTCTCACAAAAAATATAATTCTCAATGTAACATCTTGTAACTTTGGGTTAATTAAAGTTAGCTTTGTTAAATTCTTGTATGGACTAATTGTTATCATACATGAAACTTATGGGTTGCTTATGAATATTACTTTAATTGGCCTTTTAATTTGTAAAGTTATAATGTTTATATAATAATAATATAATAATAATAACTAATTATAAGAATAATAATAATTATGATACTAATGGCACTAATAATAGTGATAATAATAAAATCATAACAATAATAATAATAACTAAGAATAATACCAACAATGATAATATTGTTATTAATAATAAAGAATTATTAAACTTAAAATGTATAAAACTTTGATTTAAAAGTCTAGGAGGCCTAGTTGTTAATTTAGAAACCTTAAATAGGTAAGTTGGGCATAAAATAATAATTGTATAAACACAAGGGACCATTTGTGTAACTTTCAAAATCCTAAACCTCTTTCCCTTTGGAACCCATATTTCCGGCGAGAGGGCCGGCCACCGTCAGCCAACTCTCGGCCACCCCAAAACATGCGAATCCGACTTTTTTTAGCTTCTAAAGCGTTTTAGATCCTTCACGTACATGATTCGACTTTGAATACATGAGTTAATGGTGTTTAATCCACCGGTTATGAGACCAATCGATCGAATAACCGCGAGTGTGGTTTGCATAACCGTTCGACATTGAAGACACCATAATAATCAAATTAAGCAAACATAAGCAATCAATTAACCATCTTTAACCGGTTCCAGCTTTCAATTACACCTGAAACAAACGCAAACATCATCTCTGATTCCCTTCACCAACCGCGACTTGCAAGCAGTCGAAACCCAACCCCGGATTGATTTAAATTAAAATTCGGATAGGGCTTTGCTTCCAGATCATCGTTCGAAGCTGTTCACCAGTTCAATTCGAACATCTTTAAAGATTGCTCAGCAAATCAAAAACTTTAAGTCGCGGCTTGTTCATCTATTGTTCTCGATAAACTCTGAATCAAACCGGGTAATTAAACATCTCTAACTACTCGTTTATACATGGGGATCAAAAGCCCCATGATTGTTGATGTTAACCGAATCGATCTAAGCTTCAATTTGGATTCACCCAATTCTAGGGTTCTTGGATTTGGGGGTGTTCAATTGATTTAAGTTAAAACAATTTAGAACCATTACAAACCGTGGCTAAGAGCCTTGGTTCACTAGTCACGCACACACCCTGTAAAGCAAGAGGTCCCCGGTTCGAACTCGGGGAACCTCATGCAAATTTTTTTGGCATTTTTGGCCTTTAAACTAAATACTATAAAATTCCTAAAAGTTTCTAAAATTTATAAAAAAGTCATTTTATAAATTTGATCGTTCTAAATTATTTGAATATTTTTCTGTAAATTGTTTATTTAAAAAGAAATACTTTTATATTCTATTATATATTCTAAAAAAAGATATAAATAGATCAATTTTTATAAAAAGTAGACTTTAGATAATATTTTGTTCACATAAATATTATTTTATCCAATATCTTCAAATTATTGTTTTAAATTGAGATTACTAAATTTTTATTTAATCATTATATATGTATACAAATTGTTATAAATATTATATTTTACACATATGATCTTACATAACATGTAGCAAATTTCTTTGAGTTTAATAAATATAATTGATTTCATTTTGCTAAACATAATTATTTGACAAGCCCCAAATTTCCATCGAAACCCTAGTTCGTGTTATAATCTTACAATTAAACTTTAACCTTGTAAATATATATATTTATTTTAGGTGAGGACTGCGTTGAAACGTTGCATGTTATTTTTCTTATTATTCATCAATTATATACTTATTGATCATGTGAGTATTTCTATACCCCTTTTTCATATTTTCACACTTTGAAGTGAAACATATTACCTTATAATCTTTGCAGTTGTAAACACGTTTGATTCTTGTAAACTTATGGCATTTCACCTGTATGTTGTAGTTAGTTGAACTTTGTAGCTACCATGTAATATCGAATATATATACAATCATTAACTATTGCTAGCTAGCGAAGTCATAGATCTATGGACCAGACAAGCCTGCTTGGTTGATCCAAGTACACTTAGCTAATCGTATATACTTTTAAACTTTTGAGACTTGTAAAACTTTGTCTAGGTTTGATTATGCATTTCTGTCTTACATCCATAGTTTACTTTGTTCTCTAACTTACAACATGAATTGCCATCTTTTATATACTTATGTATCAAAAACTATGAAAATCTCACCAACATTATTATTGACATTTTATTTTTAACATGTTTTAGGAAATACTTAAGCTTGATTTCTACTCTTCGAAGCTTTCACATCTAGGAATGGACCTAGTTAAATAAAGAAAATAAAATGACTTGTTACATTTTATGTTATGCTTTTAATTTCTTTGAGACTTATGATTGTAATGGTACAATTGAAACTTATGTTTAATATATATTTGGTTTAATAATAGCGTTATGTGGCTGTGAACGATCTTATACTTCTCGACGTTTTCGTCGTCAAGGTTGGGGTGTGACACTCAAGATAACCCTATCCTATATATATATATATATATATATATATGTATATATATATGTATATGTATATATATGTATATATATATATATATGTATATATATATGTATATGTATATATATGTATATATATATATATATATGTATATATATGTATATGTATATATATGTATATATATATATATGGAAGGGATCCCTTGAAAACTACACTATAATTTAAAACCATAAAAACCAATATTTAACCATTAATCATATTTAATCAATGGCTTGTATTAATAGTGGCATTATTGTAAATATGGTGAAGTTTAAATGGTAAGATTTTAATAACTAGTGGCATTTTAGGCAAAATAAAATTAATGTTTCTTTCTTATATTTTCTAATTCATTATTATCTTTAATTTCCCCTAATTATCTTTTTTTCTCTCATATCTCTTATTTACTATAAAAATTAAAACAAGTTATGTTATTTATATAAAACTTAACAGTTACGTACAGAAGAATATAAATTTGAAAAAAACAAAGAGTTTTTATAACGCAACGACAGATGTTACGTATACGCAACAACATATGTTACATATACGGAACACCTATACGTAACAACACTTTTTAGGTATACATAACAACGGTTGTTACGTATACGTAACAACACTTGTTACATATACAATTACCGAACCCACCATATATGTTACGGAAAATGTTACGTATACGTAACAACAGGTGTTAAATATACCATATACATTTACACAACAACATATGATACATATATGTAATAACTATATGTAACAACATTTGTTAGGTATACGTAATAGCACCTGTTACATATACGTAACAATCTCAAGATAAGCTACACTTATTAAACCCATATTACAATCAATTATTTAAAGATAAAACAATAAAAGAATGAATATATGAATAAGATGAAATAGTAATAAAAATGATTTGTGAATTAATTAGTGAAATATGGTTACAAATGTGAATAGAGATACAAAAGTCAAATAAGGAAATAAATTATATCAATTATAATAGTTTCCTAAATTGACTATGTATTTGTTTACTATATTGCCTTTTGAAAAAATTAGAAGATAAAACAATAAAATTTATTTGATTTGTTGAAAGTAGTTTTTATGGTTTTTAATTATAATTGTGGTTTTCATTTAATCCATTCCTATATATATATACACACACACACATATATACATATATAACATTAGGGTATTAACGTGTGTATAACACGGATTAAAAATAGCCGTTCAAAAAAAAGAAACACAAATTATAAATAATAATTATATAATTAAAAATTAAACAAAAATATGATTTATACTTATTGCTTTTAATTCAAAATTCAATAATGTAAAAAGATAATGTGTAAAATGATTAATATAGGGTTTCGGGGTAAAATAGCGTTTGAGATGATTAATATGAGTGGTTTAAAAACCTACAATTTTTGTTGTGATTGAGATTAGGGAAGAAATAAAATCTTTAAGATAAGAAAAAGGTTGGGTTATATAATATTCATTTTTGTTATTAAGACGTCTTGTTTTTTCTATCTCTCTTCATGTATTTATATGTATCTGTAGAAAAAATTGAAATAATAAAAATAAATTAAATGTACCAATAAAAAACCCCAAAGAAATATAGTGTAATTGACATAAAATATGGTGTTGTATGTAATCATTTATTATAAGTATGATGTTACTTATTTTATTAAATTAACTTATTTAATGACTATTTACTCTTGATTTTACTAAGAGATTTTCACATATTTCATTTCCTTAAACCATCAATTACGTATTCCTCAAGTTCATATTTTTTGTATAAATAAAAACAATAAATTACATATTCTTACACAAGAAAAATATTGAAAATCAAAGTTATATTTCTAGATACTAACAATAACTTTATTATTTATATAATAACATTTTGAAGTGTGTTAACAGAGGTTTACCACCTTATATACATATTGTACAACTAGTTTTAGTAAGCACGTATATTACACGGATTAAATAAATAAAATATTAAATATAATAAAATTTTTCTTAATTATAAAACAATATTTTAAGATAAGATATGATTTAAATTACATAGAAGTAAAAATTATAAATAATAAAATAACGATATCAATGATATCAACTTTTTAAATCTTTTCTAAAAAAGAAACATTTTGTCTAAAAATGTCATTTTTATAAATACCATTATTATAACTCTCACTTTAAATTATTTTTGGTTTATAAAAACTCACTTTTTATAAACACTAAATTTAATATATTTCGTATTTTTAAATAAGTTTGATGTTTTAGAAAAAAATCATTTTATAAAAATTTGTTTCTTTAGAAATAACATTATTAAATATATATCTTCTAAATTTATTAGAAAACAATTTTTAATATAAAAAACTTAAATAATATTATTGATAATTAAGGTAATCGTTTAATAGGAGAGAGAAGCGGGAAAACTTTTGTGAGAGTGAATGTGATGCCGTCACGTGTCCCCAATAGTTACCATTTTATTATATTTGTAATCGCTTAATTTTTAATGTCCTAAGTCTACCACGTCTAGCCCTAGGAAACCACCAACCACCATCTCTAAATGAAGTCGTTTGAATCTTTTGAAAACTTCAACGCTAGCGTGGAATTTTTCATCAGCGACCACACGCCTGCGTGGATCTTCTCAAAGAGCAAAAAAGAGAGAGTCGTCGGAATTTTGGGTTTTCGTTGTGGTCCTAGACGGTAAGAAACATATAGGCAATTATGAAGCTCCCGATCATCATCAAGGTTGCCCATATGCTTCGATTTTTCATCCGCTTCACTTCCAAGTATCATATCTTGCATCTCTTCGTCAGAAGATTAATATGGACCTTTCTCTTTTTCATCAAATGTTTAAGGCATTGACAAAATCACGTGCGTTTTCAAAAATCATCTTTGATTTTCGTCAACGTGCGTATGGATTTGGAACTCATGTGCGAACTATACGATCCGGGTATAAATAGATTTATCTTGAAAAGTTAAATACGGGTTTGAGATATTTCGTCAACGTGCGTATGGATTTGGAACTCATGTGTTGAAACAACTCATTGACGGTGTAGGTGACAAAGTTTGGCCTTCGAGGATGGCTTTTGGGCAATAGTGGGCATCATCTTTGAAGATGAAGGCAATTGATAAAATAGAAACATTGCTTTGAAAATAAAAAGATGTTTTGCTTATTTCTACTCTGAGTAGAGTTATAGAACTTTTAATTAGAAATATTGAAAAGCAACAACAATGACACATGTTGACATCTATGAAACTATTTCTCATTAGAAAACAATCTTATAGTCTATTCTTTAGTTTTTTTAACTTATAAAATTAGTTTTTAAAATTATGTATAGATTTGAATTTCAATAGGCTTTGTATCATCCTTTAAAACATTTTATAATTAGTACGGATTTATTTTAAAAAACGCAATCTAAATATTTTTCATAACTTATTCGAGTTTTCAATCTTTTCTAACCGGTTGACCAATTACGCATTTGCTTCATTCTCCAATCCAATTTTAATAAACATTGATTATGATGAGTAATGAGGGAGCATGGAGAAAGAGTTTGCATTATAAGTTTTCTAAAATAGAAATCTTAATTAAGCAGAGAAGACAATGGTTTCATGGTTGGTTAGACAAGTGTTTGTTGCTGTAACCCGCGCGTTAAGTGTGGCTCTTACTAGTTTTAAATCATTTCGGTGCCAAAAAGTCAACATGTAAATCTCTTAATATATTTTGGGTAATTTTTTAACTTGAAAATATGTCAATGATGGTATTAGAAAGTGAGAAAATATGTAAAAATCTTTATTTGTTTAGTTAAATTCGGTTTTACTCTCTTGTGATTAACAAAAATAAACAGTCTCCTACAAAATATAAAAAAAATCATTTTATCCTTAAACTTTCATCAACTGATTTAGCTTTAATCATATTTACCTTTATAGGTAACTCTTGAACTTAAATTTATGCTCTTAAATGTTCGAGGATGATCTATTTTTCAAACATCAGTATGTAAAATTGAATTTAATTTTTTCTACCTATTAAAATTTACTCTTAAAATTTACCTATTGCACATTTTATATGATTCAATTCGTGCCATTTTCATAAGAATATGTATCAGGTGCTAATAGGTCAAGCATCATACGACATCCTAGGTAATTCTTAAATCAACTATAGACAAAATAGATGTTAGGTTCCTAAAAAACAGGTAATCTTTTAAAATGGAAAGAAGGTGGTATTAGTCTTGATGACAATGATGAGTTTTTAATCAAGATATTGAGGGTTGTAGCCGGTTTTGATTATCACTTTCATTGTATCGACTTTTCAGTGAGTTCTCGTTTGAGAACCCTACTAGACAGATCGAGAACCCTAGTCCTTAGAAAATAAATCGTGGTCTTTAAATATTACAAACCAAAGATATATATATATATATACATATAATATATACATATATTATATACATATATATATATACATATATATATATACATATATATAGATGATGGATCAAATGAAAACCACCATTATAAATGAAAACCAAGAAAACCAATATCAACCAATCACATAATTTCTAATAGTTTTTTAATTCTTCTAATTAAAAGGGTAATTAAGTAAACTTTCACTCCACTAATTTAGGCAATATTTTTTAACTTTCAATTTCTTATTGACTTTTAACCAAATTCTCTTCAAATCATCATCTTCCATATTTGTAGAACTAACTAAAATCAAATTAAAGATTCAATCAAGCTGATAACTCTTGATTAAAAATTACAATCCGTCGATGATGTCAACTAAACCATCGCATCACCGCCTTGCCGCCATCGATCACCAACATCTACTCCCATCGGCACCTACGAACACTACCAACACCAAGGCCTAACAGGCGTAATCGGCATTTGATTACAAATATTATGATGGGTTCGATAGTGGAAAGGTGTTAGATAATAAATCGATTTAGATGGGAATCGATTGATATGACAAATATATTAATATGAACAAACCACCATCGAAGAACACGGTTATCTTCTCCATTCATATCCGCAAATCAATATTTGGGTACAACTAGGGCTCAACCTCATGATCGAAGATGAAGAAACGGATAGGATACATGTGGATAGATGTGGAAAGGTGTTAAGGAAGTTATAATGAATCAAGTAAAGAAGAATATTCTTGGTAATGTCAAGATGAAGATGATGATGATAATGAACTTAGTTACGTATATGCAACCAAGATGAAGATGAAAATAATGATGAAATGGATGGAAAAATGGTATTTCAGGTAGAATTCATATATGTATCTAGGTTATATACATGTAACCGTATGAGATACATATATGTAACATTGATAGCTATGGTGATGAAGATCAATCAATTGAATGTGAAAAAAATGGTATCATGATAGGATACATATATGTACCAATGTTACATATATGTATATGTAAAAGAGTATTTGGGTAGGATACATATATGTACCCAGGACACATATATCTAATCATCAGGTACATATGTGTAATTATATTGCATTTGTGTATATTTATTTATACGTAACCACATCTATATATGTGTAATTTTTTAGTTCAATAAAATGTTTATTACTTAGTACACGCGTTATGCTTATATAAGCGTGTATGATGACGATTGTATATGTAGCAAGAATAATTGAAGTGGTTAGATGGTCAAAATATTTGAGATGGTTCATGGTGAAAATGAAGTTTCATTAGGTTACGTATACGTAATATAATGTTTCATATACATAGATCATTATTACATATACGTAACACATTGTTACATATTGAAATTAACTCATGTTTATCGTGGTTACGTATTTGTGTTTGTGTTTTATTTTATAGTCAATTGATTTAATATCTAAAATTTAGTATAATTTGTTGTTAAATTAAAAAAATGTTAGTATAATAAAATAAGAAGAATGAAATGTTTTTTTATTAATTAAGAGAGATGAGAGAGAATGAGTGATTTTAGAGATTTAGTTAATTAAGAAAAGATTTCCATATAATTTATATATCTTTTGCTTATTATACCCCTAAAACCTTTTAATTAAATCCCTTAAACACCATTTAATTACCATCATGCCACTAAACAATCTTAACCATAGATTAAATAAATCAATGGCTATAATTTGTTTTTTTTGTTTTCAATTATAATAGGGTTTTCAATGGAACTCCCCCTATATATATAGAGGTATTTTGGGTATTTCATTTTGTTACTGTGTATCGTGCTCTTCCTTTAAACCCATTTTGATGCTTTCAAGGTATGCTCGATGGTGGTGGTGTGGGTGTGTTGTTGGTGGCCAACAGTAGCAAATGGCCTTTCGTTTCTCGATGCACAGATGCGGCGACGGTGGTGGCTGTTTGGCCTCCAACGGATCTCTATTTGGTGGGTCTTTAGTGAGGGTATGTGCTCTCTGATTGAAGGGTCTAAGGGTTAACGTTTCCCGCTGCACAGATGTGGAGGTGTCGGTGGTCGTCCGGCCTTCGATCTATCTTTGTTCGGTGGGTTTTGATTGGATAAGGACGACCATTGTGATGGTCGATTCATGTTGGCCACCGTCATGGTGGCCGCCCCTTGGGGACAACCAACGCTCAGCCTCCCGTTTGTGGTTGAGCTAGAGCAGGCGATCGTTTTCATGTCAGTGTGGGTGGTGATGGTTCGATAAGGATTATATCATTTGAGGCTTTGTTGTTTAATGTTCCATTATGTCAATGATGATGAGGATTTGCTCATCTAAAACTTTTGGCATGATGATCATCTTAGGTTTTGATGTTTAGGAAAGATGTCAATGATGATGATTTTTGCTCATCCGAGACTTACCCGAGCTCATTTGAGCTGATGCATCCATTAGTTGAGCGTGTTGTTACCTTGATACTGCCAATGATAAAATTGTTTTGTCAACGGCGCTTAAGAACCACAACTAGACTGAGTGAATTTGTGTTGATCCTTTTGTTCCCTGCATTGTCGTTTTAGTGTTTTTTACCTTGACCATGTTGATGTTATGATGCTGTAGTTGGGAATAGTGTTTTGATGTTGGCGATTCTACTTGCATTTCACATCCATAGTGATAAACTGGTATTCATTTGGGTTGTTTATTTTGTTATTACATGTTGTACATAGTGACATACCCCGAAAATTTTTCATGAGGGTCGGAAAATTTTAAGGGTACGTTAGCTATAGCTAATTAAAAATTTTTTAGTCTACTTCTGGTCGGTCAGCTCACACACACTAAAATAAACCAGCATACCCAGTATGTCTCACTATAGTAAACTACATGCAGGGTCGGTCATTTCACACACACTAAAATCGCTAAGGTGGTGTTTGTTTTCTAAAAAGTTATTCTGTCTTCGTGGCCCAGACCACACGAAGATGTTGTCGTCTGCAAATTGTTTGTTTTTTCGAAAACCGCGTTTCATTAAAAAAAAGTCAGCATGAACTCTTCTTGGTGCAGATTTGGCCCAACCACTTTTAAAATCTGCAAAGAATTAAACACAACCACACACCACCACTCCCCACTATCCACCACCACCACCCACCGTCCACAACCACTACCTCCCATCGTCCACCTCCACCACCGTCCATCACCACCCATCGTCCACCTTCTAGCATTGTCGTACACCGCCACCAGTTTATTTCAGCGGTCTTAAAAAAACATATATTCTTTTTATTGCAGACTACAGAAGTTTGGTCCACCTCTTCTTCTACAGATGTTTGTAGATGTGGTCCGCAGACTATAGACATTTACCTTTAAAAAATAAACTGCACCTACATGTCATTTAGTTTAATGTATTCTAGCATGTTAAATAATTGTTTTTTTCCCTTAAGGTCGGAAGGTCAAGTTTTGTAAAAAAAAATATAGAGTAGGATTTATAATATATTAGAATGTTACGTTAATAGATAAAAGTGTATTAACAAATATATATTAGACGCTAATGGGTAAAATTATATTAAAAACACTAATTATCTATATCTATACTATTATATTAAACAAAACTTTGGTCAAAAGGGTAAACGCCTGTTGTCTTCCCCTCCAATCGGTTTTCGATCCTCACCGGACGTCCGTTTCACCTCCCGCCTCCCTTCTAAAGGCGTTTCCATGGCCTTTCCGCACCACAATTCAATGCCTACAAAAGGATTTCTAGATTCATCTGATCTTACATTTCAAAAACCTTATCCACCACTTTTTTCTTTCTTTCTCTCTCTCTCTCTTGCGATTCAAGAAGATAAACTTGATTTCACAACCATTTACCACGATTTCACTAGATCGATGAAGATTCTGACCTCTCGGTTTCGATTTAGGGCGTTTTGGCGCTTTTGCTACCTTCGTCATGGGTAAGTGATAACGTCTTTTGATTCTTAACACTATTTCGTCATTCAAGTGACTCTGTTCGTTAGATTTTAGGCCTCAGATTCATTGAAAAGTTGATTCATTCATCAGATATAAAATGTCAAGTGATTATTAGCTTTCAACCTTAATTGTTTGTGATATTTTTTTAAAAGTTTTGTTATTCAAGCGTTAGCATTGATTGTTATAAGCAATCTAAGAATGTAACAAAACAATCTCAGTATCACACTCCAGTTTTGTTTTATCATTGTGGATTTGATTAAGGGATGCTTTCAGTGTGATTTAGATTGTGGTTCACATATCTCTCTATTCAGCCAGACTTTTGGTTCTGAATTTCCAAGATGCCTGATTATGTTTCTATGGCTTATTATGTTTCAAATAGTTTATATGCATCAGGATGTAACAAAAAAATAGAATTTGAAATATGAATATGTTAGTGTAGTTGTAGCTCTAATTGGGATCAAATGGGATGTTTGTTTAAACTCAGTAACATGATTAAAAAACAAGAATTACAAACTTAATCTTAATGGTTTTACACGATGAGCATGAATTAGTTTGGTTTGGTTATGGGCTAAAAATGAATATATAACCGATATATTTGGTTTTATATTTTTATAATTGATTGGTTTTAGTTTTAATCAAGTCGGTTAATGCACCATTTGGCTATGGTAGTGAATTTTTTATTAGTAAATTATCTATAAGCAACGAAAAATTATATATGTTAAACGTTTAAGTCTTTTATTCTGTGTATTATTCTTTCAATCCACAAACATTTTAAGTGAACTTTTACATTGTCATCCATTTTTCTTTCACATAAAGAAATTTTTTTTACAACTTTCGTTTAATCCACATGAAATTTTAGGTAATGAATATGTTTGTTGCTTTGTTATATTTATTGTATAGCAGATCTCCTTCAATTTAAATGATTCCAGTAGTGAATAACTTGAACCCAATGGCCTCAAGAAGTAGTCAAGTGAGCCTAAAAGGTTAGCAAATAGTAATCTTTCTTGTTTTTTATTTATAATTAACAAAACCAAGATGATTATAATTTCTAAGGGCTATCTTTTTTTTAAATGATTTAAAATATATATATGATGGCATGCAAGACTAGAAATACACATATGGTGGTTGTTTAAAATAGACTTTGGATATAAGTGTTTACAAATGGCCTCCTGCTAATGAGGTCATGTTCATCCGTTTACCATTGAGCAGAATCTACACACGTTTGAACAATTAGGATAAATTCTTCATGACTTTGAGGAATGCCTTTATAGTATAAGATTTATATTATTTTGGTCTTGACATATGCTGGAGTTGCAACGACAGCTAGCGGTGTCTATGGGTGGTGTGGAGCGACAATCGTCAATATAATTCTAACACTGGCTAGGGTTTTAAGGTTAGCCATTTGCTTGATTAAAATACGACCACCATACTACCTTTGTATTCAATCATTTCTATTTAGTTCATTGAGAAGACAGTCCATTAAAGATTATACTGGCTACCCTTTCTAAATTTACATTTTTCGTAGAATTAAGTACATGTTTTCTAAGATTTTTTTTATGTATTCAGGTCTCAGTTTAAATTTTGTGCTTCTGGGGAAGATTCGGATCACAAGAGAGTCTATAAACAATAAGTAAACATCAAATGAGACACTATAACAAAAGATGTGTGCAGTTCTATAAACATTGTTGAAGTGCTTTGGTTCATGTTCTCCATGGTCAGTGAACTCGTTTATCCTCTTCAACTTTAAATTTATAAAATTTGTATATCATGATAAATTCGTTATTATATATATTTTATAAATAAGTATTTGTAATGGACAAAATCTGATGTGACCAATATAATCTTGACTTCTTGGTAGTTTTGTGTTTCTAAATGCTGAAGAAAGCTACAATATAAAGGACTAGTATAACCAAATTTCATTGATTACTGGTCTATATAATTATGAGTTTGAAGGCTATGTTTATAGCTTCACAACTTGATCTAATATTATGACTAGCTGATAATGAGGTTGCACGTGTTTAAGTTGCACAGGTATGTGTTGATAATTTTAAATGTTCACTGATATATGTTATATATTTTGCTTTGTAATAATCTTGGTGTCTTTTGTAACGCTTCGGGCTTGATTCCCACATCAAAGATTTATTAAAGTTTTTAATTTTGGCTAAATTACACTCCACAAGTTTAAAATTTGCTTTCAAGTTGTCATACACCTTGGTTAAGCATATGAATTCTTGAGACCTATCAACCCTTAGTTTTTCAAGAAGTTTTTTTGGTAGAATCTTGATTGCTGCCAAAAATTAGAAGGAAACATTATAAAGAAGCTTTTTTTCCAAGGGAATTGTCAATAATTTTAACAGTTTAACATCATGTTAACTTCCCTTTATTAAAATAGGAATGTAAAAAATATAACTGGTGTATCTTCTCAATGTAACTGGTTAGATCAAAAGGGCCACATTGGATCCATTTTTGTGATTGCAGCTTGCGTGTTCTAACAAGAGAAACTACAGCTTATTTTATAGATGATGTTATCATATTGTATTGTATTATTGATATATAAGAGGCTTGGCTATAAGGAAACAGGTACATAGCACTTAATCCACCTCCGATTCTATGTTTATGGTAAATCTTTTGGACAAGGAGAATCTAAGCGGCAATTTGAGCGTATCTTTAGACGTTAACCACAATGGCATCTGCTTACATCATAATGGGGTACTTTTGTTACTAATTCGATATTAGTTGTTGCTGCTTCATTTATATTCCTTAGGTTGCAAGAGTCAAAACTAGAGGTTTAAACTCATTTGCTAGATTGGATTAGCAAGTGATCTTATGCATAGCTTGATTCGACTTGTGCTTTGTTATAGATAGGTCGAAATTAAAAATTTTAAGGTAAAGATGGTACATGTTAAGACGTCAATTGGGTTGATAGTTTAGATGATGCTGCACTAGAGAAAAATCATGCGGGTTAGGTATATATTTTGGAGGATTAGGTTGAGACGCATGAAATTCTCCTTATTTTTGGTTTTACCTAATTACCCAATAAACCAAACATGATTACAATAGTTATTTAAGTGATATTTAATTTTAATAAATTGTAATTAACCATTTTACCTGTTTGTCTTTCTTACCTATCGACACTTGGACTATTTTTGTTATTGTAACTAATTTCTTTTTAGGCAATGGTTTAAAAGGAAGGTGAAACTAAGCATTGAGTTGAGTGACTTTGTGGATGAATGATTAAAAGGTTTTATTATTATTATTTTTTTGAAGTTATAATTTTCGTTATTTTATTTTAAACTCTATCTTCTTTGGAAAGAGATCAACATGTTTCTCGAACGAACAGATTTACACCGCCAATGATAGCGCACCAAGGGAACAACGGACAATCACGGCAAAGGCAAGCACGAATGCTGCTGCCTACGAGACTCATCCAGGGGAATCTTACACTATGCGCAGAGAACCCCTCTCACTTTACACAGAGAGGGAATGACGATGGGTAGCCAAACCGTGAGGCGAAGAAATCAACCGCTAACTCGCTAATTTTTTTGTTTTAATTTGTGGCCTTTCAGTTGGACTATAATATTCACGAAGGTTTTTGTCCATTGACGTTCTTAGGTACGGTCCACGCATAGATTTACAGCAATGACAGATTCTAGAAAACATGAGACATAATCAAAGCCCGTCTATCATTGACCAATGACAGATTCTAGAAAACAATGAATGAAGTTTGCAGTAACTAGATGTTATGTATGTTGGTTGTTGAGTCTTAAATAAAATTGATTATGTTATCAATTTGATTTAGTTTGACTTTTTTTATCATCATGTGACATGGATTCAGGCATAGTGCTATGTATGAGGCATTTTTAGATTATATATATATTACAGTAAACCATGTTATTAGAAAAACTCACATCTTGGTTAAAATTGGGCTTCCTATGAAGTGACTATGCGTGGAAATTGTAAGTGGCGGATTGAAGGGCTACTTGAATGGATTTGGCACATGATTTTTTATAAATAATTTGATGACTCACATTTCATAAACAGGAAGATTCGAAATCTTAATTTTCAATACATTCTAATCGATGAAAATACAAAATTTTAGATCCTTCGTGATTGTATGCCAAAGCGACATTTAAAGAAACTTCTAGATACCCTTTGGAAACGATGTTCTTGGCCCTAAACAAAACTTATAAAAAATGTATTATTGGATTAAATGGTTTCTCGACATATAAAGCGGTAATGTGGGATCTTTTTCCTGAGAAAGAGTCATTTTTCGTGACTCTGTTTCTAATACTAGATAACCATATGTTTTAGCTGATATCTTTCCTTTCTGATGGTCGACTGTGGGTACCGTGTTATGCTTCTCAAATAGATCGTGATAATTATACCTTGGATTGATGCTTAATGTTCTAGGTGACTCTTATTTGTAATCTCATACTTTGTAAACTATAATTGTTTATACTGATCTTTTAAACATTAGTTTCTCATGACAAATTATACCAATATAATTTCTACGTCTATCTTTCTATATCTAATGACACAAATTTTATTATGCACAACAATAGTAGTCTTGCACAGGCTCGACCCGATGCAACACCACTTATCTTGTCACATAATATGAGTATTCTTGCTACCACAACATTCAGTCTATTTAAAATCAAGTTTTTGGTTATTGTGAGGATTTGAATTTGACTTTATATATAATTCGTACACATAAACTACACTTGTCAAATACGCCTTACATATTTTTTCCATTATCTTTTGGTACAACGTAAATCGTATAACCCGCGGCATCGCGCGGGCCCGCCACTAATATATTATATATAATAAAGCAAATAATATAATGCATACCCCAGTGTACTTTTATTGTGTTTTTCACTCAACTTTTTTATGACAGATTGCTTTTAACATTAAGCTGTTCTTTCAAATAGGCCTTACCAATAAGAAAATGTTGGTCGTGAGTCATCATTATTACTTCTTTTTTTTATATCTATCATCTTCATCTTCTTCTTTCTTTCATATGAAACAATGAAAAGACTCTAAGTATTCAAATAGTAGAAACCATGATTGTATTTTCTATTTTTTTCTTCTTTTTTTGGTTCTGTTATGGAGTTCGGTGTCAAAATTTGTTGGGTGTCATTCGAATTTGATTGTATATATATCAAGAAGAATATAACTTTTCATGGGGTTCGGGCGACCCCAACGCACGTGAATGGGTCCGCCCCTTAGTTGTATAATACCCGGATGTGATGATAACCAATGATAGTATCGGTTGTTTTGACATGGTTGTCATTTATAGTTAGCAACCGCAACTGAAAGTGTTTTCTGAGCCCGATTCATCACACACGCAACACGCGTGGATGAATACATACTAGTTTTTTGAAAATTTAGGAACCTTCTCATGCATTTTTTTTCATATATTAAGATTAAGAGTATCTATATAATATATGTACGGGCTATTTCATATGCAACTGCTAAATATTTAAAAAATCATAAGGATTTCAACGTTATAATTGTAAAAGTGCATAGCATGTCCAACATATTTATAAACAGATATAACAAATTTGGATTTACACTTATGAAAGCTCTTCATGAGGTGAACTCGTGTGAACTTACAGGATTACAACCATTTGAACCTGAAAAGAACACAACTTGCATCCATCGCCTTGAGGATAAAAGCAAATGCTTTCTTTGTATAATTCAAAGAAATACAACAGCAGAATTATCTATAAAACAATGTCATCTCAACGATTGGTGCGACTGAGGAAACCATCGCGCCAAGATGTAATACTTAAGTTTCACAACGAACAAAAAGAAGCCATAGCATGGAATATGCAATAATGCAACAATCAAGTACCTGCATAACATTTTATAGATATAGATAATGAAACCACATTTAATAACCTGTAAATGTAAATACTTAGTATAAATATATGTTTATGCATTATGTAGTCCGGATAATTAATGTGTGCATATGTATGGGTCAATATGGGTAAATACAAGTCAAGTAGTTAAAGGACAGTTATTGGCGCCAAAACTAACCACCAATAACTACCCTATGCAATCATGTATGGGTACAAATACCCTATCTCTGTATCTTTTAGATGGAATGCATATCATTTATGTTCTTATCGTTCTTCCTCATAATCGATATAAAGTGCAGTGTATATATAACAATGAATTCTAGATAATTACTCATTTGGTTGTGGATGTAATCTATCAACATAACTTTTAGAAGAGAGTATGGACAAGTTGAGTAATATGTCAAGACATGCTTGAGTTAAAATGGATTATTTTAAAGCGGGTAGAAACAGGCCGGGTTTTGTTGACGGGTTGATCACTTTCTGCTCTTTAAAAGATTCAAAGCAAAATAAAACAAAAACAACATTTACCAATTATCACAGATTTTTGGTTACAACTACTTTATATAAAGCTTGACTTATATAAACTAAAGTATTACTTGATGGCAACCCGGGCCTCACCCAACAATCACCTTTGTCTTTATCGTTTAGAAATTTCTTAAACAGCCAATGTATAAACATGTCAACAAAATCTGTTACCACATGATGATCCCCCTACTTTTGATCATGCAAATTAAGATGTTAACACCTGAATATACTTTGAACGCCCTTTAACCAGTTCAACCCATTCGACTCATCGGCTACCATAACCATAACCAACCCCAGTACATCTCGTCTCTAACAAAGCTACCAATGGGGTTTGGGGAGGATGGAATGTAGGCAAATCTTACCCCTATCTCAGGGATAGAGGCTGCTTCCAACTATATTTACTTTTTAGTTTACTTTCATATGTTTGAACCGTTAACCAAAAACAGAAGCGTGTTTGTTTGATATAATAGAGAATTAGGATGGGGCATACATCATAAATAACATTCTTTAAACATGGTATTGATGCGCAGATGTTTAAAATACATACCATATTGGAGCGTATGCGACAGATAAATCAAGAAATGGGTATGGCCACCTAGAGTACAAAAAAGTTATTGAAAGTAAATCATATACATAATAAATATACATATTTTGAAATGCAAACAAAGATAAGGTGAAGAAAACATACCAAGTTGAAACAAAGACATGAAGAATCCACTCAAAGAGCACGTAGAATGCAGTCCACAAAAGAAAGTATGAAATGCGGAACCAAGGAAAGCACTGAAAGATGGTTTCCAAACATTTTAAAGTTTACAGAATGAAAAACACTATAATAACTAATTAAACAGACAGAAGATGATGAATTTAAAATAAGGAAAGTTACCAAGCTATTTAAGGCTGTGTCCCCAAGGAGCAAAACCAGATTAAGAGAATGTACAACAACTGTCAACTGGTATACAAGAGAAAATGAGAATTATGAAACCCGTATGAAAGCCCCTAAAACAAATATGTTAATAGGTGATAATTTCGACCCATTTAGTTATGAATGGGTCGATTCAGACCATGCTTATCTCTAACGGGTCAAACACAGCTATACAAAGGCTTATAAGAAAATGAGTCAGAGGGGTTGAAGTTTTCCAAAGTGTATTTTTAATGCATATAACTTCAAAAACACTTTATGCCAAAAAAAATAGATTAATGCTGAAACAGAACACTTTTTGTAATCAAATTTGACAAACTAATTAAATCTAGAAACAGTAAAAAAGTTCTGAAATTTTTTTTTGTTTCAGGATCATCCTGACTTCCTGACCAATTTCGATCTGTATAAAATTACCTGCTTTAACTTTCTCAGCCCATTTCAACAATCAATGAGCAAATTGTCATAAAGATAAGTGTGAGTACTTACAAAGCCCATTTCATAACCTACAATTGTAAGGAATGGAGCAATCACAATCCAATAAACAGAATCTGTCAGCATCACCGCCCCAGCAGTCATCTGTGTTCAACAAACAACTGAATCATCAAAAAAATGAACTTGTAAATAATTTAGGATATTTATGTAACAAACAAAAGCCTGAGTAATGTTTGGCCATATCAAGAGGAATTGAAATAGAAGCTCAAGACTGAAGATGTTTCACATGATATACATGTTGCACAAAAATGAAAAAAAGTTAATAATCATATAGAACCCAATACCTGGAAAATAATTTGGAACACATAGCCCCAAAATGCAGCAGTTAGCAAGAAATGATTTTTCGCCTGCTGTCTCGTTGTATTATTCTCATTGGCGAGAGGCAAATAATATTCTTGATCTGGGCCCAAATCATATATCTTGTGTTGCCTGAAACATCCATAGGCTGAGAGCAGCGATCCAAACTGCGAACACACGTCATATAATTTCTGTTAAATTCAGTTACATACTCGATGCTTGTTGATTTGAAAATGCCTCACAAACAATCAAATGAACTATTGCAATATCTATCAATGCTAAACGTGGCATTTCGACCCGTTTACTTATAAGTTGGTCAATTCGAGAATGTTTTATCTTAAATGAGTCAATTGGGTTAAGCTAAAGGATTCAAATAAGAAGGACAAGTCAAAGGTTTGATTTTGTAATACTATATTCCTTTGGATCATTAAAAAATTTTTTTTAACAAAAACATGTTTGGATTGGTCGAATTTAGCCTGTTTGGACACACACTTTGAACTTAGAAGTTACCCATTTTGCCCACAACCAAGCCACCCAACCCGGCCATTTTTCAATCTCTACTCAATGCATATAAATGGGATTTTTGTTAGGTAAGGTTTGCCCTCATCCAATCCTCACTAGACCGTACTGCATGAGTGGGATTTTTGCTGGATAGGTTCTTGTTGTCGTTGTTGTAGGCTTTTAGTCAACACATACGAAAATAAAGAGTTGGGGTACAAAAACGCACATACCGCAAAATAGAAAGTAACCAAAGATAAAGTCCACCTATATAAAAAATCAAGCACTAATGGTTAACACAACAATTATTACTTATAGGCGGGGAACTATGATCCTGCAATATTTATTTAATAAATAAGCAACCTGCACGTGATGCCAACGACATATCATGCAAGTACACACTAGTAATCAGGTAGAGATTGCAAGATGGATTGGTAAAGTAGTTTGGGTAATGGGTCAAAGCAGGTATTTCTTAATATATGTCAAAACATAGAGGGTTGGACTGAGTTGACCCATAATATTTTTTTTCATTTTTCAAAGAAAAAGTTTACTTGATTAATACACTAAATATGGTAACAAAAACTACAATTTGACAATAATATATGTTCTTTGCATAGAATGGTTCACCCTCATTTGACCCATTTTAAATAAAACACAACCCAAATCGACCTGTTTAGGAAAATTGGGTCGAAATTGCCACCTCTAGACTATCAATAAAGATGAAAAAAAGCTTACTGCGTATAATACAAAAATAAGGCCGTTCCATGAGTGGTAACATCAGCAACACCAGCTGCTAGAAGCAAACAAAAAGAAATGATTCGGAAAGCCAGTAACCAAATAGGATGTATTCTCTTTATAGAAGGCATCCATGCTTGATAATCATAAAGCAACCAAGCCCTTTCTTGCTGAGTCACCTCTTTATAAGTTTTTATATTTTTAAAACCTTCATATTTCCAAATCAAATATGATGCTATGATAATGGGAGTAAAGACCCATATCATGCAGACCAAGAACTGCCACGTCAACCAGTATGTCAAACTAGTGGTATCACTAGTTAAAGTATGCTCCATCCTAGCAAAAGTATATGAAGATACTGTTAGTCTCAGAATTCAATGTTAATTAGTTAACTTCAGTATTTCCATAATTAATAGCATCTAGTACTTAAGGGAGGTACCATATTGTTTATATGGTTATATAATATTAGGGAGAAGTAGCAACTATATTATTAGTTTATTATGTTGAGGCCCCTTCGGATCATAGATTAGGATCAATCATGTGGATGAACAATAATCACACAATACAAACTGATATTCCACACAAATGTCGATTACAAGACATCCTATTTATAGATCAATATGGTGGTTAATAACTAACTAAACTAACACAATTAACCCCTAAATTACCGCCAATTTACAACAGTTTGACTTTTATTTTGACTTCTAATTACACTAAAACAAATTAAGATTCTTGATTAAATTACTTCCAACATATTACAACTACTAATTACTTATATCTGGAATATTACTAAAGAACAGTATGCCTGATTTGATTACTGATGCAGGTTATGTTAACTATCACTGGCGAAAACCTACAAGCCTACCGCTCAAGAGTAAACAGGCAAATTTAGTATTTCTTTTGTATTTATTATAGATAAAATATCACTGAGGTCCTTTTATAGATTTAAAGTCATATAACATTCAAGATCTCTTGGAACATTGTTAAATGCAAAACTAGCATACACTAAAGACAACTCTAACATCACTCCAAAGTCTTATGTTCTAATTATTGACTTCCAATGGTGATAATTGGCTTCTAGTTTTTCGGTAATCAACTCCTGCTTCATCTTCATACAATCATACTTAGGGGTCAACTAATTGGTTTTGAATAATTCACTTAGTACTAAGCCACAATAAAACAGATTACCACATAATGAGAATTCATCAAACACTCAGCACCATCAAAAGTGATTAACACAATTTGAAGCTACACAAATGATCCACTACCATTGTTTGAAGCTCAAAGTGCATAATGTTTTACCACTTTAACTCCCCCAAAACTACAACTTAACTGCAAATTATCAACAAACTAATTGAACTAACAATCCACCACTTCAACTGCCTCTACACTAACCCAGAAAACATCAACCAACAAATGATCAATCAGCAAATGATCAATGATAACAGCAAGATTGATTGAAAATTTCAAGAAACAAAAACCCAAATGGAATCATGAAGTGGTAGTAGTAAAATCTTACAGAGGATTTAAAACAAAAACAGGTGGAGGGCAGGTGTTGTTGTTGAAGAATGAATCATAAAAATGAAGGGATTATGTAAATAAAGTGCAAGAAATAGAAAGAAAAGAGAGTTTTTTCATCTCCTTATGGGACAACGACGGGCCCATAATGATTCATCCAGAGGATTCGAGGTTTGATTGGTCTTTTTATTAATAAAATGTTTTAAATGTGAGACAAAGATCGTGCGATCGCCATGTGTGACTTGATTACAAGCTTATCCCGAGTCAAAGGTTATATTAGGAATTATTTATAGAGTGTGCATGTTTGGTTTGGTTCGGTTTTGGTTTAAAATCGAAACCAAAAATCGATATTTTGATTTTTAGGTTTTTAAAACCTTTCGGTTTTGGTTTTTCGGTTTTTGGTTTTTCGGTTTTTGGTTTTTGGTTTTAACTTCGGTTTCGGTTCGGTTTTTCTTAGTTTTACCATTTGTGCTTCAAGATTTAGAAAAAAATTGTTTTA
Source organism: Flaveria trinervia (assembly GCA_025506515.1). Taxonomy (NCBI): domain Eukaryota; kingdom Viridiplantae; phylum Streptophyta; class Magnoliopsida; order Asterales; family Asteraceae; genus Flaveria; species Flaveria trinervia. The sequence continues at coordinate 88,484,487 of CM046452.1, read as the reverse complement.
AAGTAATGAATTTAAACAAAAAACTTTGATCTTATATTGTTTTGTTGTTTTCAAAATATAATCGATATATTTTTATAATTTAATTGACATTAAAATTAAATGCATTTCATAAAATATAAGAATAATATATTCAATAAAATATATTAATCTATCAATTCAAATAAAAATAAACAAATATTATTCTTGAAACCTAAATATTTAATTTATTTTAGATAACACAAGTTAAATAAGTAACTAATGGGCTAATAATTTTTATAAGTATATGATCACACCTTTAAATTTACAAGTTTGATTATATGGTTTCGGTTTGGTTTTTTCGGTTTTTGTTATAAGCAAAACCAAAACCGAACCAAAATTCGGTATTTAAGAAATCATCAAACCAAACCGTCGGTTTTCTAGCGGTTTTGGTTTTATCGGTTCGGCTGCGTCGGTTATTTTGGTTACGTTTCGGTTATTTTGGTTTTTAACTCACCCATAGCTAGCTGTGTCTTTAACGGGTGCACCTTATAGAATTTTACAATATATACCATATAAATTTACCAAACCCGTAATAAATTTGAACAACTAGCTTCATGAAATTTTAACATTGACTATAAAGATTTTTAATATTTTAGTCTACTTTGAAATTCTTCTCTAGACGATGTACTAGATTGATGATAACAATTTTAGCGGAATCATATTTGTTATATTAAAAAACAGTTGTTAGAATGTTTTTAAAAAATAAAAACGAATAAAGAGCAATAGTAGGAATATCGCATTTCTAATGATGATTAAATTTTTTTACTATATATTTGGTATTAAATATGGTTTTGCTTTGTTTGATGTAGCTTGATACAGACCCGAACTACTATTATATGACTAGCTCAACCCGAGACAAACATAAAAAAATAACAGTTAATAACAGACAATTGACCCTTAAAAATATGCGTCTCCCGTATAATTTGTTTCCTAGTAATGTCAATGTTCACAATTGTTGCCCACCCTCAACAGCCGCCACCCCTCCTTGCTACACTATTGAACCACCAAAAGCACCCCAACACTCCACCAGTTACGCCATCGTCTTATTGATCAACTCTCTCTCTCTCTCTCTCTCTCTCTCTCTCTCTTTCTCTTTCTTTTTCTCTAATAGGTCGAAACACACAATGAATAAGAACAAGGGATATTAATTTGATAAGATGAATGAACCAGAAAGTTTGTAAAAATCAAAACTCTCTTATAATTTAAATTTGAATTCTCAACATACACTTTAATTAATTAGAGAGCACATACCAAAGGTGTGGGAATAGTCCCGAGTGGGAAACCCCCCCTCTGATGTGGTGAATATTTTACGGGCATCATCAATCACCCACACCCATTGGTAGTGGTAATGCATCACACACATCACACATGGTAGCAGGTGAGGAAGATGAAGAAAAAAATAAGACGACACCTTGTAAAATGGGGAAAATCGAGAAAAACGTGACGACACTATGACAAAAAATTTTAGATAATTATGAATATCAGTAAGTCACACATATACCAAAAATTAAAAAGAAAAAACAAAGCCCATGATACTATGCCATACATAACACATGTGCACACATTTGATTTTTTAAATTTTAACTACCCCTAAAATCTTTTTCAGCTTCAACGGAGTCTTTTCAAGCACTTTGAAGATCTTCTTGGTTACTCGTCTTCATTGATTACTGCATGATTTAATCTACGAATCGACTCAAAGAGTTCCTTTATCTATGCTACTCATTATATGTTCGCTTGTGATGTGGATGAAAGGCCTCCGCTACCACTGTTACAACATCAAGCAAATTCACAAATAGAAAGAAAATTTTGAAACAGAACATAGACGTTCATCAACATCCTCATAATATTTATTATGGCTACAATATGCAATTAAGTACACAATTAAGCTGATAACCAACTGTTTAACTACAATTAGTTGGTTATGTTAGTTATACATATTTTTGTATTGACCCTCCTAAATGCTAAATGACTCTTTGTACTAAATGGTTTGTATTCAATAGTAATCAGTGTGCACATAACAGTGTCTCTTCCCGTGATGAGTCCCATACTCAACAATGATGTAGATTTGAGAGTCTGATTAGATAAGCGGTTGTTTGAAGTTCACAAAAAAATCATAAAAAAATATGGATCCTAACTGAGACCACCAGGGCGGCCATCTTGCCAACTAGGCGTGACCCGACCCACCAATCTTCCCACATCAGAGAGCTTACAACTAGTTTTACCAAATGTTTCATTCTTGAAATCAAAACCACCATAGCTGCTTCTTGTTACACATATTAGACAATAATACATAGAAAGACTACAGGCATAGATATCTTACTTTGCACCACCACATAATGTTGGTGCAAAGTGCCTGTAGAAGCGAACCCAGAAAGTTTTAAACAATCAGCAAGTGTCAAACCAGTTAAGTTTCTACAAAAGATACCCCAAATACTTCAGATCTAAACATGTCACCACAACAACAGACATAAACAACAGTGTTACAACCTAAAGGCCAAGGGATGGACATTGCTTCCGAGCATGCTCTGGTATCAACTTAGCCAGTAGTTCTGCAGACGCGCCTTTCAATTCTGCACATGTATAGCTTTCATTAATATCACGAGTGTGTAATGGTAACTAAAAACCAACAAAAATGTTGGAAAAAATTTTGGTTTAACCTTGAGACTTAAAGTTGAAGAGGGGCGGCAGTGGGCGGCCGTTTGGAAGACGGTGTTGGGATCACGAAGCTCGTCAAAGAAGGGATGAATGCAGGCCTCCAACTGTTAAAAGATAGGAATAAGAAAAAAACAAGATTCATGTTTGATCTTAAAAGACAACAATTTACTCTATTTTCAGTTATGGAAGTTAGAAAGGGTAGGATGTACTTACAGCTGTGCACCGAAGGTTAGGAGAATATTGTAAGAGTCTTGAAACAAGATCTACAGCTTCTGGAGGCATCCGCTTGTGAAAAATCTATGTAGAAGACATAAGTTTGGAGAGGTAAAAAGTTGTAAGGGAAAGGGGGCTTGTTCGTGTTCATTTGTTTAAGTTTAACCAACCAAACAAACAAACATGAACACTTACGAACAGATTTTCTTGTACATGTTTGTTGGTCTAACGGAACGAAAAGAACTAACACAAACACTTAAGCGAACAAATATTATTGTTTGTGCTTGTTCATTAAGAATATGTTTATTTGTGTTAGTTAATTTGTAGATAAATGAACAAACATACATGGAAAAATAAGAAAAATATTTTACAATACATCAACTAAAAAAATATTGAAGCCACAATAATGCTCATTTTCTTATAAATTTTTAGCGTTTAGGTATAAATATATCATTAAAAATATTTGATATGCATATAACATTTGTATGAACATACATGAACGAATGTAAAATCTTGTTCATGTCAATTCGTTTATTCGTTTAATAAATAAATGAATTCCTAGTCGAGCAGCACACAGAATGTTTGGTTTGTTTGAAGCCCTAAAACTTTCATTTGCATATAAAATATTTATCACAATATAGCAGAAGGAAAATAAGGGTCCTCACTTTGTGCCATGGGTGTGCTTTGATTTGTGGGAATTTGAATTCCGTGTAGTTTGGATTCATACACTTAATTTCTTCACGAGTTGGAGTACCAAGGACCTAAAATGATAATGTAGCAAAAAAAACATATAGCCAGCACAAAAATCAACTTGAAAAATAATAGAGATGTTAAATGTATCAGGCTTTTTGTAAGTTAACAAATCAAAGAACTTGCCTTGATGATTTCTACAAGTTGGTCAACTCCACTCTCACCTGGGAAAATAGGCTAAGAACGCAGAATAGTGCAAAGAAAAATAAATAAAAAATAAAAATCCATGAAGCGTATAAAGCATGTATTAGCTCAATATAAGGTGGCATTTGGTATGGTTAAATCAGAGATTAAATACTGGAATGAAGAAAAGCTGTTTGTTTTGTCTGATGGAATGGAAAGGGCCATTCATGAAGGAACATGATTTCTTCCCTTTAGCTGATTTTCAATCCTTTAGCAGGGGATGCTTTTCTTCTCACTCCCTCACGGAATTGAATGAGAAATGTAGCTTGGTTTTACTTTCACTAATAATATTTTTCAATAATTCCATTTCTTTTACTAAATTACTTCTTTATTTTCCGTAAATAACTAGAAATAATAAAATATACCGTTTTCTTAAACCTTAGTTAAAAGTGTTAACTTTAAATAAGCTCTATTATGCTTTGTTTGTACTTTTGTTTATAAAAGATTAACAATTTCTATTAAATAACGTTAAACTAGAGACAAAGTTCATATAATAGTATATTAAAACCATCTTAAATCTAATTTTGTTCCTACATGTCAACCAAACATGATAATGGAATACAATGATCCATTCCAATACCATGCTGATCACCATTACCTTATTCATTCCATCGATTTATAATTTTTTTTCAGCCAACCAAATAGAACCTAAGGGATGGGGTTGAAAAGAACCTGCCCAAGAAGAAATTCTGCTAGGACACAACCAACTGACCATATATCAATTGCAGTTGTGTATTCAGTTGCACCAAATATGAGTTCAGGCGCACGGTAATATCTAGAACAGATGTAGGATATATTTGGCTCCCCTTTGACCTGTTTCACATAGAAAACCATATCAACTGAAATCAAAGCTAGACCATAAAAGAAATATATGCCAGAAATTAACAAGCAAGATGGATGGCGAGTGTGTGTTAAAATCTATATATGACTAAACAAAAAATTACCAGAACTTTTGCACTTCCAAAGTCACAGAATTTGAGCTGGTGAGTATGGGGATTGACCTGAAAACAGGAAACCTTAGTATGAGAATTTGGCCATTCGATAAAAATAGGAAAATAATAAATAAAAAATTGGGAAACTTGGCGTTAGGGAAGAAGAAAAGGCGCACCAGAAGGTTTTGTGGCTTAATGTCTCGGTGGCAAACACCTATTGCATGAATATAAGCCAGTGCTCTAAATATCTGAAACACTCGAGTATATATGACATTAGTTTGAAGATCTATTTCAACAAGATACATTTAAAGTCAACTTTTACTCATGATCAGACTCAAAGTGCACATGTGATACATACAAGTTCATTTACTTAGGAATGAGCTGACTTAGGCTTTTATCTTACCTCGAACAAGACAAACAAGTAGATCATAAACATAGATAAAAAGGAAATGAGTCAAAAGTTTTGCAAAGTGTATTCTTTAATGTATTAAACCTCCTATATCATTATATGCCAAAAAATCATACTACTGTTATTATAATATAACTTTTGTAAATCATACTTCACACACTAACCTTTTATTGGAAGTCAAAAAATAAGAACAAAAGTGTTTCCAGTAAACCCAATCTAACCCCTTTCTAACTGAACCAAAAGGTGACCCATTTTGACATATTACTCTTGACATTCTTACCTGCCTATTTTGTCGCTAATGAAAAACTATGAGAAAATAATCCAAGTTCAGATACTAGAACAGAAGTTTTGGGTCAACTGAATCTAATCCATTTCTGCCAGAACCAAAAAAGATAATGTTTGACTTGTTACCCAACCTGCTTGACAGTCTGAACCACCCATTTTGCGACCTCTATTACAAACATTAAGTATATACACTGGTATATACGGAAAAGGTTTTGACATTTGAGGGATGCACATGTAAGAAAAATACACGGGCCAGATTCATAAATATAAAATGGAATCAATACCAGACATACACATGCAAATAACAAACCTGATATGTGTATAGTTTGACATATATCATAGGCATCCTCTGGTTTGCCTTGCTGTAGTGTCTTGTTACACGATAAGCAGTTTCTGGCACATATTCAAGCACCAAATTGAGATAAAGCTCATCCTTGTCTGTGGTTGAAAAGAAGCAGTGTTTGAGTGAAACAATGTTGGGATGATCAAGAAGCCGCATTGTTTGTAATTCACGGTTTTTATATCGTTTATCCTGCAAAACTTTTTTAATTGCCACAGCTTCTCCAGTTTCTAAGCATTTAGCCTGCAAAAGTGAGAAAATAATTAGATTTATGGAGTGTAACACTGGTTTTTTGTAAAGTAACATATGCGTTATGTCTTACCTGAAATACAATTCCAAAAGAACCCTGGCCAACAACACGCTCAGCCATATAGCTTATTGTCTGAAGTACCAATTACAAAAGATAAAGTTAAAATACATAAACTTTTTACAATACTGCATTACTAAATGAATATCTTGGACAAAATAGGCATCATAAGAGCACCCTCCTCGTGTGCCTTAACTTGTTAATTATAATTTAAACATAATTCCCGGAAAAGTTCCCATATCACTTGCTGATAACACTTCGAAAATCCAGAACAGAAATAAACACCGACTTCAGATACGTGTCATTTTTTAATAAACTATAAACTGCTACTTTTCTATCATTCGTCAGATCTTAAAAATGAGGCTTACTAAATCAAGCAATCTAACGATACATATAATATGAAAGCAAAACATATCTAGGCAAGCTTCCATGTGCTGAAATCTGGAAAAGAGATTGAAAGATACCTGCTTTGGTTGACCATTTCTACCTCCAATTGTAGTAACAATTATGTGTCCAGTTTCAGTGCCATTTCCATCCACCATTGTTGCCTCCATTTCCTAAAACAGAATGAAAATCATGTGAGAATAGCAGTACAGATCCATCTGAATGGCATATGATAGCTTCCAAAAACCTAGTCAACTCAATAAAGAACAACCTTTTCCACCTTGTCATCTCTAATTTTCATGTCACTGATTTCCTTTGGTAGTTTGCCAATAACTTCTCCAGTTGCTGCAGGAGCTACTCCACCAGAGGCCATTTTGAGTCAAATCAAGTCAAGATAGGATGACACAACTCAGATTATGAGCATCTGCATGAAGAAAAAAATGTCATTCTAGTGCATCCTCATTGATTTCCAACTCATACTTTGCAATTAACTGCACTGTCTCATTGGTCAAGTATAAGTGCACATCTTATTGTAGTGCTTGAGTCATTTAACTATTGGGAAGATGGGATGGCATTTTGTCACATGAAATTAACATATCTTGATGATTCGTAAGATAACAGAACAGAAGTTACCTCAAAAATGAATATCAAGGATGTACAATGAATTCATTACAGAAAATGTACAAAGTATCCTTATGAGTCATGAATGACATATCATAGGATAATCATTTGCCAAGTTGTAGCATATTCCAAAACAACTTTACACACTTTCTAAATATTTTATTTAATATACTTTACGACCCACGAAAATGAAAATAGAGATCAGAGATGTTGTCAATATCACTACGACCTGCGGTTGATAAATAAGGGAAACTGCTAGCACTAAATAGGTACATTTGACATATTAAATCACAACTACTGTCCATGTTTGTAGGGATGTTCAATAAACAAGAAAAACAAATCAATCATAAGACCTATTATTGCACCCTAGATGCACATAATGCATAATTCGACTAGAATAAGAAAGATGTATACTGCAAGGACGTTAGGATGGCCCATATTAGTTTTACATATGAACAAATAATTTAAACTAGGAAGGAAACAGAAAACCACAAACTTAACCTCACCGGTTACACATACAACAAGAACTTCTTTTGGCTTCATGACCATGTTCGCATATATAAGCTGATGGTTTCCAAAGCATCACGATTTTACCTATGTCATGTCATTTATGTAATGCTACAACTCTGTTTTGTGAGGCAACTAACTACATGCTGCACAGCTTCCTAAACAGTATGTACATCTATGAGTTGTCCTATTCAAATGTAAGAGATAGACAGAGAGGAGACGGTTGAATCTACATGATTTTATTTCTTCTTTCAGTTCTTAAATCACAGGCTAGCAGATGCAGATTACTGAAGAACCTCATGTCCACCATTCAGCTCATCATCGTACTTTTACAGTTCTATTAAAACTTAAAACAGAAACCAAAGCATTTCAATGACCATAAGCGATCCCCAAACCAACACTCGAAAAACAAAATTAGGGCACAATCACTTCCCAAACCTCTGATCTCAATCAAACCTCCACCTTCCATCATTCTCCTGCTTCTCAACGTGCAAAAACCAACCGAAAGCATCTACAACCATTCCACTCATCTACGCATCAAAGTTGGTACAATGTACTATAAACAATCCATAAGCATTCAATACGAGATCTCTAAACAGAAACAGAATCGCTTCCTGCTAGCTCGAGGCTCTAGATACCTACTCATCATAATCTATTGATCTTACGTTCCTCAACACATCAAACAAAGTCTCAAGTTTCTGATCCAAACGACAATCAAACAGCAGTAAGAAGACGAATGAAGATAGAAGAGAGAGTATTCACCTGAAATCTGCAAAAGGGTGATGAAATAAAGCACGGAGAAATTGATGAAGAAGAAATGAGAATGTGTTGTTGCAGAGAGAGAAGGTGAAGCACGCGGGCAGCCTAGAAGATGTTGCAGAGATCTTCTTTCTTGCGAGGTTTGACCATGTGAGACTCTCTCTCCCTCTCTATGTTTACAGTTGCTTTTTTGATACTTTGAACGTTTTCTTTATTTCACTCACCAATTAACTCACGAATTACTCACGAATTACTCACTCATTTTCTATTATTCGCTACTACGGAACTTGAGGGTATATACAGAAATAAAAGTGGTTCTGAAAATTACGTAAGTGTGTTTGCTATCTTATATGAAATGTTGTTGAGTTGTTATGAGTGAAAAAGAGAGAAAATGTTATTATGGATTGGTATATTTAAAGAATCACTGTTTAATTCTTATAAAATTTGTAATATTTTTTAAACTGGTTGTGAGTGAATGAGAAAAAAAATAATAATAATAAGGGTATAAAAATATTATTTAATTGAAAAGAGAGAGAAAATATAATGATTTTAATATAATTATATGGATAAAAATAAAGAATCTATTATGAGTGCTCTAAACTAATTTTAGATGAGAAAACTTTACTTTTTATCTCGAAATTTTATTTTAATTTTTGTTACAAGTCAAACATGATTAGATACTCTAGTAGTACATGTTGTAAGGCGTAAACGATGAGTGTTCGTCTTGAAATCAAAACCTCTCGAAGTCTAGAGAATGCTTAAATAAGTGATTTTTAAAATGTTTATTGTCACAAAAAAGTAATATCCTTTTATATATTTTTATTAAAAGGTTTTACGCTACCAAGTTTTGATATATTAAAGTTTCTTAAACATGTAAAAGAGACTTGGGAGAAATAACTAAAGTAGTTTTTATATAGTTAGGTCTCTAAAGTTGTTGAAAATGCACGTACTTCTGAATTTGGTTTTTTAGTCATTAATTGTTAACTTTTAAATTGGTTAAAATAATATAGTATAATTTTCTTAGAATAAAATGTTGAGTGTCATTTTATTAAATTTGAGAAATTTAAAAATTAAACAGGTCATTGTTTTTAGGGGAAAAAAATCATAAACATGTTTATTTTGCATAAATTTAGAGATTTTGATGTATAAAAATTAGTTTAGTACTTCATATGTATTTTCTACGGGTTGATGGACTTTTTATTAAAAAATAAAAACTATATTAGTATTTTATGTTTTAATATTTCTAAAAAATTTATATTTTTAACACACAAGTATTTAAACACTCTCTAATTTGGATTTTATTTATTTAAAATAAATCCGTTGCCGTTAATCTTGCTGAAAATAACTTTGACAATTGCTAGTCTACTCATGGATGCGCCGATAAAATGCTCCCTAATTTTGACTTGGAAAGAAAACAAATAAAGCCAAATGTTTTACTTTTGAATCACTTATGTGTCTAAAGAAATGAATACTTGTAAACTATTTGAATCACTTATGTTTTACTTTTAATCTTGCTTAATAAACTTCAAATATACAATAACTGTTAAAAACTTATAAAACTATAGGTAAATCCAAAACTTATATATAGATAGATGTATTATTTTCATACCAGACAGAATTAATATCTCAAACTTTCTAGTTCTAAAAAACTGTGTTCATCTAGTTTTCTTTGAATAAGCTAAACATGGTTTAGAAAACTGTATTAACATGAAAAAATTATAAAAACGTTAAATATAAAGTGTGATGGATTTTTTTACTAATTTTCTTCATAATAATATATGTGTTGCATTTAATAATGGCTAACTTGAAAACAGGATAAAGTTAGTACCATCCTAATCGTTTTTTAAGGGACTTTTAATTGGTACTATTAACCATTTTATTATTCAACTATGAAAATTAAAACATCGAAGAGTTTTTAAAACAATAATAATTATTATATTAGTATTATTTGACGCGTTTTAAGTGATGTTGGCTCAACATAATATGGATAATATAATTGGTGGTATATTCAATTATGTTTCATAAACTTGGTGGTTGGTTGCTATTGTGGGTCATGTTGTTTCAACATAAGGTGGCCATATGGAAGGTTTAGAAAGGATAGGGTTGGTATTACAACATTTCTTTTATTTATTTATTTATTTATTATTTATTTATTATTTATTTAATGATATCTTAAGTAATTAATTAAATATAAAATATAATTACGTGTTCTGGGTTACTAAAAACAATAATAAGGGATTGTATGTTATACGTATTTAAATTCGAATGATATTTAAGTTTTATTTTGCTAATTTGACCGAACCCATTTGAACAATTCCAACTAAAATATATTAAGAATCCACACATTTGGATGAATTGTTATGTATAATGTTAAAGTCGATTAAACTTAAAATGTTATTGTTAAATATACAGATAAACATTAACAAAATTATGTGATGTAATCGGATACGTAGGTGTAAATAAGTTGAGCCTAATTTTAAAATAAAAATAGCTCGAGCTCAACTCATTTCAAACTTTATTTCTAACGCTTAAGCTCAACTCATTAATAAATTTTAAGCTCGTGATCCTTCATTTACTATTTTAATTATGTATATTCATGTAGTATTTACATGTGTATGTAACTATATGCTTATTGTATGAGAAAAAAATGTTACATCCATAGAAATAGTAGGCTCGTCTAGCCAAGATCTAATCATGCTTCGCATGTGAAGGCAGGACTCAAATTCGTTTACTAATGAGTTTCAAATTAGACTCAAACTAGAGATTATTTAAGTGTGGCTGGATGTGAGTTTTAAATGCACGAATATCGAGTAGCCATTGAGTTGTTTTCCCGTTTTCTTTGTTATTGGAGTCTCAATAGGTGTAATATGCTTCTAGTGGCCCAAAGGTTTTATCACGGTGGACCTTTAGGTGGTGGGTTTACTGGAATGATGGGCGAGCCGAGTCACCAACGCTGTCTGTGTTCGCGAGCGTGGACGACCTTTCGCCAATAGGTTTACCCGGATGACCGAGCTTAAAAATTATTCGTTGGTTACATAACAACCCTGTGATCATTAAGTTTTCCACCACCGGACGTCAACCTGAAAAAAAACAGTAGAGTGACATGTTAGTTTCTATTTAAGGAGTTTTAGGTGGATTAAAAATTTACTTGTACAAACTCTTTCTTTTATATATTAAATACAAAGAGTGCGACTCACTACTTTTTGATGAAGATAAAATTGAATTTAATCTAAATTAAGGATAAATCACACCACCATTGTGATTGATTATAGTAAATCATTACTTATAAAATATTTTATATTCCCATCATTATTTTAAAAAGAATTATATATTTTCGTCGCAAGCTCACATGCTACAATAATGCATTGCCATGATACGCGTGACTGTTAACAATATTCGATGCATCCCTAGTTTGATCTTTGAACCGTCTTTGTTTTTTCCTCCTGTCTAACAAAGAATTTATAATATTGAAATAAAGTGTTTGTCCTTGTTTTTATTATATTATATATATATGTATATATAAAAGAAATATATATATATAATTTATAAATAAACAATTAAATTATATAGGTCTTTTTAGTGTACCTTGTTGTATACATAATAAAAGAATTGACGTAGGCTTTTTTATTAATATATAAATGAAGATTGAAAGTGAAAAAAAAAACAATCAGTTATTAACCTAAGAGTGGAGGGTGTCACGTCACACTACACCACACCACGTGAAGCGGGGTGCTCAAACCGTGTGTTTTGAGGGAGTGGGGGGCCTATTTGCAACGGTTCAAAATGGGGAAGAAGTACGACGTGAAACGGCCCGGCGTGGGGGACCAGCAGCAGTGTTGTCGTGCGACGCCACCCACCGTCATGGGGTTCTAGCGTCCCCCCACCCCCCACCCCCACCCCCGACGCCCTAAGATGCTTAGAACACTCGCGATGGGGCTCCTACAAGCGGCAAAGAACGCCAGACGGACGGATGATAGGCCATAAACCATGGTCATAGCATTATAAGGCTACGTTCATGGGTGTTATAGAGTTTATGTTCATAATGAGAGGTGTCCTTAGATGAATCCATTTTTGATTTTATGATTATCTTTATAAGTTGAAGTTGAGCTTGAGGAACATAATTATATTTTTTTACTTACTCTTTATCATGTTTATATATAAACTAGTATTAAGTCCCTCACGTTGCTACGGGGAGCGTAAAATCATGCCAGTTAGCACCAAGGACACGTCACCGTTAGCAACCACCAACCGAAACGTAGAACTAATAACACATCACCGTTAGGCGAAACGTAAAACACATAAAACAATAATTAAGTCGATCTTGGATCAGTGCGTTGCAAGGGTACCATTAAATGAGAAAAAATAAGCGCAAAAACATTGAACTACACACACACACTAGACGTGTTAACTCGTAAAATGTAGACCGTTAAAAAAATAAAAAGAATAAGACAAAATTGGGTGCAACTTTTAAAGCATGTTGTACAACCTATAATGCATAAGAAAGTTGATAATTAGTATATATATACTAGGTTTTCTCTTGCGTTACATGCACGGAAGTTTGGTTAATTTCCCCTTTCTTATGCGGCATGACCTAGTTCGTTGTCGGATCGGCTCATCGGAAACCACAAAAGTGAATGCCGATTCTGGTTCCGATAACTCAAATTCCCGCAACGATGATTTTTACTTTTAATCGGTTTGGTACGTCACGGTACCACAATTGAAGACATGTGTCTCGAGGAATCGGTATTAGCTTTGTTTTCGTTGTTATGGAGTCGGTAGGGTCGTTATGAAGAACATGTTTCAGTTCATCCGAACAAACTTATGGTCGTCCGAAATTTCGTAAGTTCGTCCGAACAAACTTTACGGTCGTCTGAACCTTCGTAAGTTCGTCTAAACAAACATACGGTCGTCTAAACCTTTGTAACGACCATATTTAGACATGTGACTTTATCTGAACCACTTATCATTGGATTGAACAAACCTGTTTTGCGGTTGCGACATTTGTGTGGGTGGGGACAATTTGAAATAAGCTAGTCAAAAGGACAATTTAAGGGGAAAACTCGGTCAAAAAGAAATTTTAAAAATTTTCCCTATAATTTACACTGGAGGAGGTCAAAGTAGTATCTATTTAAATCCTAGTACGTGTGCATATACTTTGATCTCCTCCCGTGTAAATCTTAAAAAAATTCTGAAAATGTCTCTTGAAACAACAATTCTCCTAATTTTATCCTTTAATAGTTACCTTGTATTTAAATATCGATAAAAATATTTTATTGAGAATTGTTTACGTCTCTTTAATCATCTTGTGTTTCTTGGAAATTTCGGTTGGTCTCAAATAGAATCGTACTAGTTGGTGCTTTATTGACTTACTTCACCTTCCACCATGTCGTCTTTTTGTGCACCATCAACTCTCGTAGACTTCATGAGAACCGTGGTCTAACACCTCTCCACACATGCCACGACCATCAGACCACGAAAGATCAATCTATAAAACTTGTTTCCATTGTCTCCTTATTTGCGACATAGTTTGAGCAAACCTAAGCCCTTAAAGTTACACTCACCAACAACCTTATCAAAACACCAAAGAAACCAATCCTCCATCGCCATCACTATCGTCAAGGAAGACCCCGACAACTCTACAACGTACACCCAACTACCAAATCACGAACAAAATTCATACTCTCCACATGAAGACCCATTGGAAAACTGGTGGTCAAATATGAACAAAGAAGAACGAAATGCCATTAGAAGACACGAATGACGACCACCATTGAGATACACATACACATATACTGACACCACTCTAATAGCTTTTGTTTTTTTAGTTTGGTTTTTCAAAGTTTGTGTCAATTTTACCTCAAAATTTTGGCTTTTCAAAGTTTTCCTACGAAAGTTTAATAACTTTAGTTTTTTTTATTTTCATTTTCAGCCTTTTATCATCAATGAGTTCAGCTTTTAACCTGTTTCATTTTTTAATAATTCATCTTTTTTGCAATATTATTGTTTAAAGAAAATGTGTGATTTAAATACATACTACTTTGATCTCCTCCAATGGGAAAATTTTTGAAAATTCTTTTTGACTGACTTTTCCCCTTAAATTGTCCTTTTGACTAGCTTATTTCAAATTGTCCCCACCCACACAGACGTCACAACCGCAAAACAGGTTTGTTCAATCCCATGATAAATGGTTCAGATGAAGCCACATGTTTAAATATGGTCGTTACAAAGGTTCGGACGAACTTACAAAGGTTTAGACGACCGTATGTTTGTTTGGACGAACTTACGAAGGTTCAGACGACCGTAAAGTTTGTTCGGACGAACTTACGAAAGTTCGGACGACCATAAGTTTGTTTGGATGAACGAAAACATGTCCTTCATAACGACCATACTGACTCCATAACAACGAAAACAGAACTAATGCCGATTCCTCGAGACACATGTCTTCATCCGAGCCGCTTATTTTGGGTTCAGACGACCTGTTTTATGGTCGGAGTCGACTCTGTTGGGTGGAGATAATATCTAGGATTACTTGATCAAAGGAAAGGACATTTTAAGAAAAAAATATGATGACATAACATTTTCAAAATTTTTCCTAAATCTTATCATCTCAACCTATAAAATGATTACACTTAATGGTTGCACATCTGGACCAAAGTTAGTAATGGGTCAACAGTCGTATCACTTACTGCTAAGCATACCAGTCACCCTTAATTTGGACTGTTAAGGGCAGGAGAAGTGCTCACACTACACACACCACACCACGTCACATACTTACCAATCATATAATGTCATGTCACACTATATCACATCATATACTCACCAATCATGTAATGATGTTACACCACACCACGCCACACATTTTTAGGGGGCACCCACACCACACCCGCACCGCAAATCATTTTAAACCCTTAAATTCATCCTCAACCACAACGCTAAAAAATCAGCAACAATCGTTTGTTGGAGATCATTGTTATCAAATGTCTCGTATGAAACAGACCGCAAGAAAATCCACCGGAGCAAAGGCTCCGAGAAAGCAACTAGCCACCAAGGTGGATAGGAAGTCGACTTCGACCACCGAAGAAATTAGGAAACCGATTCAGGGCGATGTTGTGTGTGGTGGTTGGCCGGGGGGGGGGGGGGGGGTGTGGGGGAGGAATGAAAACCAGAGGTTAGTTTTTGACTATTGCAACAGTCACAAAAATGGGGTGTGGCTTGGCGTGGGCACACCATCTTTTGAAAGTGGGGTGCGGCGTGGGGGACAGGCAACGGTGTTACCACGCGACGTCGAACTCACAACCCCAACATACTAACATCATACAAGCATATGAGCATTCAGCTGATAAAAAGTGTGTATTACTTAACAGGCTTTTAAAGAGTTTGCAAAGAACCTATAACGTAGAAATTTTGATATCATGATAATTATAAGCTAAAAGGGTAGTTAAACAATAACTTGGCTACAAATGGTCAAGAAATATTCATCTGTCTAGAACATACTTCAGGATATGACCATTTCAAAAGTGGCTGAAGGAAAGTATTTTACATACTCTAACATCTAAGTTTTCTTTAGCATAAAGATGGTACTCTCTCACATACTTAGTCTCCCATGAAACATTTTTAAATAGTAATAAGTTCCATTAAACTAATGAAAACCAATACGGTTGAGTCTAAGAGGTAATAAAAGCTGATAAAAAGTTGTAAAAATAGAAGAAAAGCATCCAAATAAACTGAAACCAACTGTGAGACGCCACAAATAAAAACAATGACTCAAAGTCTCAAATTTACCCTGCAACTTTTCTATTATCTTGTAACACCAAAGCACCTTTACGATATTCTCAATTCTTATATATATATATA
Source organism: Flaveria trinervia (assembly GCA_025506515.1). Classification (NCBI taxonomy): domain Eukaryota; kingdom Viridiplantae; phylum Streptophyta; class Magnoliopsida; order Asterales; family Asteraceae; genus Flaveria; species Flaveria trinervia. Next base: position 88,468,270 of record CM046452.1, on the reverse strand, counting down.
TATATATATATATATATGATACAGCCAAGAAGCTAATAAAGGCAATGATGTTTAAAAATGGTTGGTTATTGGACGAGTAAAAGTTGAAACCTTTATTCTACTTTTATTAATTTGAGTGTGGGCATATTAGATGATTTGAGTTTAACTAACAAACAAACACCCAAATAAACATTAAAATCTCACTCATCAGCAGGGTCGGATGAAATAACAACAAACATTTCCTTTGTTTTAAGAGAAAATTAAATGCCACACACACTAAGACTCCTGGCTCAAATAGAGTTTAACAAACATCATTAATCAATGAGCAAAATGAGAGGCTTGACTACTGTCTTGATTTTGACTTTCCTCGGATGTAATGTGTTAATAATGATTGTGACAGAGAATATTAAAAACTTTGCATTGACATCTAATGTACAACTTGTGTTTGCTTAAGGATGGTGAAATAAGTGATAATAGCCTTTCTAATATCATGAGTTTGTTTTCAGGATTCAAAGTTTGAGACCGTCGAATATAAGAACATCAGCTTCGCTGTTTGGGATAATGGTAGCCAAGACAAGGTTTTACATTATTTTCTTTCTTCTTTTACTATCTTGCTCACTAATTTTTTCGCTTGCATATCTTCTTCCCTAAATAGGCAAGTTGTTGTGTCTATTTACTTGTTGATCAACACTGTAGTTCTCTGCGATGATACTACTTAATTATTTTCGTTTGCAGATTCTTCCATTGTGGAGGCACTACTTTCAAAACACACATGGGCTTATATTTGTAATGGATAGCAATGATAGGGATTGTGTTGTCGAGGCAAGGAATGAGTTGCATAGGATGTTAAATGAGGTGTTTTTTTATAATCTTTAACTTCTATCAATTAATATTTTTAATCCTTTACAAAAACTAACTGGATCTTGTTTTTGGGTCTTTGTATTAAGAGTATATAGTTTTATCATTTTATTCTCTCAAAAATCAAAATTATTTTCGCTACTAGCAGGATGAACTTAGATGAGTGAAATGAACAACTTGGGAAACATGTCAGAAAAGATATCAGATTTTGGTATGGGTCAAAATGGGCTGATTAACCTCATATATTCTTTTAAATATTTTTATAAATAACTTGTGAGATAAATATGATTATCAAAAAAGTATTTTATTATCTTTATTACAAATAATTTACAATAATAACTTAAATTCTTTGGATAAAACACTTTGGTAGGTACATTGGTGAATCCATAATTTTTTTCATAGGGGGCGGAGATTTTTAAGGATAATTGACTATCATAATATAATATATTTTATGGTCTAGTTCGTGTCGGATCCGGTTCATTACTAAAAACATCGTTAAAATAGTCCCTAAAATCTTATATTTTCATATATATCAAATCAAGAACTATATTAAATTAATTTTACTCACAAAAGTAATTATATATGATGTTTAAGACAATTATACTCATAAAAGTGATGATAATATGTAATATGTCTAAAACAATTATACCCATCGTTAAAATAGTTCTCAAACTCTTTAAAATCTATGATCTTTAACATGTTTGAGAACAATGTTGGCCATTATAAATTGAGCTTGCTTAATAATTAAAAACTTTTATCTCAATATAAATTGTTTTTCTTCCTACTAACTACTTGATTATTTAAAGGTGTAAGTACTAAAATCAATTAGGTTATAGACCCCCTTAGCGAGAAAATATGATTCGTTGAACTGTAATCCTATTGTACTTCCACCATCGACAATGCGTTTGCGACATTATTGTTTTCTCTTTAGTTTCAAAAATTTAAGGGTGGCGATTACAAATTTCTAAAGGGGGCAGTTGAGATTTTCTCATATACATAACACTAAAAGGTTTTCGGCGATTACAAATTTCGTTTAGGTTTTCTCATATACAAATTGTTTTTCTTCCTACTAACTACTTGATTATTTAAAGGTGTAAGTACTAAAATCAATTAGGTTATAGACCCCGCTTAGCGAGAAAATATGATTCGTTGAACTGTAATCCTATTGTACTTCCACCCTCGACAATGCGTTTGCGACATTATTGTTTTCTCTTTCGTTTAAAAAATTTAAGGGTGGCGATTACAAATTTCTAAAGGGGGCAGTTGAGATTTTCTCATATACATAACACTAAAAGGTTTTTGGCGATTACAAATTTCGTTTAGGTTTTCTCATATACAAATTGTTTTTCTTCCTACTAACTACTTGATTATTTAAAGGTGTAAGTACTAAAATCAATTAGGTTATAGACCCCGCTTAGCGAGAAAATATGATTCGTTGAACTTTAATCCTATTGTACTTCCACCCTCGACAATGCGTTTGCGACATTATTGTTTTCTCTTTAGTTTAAAAAATTTAAGGGTGGCGATTACAAATTTCTAAAGGGGGCAGTTGAGATTTTCTCATATACATAACACTAAAAGGTTTTCGGCGATTACAAATTTCGTTTAGGTTTTCTCATATACAAATGTTTTTCTTCCTACTAACTACTTGATTATTTAAAGGTGTAAGTACTAAAATCAATTAGGTTATAGACCCCGCTTAGCGAGAAAATATGATTCGTTGAACTGTAATCCTATTGTACTTCCACCCTCGACAATGCGTTTGCGACATTATTGTTTTCTCTTTAGTTTCAAAAATTTAAGGGTGGCGATTACAAATTTCTAAAGGGGGCAGTTTGAGATTTTCTCATATACATAACACTAAAAGGTTTTCGTTTAGGGTGGGCAGCTGCCCCCCCTCCCTCTCCCCTCCCTCTCCCCTCATTAACATGTAGGTACGTCCATGGGTAGGTAGTCCACCATGTTTTAATAACCAACAACAGAAGAGCAGGTAAATTGAAAGCCATGAACGCCAAGTATAGAACACTCAACAACCGGGACAAAGTACGATTAGTGTATGGGGTCATTAACTATCCCCTAAATGATCGTTGACATATTCAAAATAAAATGTTATATGAATTTAAGACAAACCACATTTAGTATAGAACCAATTTAAGTGAGAACTGTCATAACTCATAAATGAATAATGTATTAAAACTAAAATTTAAGATAAGCAGTTATATAATTGACTTACCACATAATGCGCTAAAGTTAGAAAATGAGTCGTGCAAGTGGTTATACAATTTAAAAATATACATGTTTAAGTGGTTTTTGTAGTTTTTATACATTATTTTTTCATGAACCGAAATTATATTGAACTTCAAAGTTCATAAGATTATTTAGAGTATTTATTTAGTACTAAAACTTTGTTTTGAAGCTGGTAATTAGTAATGAAACTTTGATTATAAATTTGAAAAGCAAAAGATTTCAACATTCGCAATCAATATGGTTAATTCATCTTTTGTGATATCGAATGTTTATGTTCTAGAACATTTAACGCTTTCGAATATATTAAACCCACGTTGACATCATTCAGTTATTTCATTGATGATACATTGGTAGAACTAGATGGGTACGGGGGATTGGGGGCACACTAACTCTTTCACCAGATAAGTTTTTTATTAATAGAGATATCATACATCACTGATTTCTTGTAGTTTGACACACTAATTAATGTTGGTCAACTAGTAAGAACGAATATAAAATAAAAAAAAAACATCTATAATCACCCTCTACAATTACCTTTAGTCGAAAGTTTTAGGTTTCATCACTGCTGCACATTCTATCCACCAAATGAATATATTACAAAGTAGAAGTAAATGATATGATACACATGCTTAACAAGTTAACCATCTCGATAAATAGTTAAGTGCATAAGCGTATGTTTGTGTATGTACAAACACACAAAGCTGTTTTACTATGGCCGCATATGTAAGTTGTACTATATAACAAAGGCAACAAAAAGTGAGGGGTGACAAGTGGCAATGAAGGTCATGTGGGTTGGCAAATGGCATCTAATATTTAAACAGTTTTTCTAAGTGATAAGAGACAAAGAGTTATCATCTCCATGTGAGGAATTGTGGGATATTAGTGAAGGTCTAATGGCACTCTTTAATGTTGTGGGTTGTCTTCATATTATATTAAAATTTCTCAAATTAAGCTCTAAATTTGTGGCTGCGGATCATTACTAATAAAGAGTGTATTTAGTCATCAAGACCATTGTGATTAAGGTTGGTATTTTTGTCTTAGTTCTAATTAATAAATAAGACAAAACGTCACTATCTAGATGTATTACATGTGTTGTATGCCAGGTTCAAATGATTTAAAGAATTCTTTCGATGTTATATAGTATCTTATACCTGTTTTATATGCATTAATTTTTATTGGCCAACAATGAAGCTTTATATGTATACCGATGCTAGTTATAAAAAGCTAACAAATATAACAAAAGGAAACTACAAGAGATAGCGGGTTTTTTGGCCACTCGTCCCAAGCAAACTTCATGTCGATTCCTATTTGCAAACCACATGTACAAAAATTAACACGTAGAATCAACAACACAACCCTTTCAAGTTGTGCGTTTTAAAAGTAACATTGTTCTTGCCTTCCAAATAGTCCATCAAGTTGTCCGCACAACCACTCCCACAAGATGATTCTTTTGTTTTGTCATAAATATTCAACCAAGTTAACAAATTTTCACATGCAATGTATGAAGAGTGACACTGATTCATTACTTACATTTAAATGTGATATTGATAAAGAAATCCTAAGTCTGCCGATGTTTACTTAGATGATCAAGATTCTCTCATCGTCACGGAAAAGACCTTAATGAAATTAAGTCCAATGTTTTCCAATTATGTACTAAACCACTTTAAATGGATGAACGATAGAAGCTTCATTTTATCTAGTTTGATTTTGTACTTAAAGTCCTTAACTAGAATACGTCTAGTACCACACTTTATAATGTGCAAAGTGATACTGATATCTTTCTGTTTAAAAGAATTTAAACTCCAAATACCAAAAGCTGCATTTTAAAAATATTTGATCTTATATTTCTCATTAATAATATTTCAAAACTCATGAGTTAGATATTAGAATATAATATAAAGTCTTTTTTAGGTTAAGAGGAGTAGAATGATAAAATAACAAGCAACGTATTTAAACTCATTTTATCCCTTTCATTATGCAATTTTCACCTTTATGAATTTTATACGTACATATTTAACTCTTTGCCTTCTAGTTAGATATCGTTTTCTCTTGCTTTTTATCCTCTCTTGTATTTTCTACCTTTTTGTAGTTTTTAGGCTGAAAAATCTTCAAAGTAAATTTATGCATTGTCAAAACAATTTAGACACCTCTAACTGCGTGTGTACGAGAGACTTGTACATTAAGTTTGTCTTTTACTATTGAATTATGTCACTTTTTCATGCTTTTTATCATCTTACTATTTCTTTACTATTCTTAGCCTTATAGACTTTTTAATATATACATGTAAGATAGAGTAATTTTTAAGATTTTTTTAATAAATCATAAAAGAAAATTTTTAAGAGAAATTTACTAAAGATTTTGTACTATTTTATCACATTAGTTAAACGGTTAAGATTGATGTGATGTTAAAATTTTAATTAATAGGAAGTAAAGATTGAAAGGGGAAAACAATAATAAAGAATAAATATTGACTTTTTGGTTTAAAATAGTTTTATTAAATTTCTAAAACCCAAATAACTTTATTATATTTTACTATTTTCAAGAAAAAAATTTATGCTTTATTTAGAATATAATTGCCACATATATATAATTAAAAAATAACTTAATTTTTAAATTAGATATATTGGTGTGACAATCTTCTTATCCAAATTGTTTAAAGTGAAATGTGTGATTACGTACAATGGTTCTTTCAACGTATTATAACAAGTATAAACCACTTATAATTCAGTGGACTTGTTCACCATCACACTAAAACACATATGTTGTATCTTGAAAGTGCAATACCACAAATAAAGACAAACCGTGGTTAACATGATGATATGATTAGCCATGAGCTATTGTCATCTAGTGAAGCTTATCTAGTTTAGCAAGAAAACAAACAAAACAAAGCAAAAAGCATTAATCCATGACAATACTTCTTTGTACTGGTTCACAACTCATTGATGACTCATGACAATGCTTCTTTTTAGTCTCTTAAAAAAGTACTAATCATTTTGTTTAGTGACTTAACCCAAACGTAATCAAGCCTTTTAGTGAATGGACATGTGCCTTGGGCACTAGAGCCTTGGACCCGTTCCTTATAAGATAGTGACTACTTGTCCTAAAATGCTTTACCCTAGTGTTTCACGCCAATATTCGTCCACAAAATAACCTAATCATTAATCCATCATTACATAACCGTTGGTTACCGTTCTTTGTTGTAACTCGCAATCGTATCAGGGGATTTTTGTACTCTAATGGGCAAAATGGTCATGACCTACCTCGTGTTCTTTGTCCATTTAGACATTTCTGTTCCTATCATCCTTTATTTTGTGTTTTCATCTCTCAGATTTCTAGTAAAACGTGTTAGAATGATCACCATTAGAAATGAACGTATGATCAAGAACATATATTAATATTTTATCTGGTTCATATATACTTTTTGTGTAATTTAATATTAACATTTGTATTCTAAACATAGCCCTAATAAAAATTTGACTAGCCTTGCCCGAAAGGTAATGCGCGTGTATTGCAATACAATTGTCCTAACTAATGTCCAACGACAAAACCTTGATTGATATTAAAGAGACCCATGTTAGGATTTAATCATTTTAAACTTACATTTATTAAGGTTTTGGTCTAAACTAAAGATTATGTACTTCATGATGTAATTTTGTTCTTTCTTTGTCCTTTATTTTGCTTTAGGTTTGGTGTAGACAACAACTTGCTTAGACCTAACTTAACATTCTTTTGCCTTCACACCATTCTTAATCACTTATTACTCTCACAGTAAATAAGTTATTTTTTGAATTAACACTCCCAAAGAATTAACAGTCTAATGTGTATATTTTTCGTTTCTATAAAAAATAATGTGTTTTCCTTATTGTTATTAATTATTTTTTTATTTTTTATTTTATACAAGGATACTTTCACTCCTAGAAAACAAAGGGTTTTGCTACGTAAATTTTGCCACGCATTTTTTTCGTCGCAATTTTGTGACGCATTTACGACAAATTTGAGACGTAAAAAGGGTCATTATTTTCCTACAAAGTTTGCAACAATTTTACGACAAAACAAAATAAACCTATTTTTTGCTATAAATTTTTGTGCGCAAAAGTGTAGGAAATCTCAGTTTTTAATTTATATCAATATTTAACAATAAATAAAAATAAAAATATATATATTTATGATAAATTTCCATATTTTGTGACACATTTGCTACGCAATATTTAATTAAAACATTAAAAATAATAGATGTGTCGCGGATGCGTCACAAAGCGCGAATAGTCTTACAAATTATAAACTACGTATCTATGATAGATAAAGTATAAATACGTACCTATGATAATTTATTTATACTTTGTAATGCATTTGCTATGCACAATTTAGTTAAAATAGAAAAATAATATGTGCATCGCAAATTTGTCTCAAAATATAAATAATCATAAAAATAATAATCTACTAAATTTTGGTGAAGAAAATGAAAAATATGTATTTATGATAATTTATTACTATTTTGTAACGAGTTTGGCATATGGTAATTAAAACAAAGTAACATATGCATCGTAAAGTATAAATAATAATCTACGCATCTATGATGAATAAAATAAAAACATATATTATGATATTATATTTTGTGACACATTAGCTACGCGCTCGCTAATTATCACATGAAAATACAAGTTGCTTCACAAATGTGTCATAAAATGGTTTAAATATATATAATTTCTACTCATTTGCAACACGAAGTTAATTACATAAAATTAATACATCCATCGCAAATGTATCACAAATGCATCACAAAGTGTAAATAATCGTATAAAATAATCTACGCGTTGTTAATACAAAAGGTTGTGTAAATAAATAAAATATCTTTATATATGTGTGTGTGTAAATGATAATATAATTAATAAAAATCATAAAATCTTATAAGTAATCTTAAATCACATATAAGTAGCCTTGCAGCATCTCTAACTTCTTGCATCGTCATCCCACCTGGGGGTTGGACTTGTTCTCTATTAACTTTAGATGATAGGATAAGAGACGGTTTCTCGTAGGCAGACGCACTGGTAACCAGTTTGCATTTCCTTAGCTTAGGTTATTATCAACTCATTAGATGATATTTAAGGGGTTGTTTGTTTTGGTCTGACCCGACTGACTCGGTTAGCGGGTCAGCCTGTTTGATACGCGATTGTAGCTGCTGACCGAGTCATATACGTCTGACCCAAACTTTGAAAAACACATTGCTAACCCAGGCCACTCTCCCACCCCACCCGATCGGTCGCGCTCCTCCCCTCCCCTGCGCTCTCGGTCGCGCTCCTCCCCTCCCCCGCGCTCTCGGTCGGTCACATCCCCTCCCCATAAGCTCTCGGTCGATCACCTCCCTTCCCCCTGAGCTCTCGGTCGGCCAACCTCCCCTCCCCTCGGTCGGCTTCATCCCCTCCCGACCGAGCCCTAACCGAGCCCCGCGCTCTCGATCGCCCCTAACCGAGCGGTAATCAAGTTCGCGAGCCCTAACCTACAGTAGTCATCATTCCTTTATGTAGATGTGTATGTATATAGGTATGTAGATGTGTATGTAGATGGGTATGTATATGTGTATGTATATGGGTATGTATATGTGATGTATATGGGTATGTTATATGTGTATGTATATGTGTATGTATATGTATATGTGTATGTATATGGGTATGTAGATGTGTATGTATATGGGTATGTAGATGTGTATGAATATGGGTATGTAGATGTGTATGTATATGGGTATGTAGATGTGTATGTATATGGGTATGTAGATGTGTATGTATATGGGTATGTAGATGTGTATGTATATGGGTATGTATATATTGCTTATGTGATTATCTTGAAATAACAAATTAGTTCTTGATCTAGGTATGACAGAAAGAAAAGCTAGAGTTAATTGGAAGTCGGATTGTGTCGACAAAACTTTTCTCGAAGCATGTATATACGAAATAACAAACAACGGTCGTGAGGGTAGTAGCCTTAAAGAAAGCTCATGGAAAGTTGTTGCCAAAAAACTTAAAAATTACCATAATTTTATGGTTGATCATAAACAAATGAGAAATCGATATGTGCACTCAAATGGAAATAGAGCTCCCACCTGTAAGTGAAGAATCCTCTAGCCAGTCAAAACGTAGGGCAAGTTCTAAAACTAGTAAGAAGTGCGTAGAAAAACAACAGATGACGACTTAAGAGAAGTTGGAATGAAATTATCAATGTTGCAAAGATGTTGGTGGAAAAAAATTATATTGACAATGAAATGGACGCATGCATGGATAAGCTAGAAAAATGGAATGGGGGGAAGAAGATCCGAGATATAACATAGCTCTTTTGTTATTCGGTGAAAGTGCTGATATTAGAAAAGTTTGGTTACGTCTTAAGCCGGTGAGTTATGAATCGTGGGTGAGAAATGCTGGGAGAAAGTTTGGATTGTTCGGTTGACTTATGTGTTTTGTATGACTTTTGTATGACTTTTGAATGACATTTGTATGACTTTAGTATGACTTTTGAATGACTTTTGTTTGATAGTTGTATGACTTTGTATGACATTTGTATTAGCATGACCTTTATATGACATTTGAAAGTTGTATGACTTTTATATTAACAGGACAAATATGTATACGGATGGTGAAATTTTATCTTTTTTTATACTTTTATGGTATTGGTTGAAGTTGGTCCGGAAAAGAAAACGAGAGGGTAGAATTGAAAGAATAAGAGATAATGATTCTGCTTTAACAGGGCATGCATATACACATGAATTACTATATGGATCTTTTACACAATGTCAAGAAATGATGAGACTTTCACGCGAGGCTTTTGTACTATTATGTAATCATTTTACACAACGAAATTGACTGCGGGCTAGTAGGACGATAAGCATTGAAGAGAAAATAGCTATGTTCTTACATATTATAGGGCATAATAAATGGTTCCGAGTAGTTAAACGACGATTTCAACACTCCAATCAAACGGTTCATAAATGTTTTCATGGGGTTCTAGGTGCAATGATGTGTTTTGCTAAAGAAATTATAGCCCCAACATCTTCAAATGAAACTACAAATACCTCGGAACGACTTCAAAGGCTAAAATGAATATTTCATGGAGCAATAGGTGCTTTAGATGGAACTCTTGTACATGCAGTTGTGCCCACTAATCAACAAACTTGTTTTAGGGGAATAGGTAAAGGTGAATGTTATCAAAATATGTTAGGAATATGTGATTTTGATATGATATTCACATTTGTATAGGCTGGATGGTAAGGCGTAGCACATGATTCACGGATTTTGAAAAAAGTTGCATTTAATCCGACATCTGGATTTCGATTCCCTCCACCAGGTTTATAATAAAATTATATATTTTATTATTAAATATATTATTTGTATTCTTCATATAATAGCTGTCACACTGTCATTTACAGATAAATATTACCTTTGCGACACTGCATATACCAACACTCGTGGATTTATGACTCCATACTGCAACACTAGGTATTGGTTAGCCGATTTCCGACGACAAAGACCGGTAACTAAGGAAGAAAGATTTAATCATGCTCATGCTTGCCTTAGAAATGTTATTAAGCGTGCTTATGGTGTATTGAAGACAAGATTCCCAATCCTAAAGCAAATAACTCTTTATCCTTTTTCCAGTGCAAAAAGACGTAGTTATTGCTTGTTTTGCAGTGCATAATTTTATAAGAAAATACAACATTTAAGATGAATTATTTACATACTTTGAAGATACCACTATGGTTACCCTTGATGGTGAAGGTGGAGGAAGTGAAGGTCAAAACACACAAGGCATGAGTGGGGTTGTGAATACATGGCTACTTTGCGTGACCAAATTGCTAATCAACTACTTTCAGATGCTTCAAATTAGATTTGTATGCAAACTCTTGTATGACATTTTGCTAATCAACTGTTTGAAATTCGATGTGTTTGTTTGGATTATGTTTGATTTATATTAACTTCTATTTTGTATGACATTTTGAATTATTCTAATTTGACTATTTTTATTAATTACACAACACCAGTTAAATTCAAACTCGTTTAAACAACGGGGCAATAATGTTATTTTTATCATTCAGCAGAGTCAGTCAGATAATAAATCAAACAGCCAAGTTTCAGTCAGATGCAGACTCAGTCTGAACCTCTTACTGGGTCAGCTTATTACTCTTACTGGATCAACTTCTTACTCAGTCAGATCTTACTCAGTCAGCGCAAAAAAACAGCCCCTAAGTCATTCCAGTTTAAGGACTTTATTGTTGTTAGCCAAACAACATGGGTATGGCACATTGAGCCACATGATCACACAAGTACTCTCTTCCAGTTTGTGTCTCGATAATAGTAGCCCAATACACACCTCATGTTTGTTATAATTACACAACCAATCAGTTATCATTTTCAAACATCTGATGATTGTGATTGAGTGGAATCATCACTTTCAGAGTGCATTATACCTGTCTTAAAGGATCAAACTTGATTGGACTCAACTGTCAAGGGAGAATTTAATTTGTTCATTGTAGATTATGGTAATACATCTTGGTGTTTTTTCTTAAATTGGTTTTTTTGTTCATTGTAGAATTTAATCATCACTTTCAGAGTTTGTATTATATGAAATTTTTTCTTATATTTTACTCTGTTTTTATAATGATAACTAAATAGATGGACAATATGGAGAAATGCATCACGTACTGGTATTTTCTTAAGTAACACTAGGTTTTGTATGCTTCAGTTTTCTACATTTCTTAATTAACAAACAATTAAACCATAGTATAAAGATAAGTTTTATGATATATTATTGTATGAAATGTGTTTTTGTTGTTTTTGTAACAAGTGACTACAATGAAACATTTGAAGTTTTTAATTGTGTAAAAAGTGTACTTTTGTTGTTTTTGCAATATGTCATACAGTAAATTACAAATTCTTTAGCTTTGCATACTCTATACTTTATCCAATAAAGAATCTAGGTTGATGAGCTACAATTAGCTATGTGTGTTGGCATATAAATATTCTACAGGTATAATTTAAGCACTAGTGTATATCATCACAATTACACTAGATATCTTGTTTTCTTTTGTACTCCTACAACTCATGCAGTATTCTTTTAGTATGTAGATGTGATGTGCAGATACTACGGATCATACAAGTATTCTCCTACTACTCAAGCAAGCATTCCTTAGTATCCATACATACTTTGACTTGTAATTCTTTGACCAATTATGCAGATCTCAATAAAAATCTCAATCCTCACTCTAGCTAAGAGTGCTATCTACCTTGAGTACTTTGACCATTTGAAGTTTGTCTATTATGCACTATATCTCCATTTCAATGACTGTCCTGAGTCTCCTGACATGTATTCATTTTGAATAGACTGCATCTTTACATCCTATATGTATGTATGTGTATCTGTATCTTTTTATTTATTTACTAATTATTCGTATTTACTATTATTTTAGATCCTAGCTTTGTAAAACCAAATTAGTTTTTGAGGCTCAACTTCAAACTCAATGTGAAGCTGATAGGAAAGCATGAGATGACGCACCCAAAATTCAACATCAAGCCGATCGGAAAAGTAGGAAGGATGATAGACAAGTGATACTATTATAGACAATATAGTAATACATAGTAATTGTTAAATATTATTTTAGACTCTCATATTTGATATGTAGTTTACAACTTACAGTTCGGTTTTAGTTGTATAATAATTTTAATTTAGGGTTGTATTTGTGGTGGTTTAGATTGATTTGTTACTATTGTTTTTCTAAATAGTATTTTAGATTATTTTACTTGAAAAAACATGTGTTTAGAGTATCTAAATGTAAAATTAAAATGAAATTAAAGTGCATCCCCAGCGTGTCGCAAATTTAAAATCTAATAAAAAATAGTAGTGTCGCAAATACATTGCAAATTTAAAATTAGATAATAATATTGTGCGTTGCAAATGCGTCGCAAATTTAAAATACGATAAAAATACTTGGCGTTGTAAATGCGTCGCAAAATCAAAATTTGATAGAGATATTGAACGTCGAAATGCGTAGCAAACTAAATAATTAATTAAAATATAAGTATATTTAATACTTGGAATAATTTTAATTTTTTTATTATAATTAAAATGATTAATGGCTTGTGTCGCAAATGTGTAGGAAAATTCTAACGTTAGTTTTGTGTTGCAAATGCGTCTCAAATAGCGTAGCAAATACGTGGCAAAAATTTTTGGCAACGAGGTTCTATTCTACTCAAGATATGCCTCACAATTTTGAAGTATCCGTTTGCTACGTATTTGCGACACATATGCGTGTAGCAAATTATCCAGTTCTCTAGTAGTGTTTTTAGAGAGGGTTTTAATGTCCTTCACTAAAATTTCATATTAACATGCTTATGTAACAGTTCATTTGTTTTGTAGTTTGACCTCAAATAGTCAAAGAAGAAGTTTTTGAAGTGCGATTTATGTATGTATGTATGTTTATACGACCATCCAACTAAATCACGACCGTCTAACTCAATCATACTATATATTAAAAATCAAAGTCAAACACGACTTTGGCTTCTAATAATCTATCTATTATAATAAAGCAAAGTTTTTTTTATTATGTGTCATCTTTACATAAGTCATCTCTATTATTTTTACAAGTGTCATACTCCCTTTAATTTTTGGTACACATGGCATGTGAATAGCAACATATTTCCACGTGTCCATTGCTTACCATTCCTACCAGTTATATTTAAAAAAACGCGGACCTATTATGACCCGGAACCTTAAACGGGTCTTCACAAAACGTATTCAACACACACAAGCACGAAACCCTAAATCATCTCTCACCCTCTTGCAATCAATGGCTGCTACAGTCTACAACAACTCCGATTGAAACCCTAAATCATCATCTCATGCTCTTAGGTTCGATGGCTGCTACAATCTCTCACCCTCTTGCAATCGTTACCCTCCTCTCTATCGATCAAAAATGATTTTCTTCATATCAAGATTCAACAATCGGTGCTCAAACATGACGAGATCGATTCTGTAGGTTTGTTATCTTCTTCTTCTTCGTTTTTATTTGTCTTTTATTTATCAAATCTGTAACCCTAAATCATCATCTCACGCTCTTAGGTTCGATGGCTGCTACAATCTCATGTTTTTATTTGTCTTTTACTTACTGAATTTTATTGACCTAACTTGTTTCTTTTTCATGCTTATTGACTATTGTTGATTTGTTATCTCTCAGATCTACTCTTTCGATTGCAATTTTCCAGCATGGAGTAGCTTGAAGCCAATTGCTTACTCAAAGCTTTTTGCAATCATCACACTAGCCTAAAAGGTTAGCAAATCGAATTCTTTCTTGTTGTCCATTGTTTTTGCTGGGTTGCTAAGTATACATCTTTTTTATGCACATTAGTTTATTGTTTTAGCTTGTTGTTAATAATTTTTTATTATGATAGTCCTACTAACTCATAATAATAATGTGTTTCATTATGAAGGATTCCTACATTATGATGAAGTTTTATTTTGTTCTCAGACGATTCATCAATATGTAAATTTGAATTAATCAATTAAATTTAAATGAGTTTGGTATGGGGTTGTTGTAGGTAGCAGAGATAATTTTAAGGTTGGAAAAGAATGGATTCAAATCTAAAGATTTTGAATTTCAGATTTAGTTTCCACTTTAATTTAGTTAAACTAAGGGATTTTCCCTTATTCATGATTATGCTTAGGAAGCTACATATTTGTATGTTCAATATAAATCGTGCATAGTTGCGAAGTAGATATGAGGATCTCAATGACTCGAAACAACAGACTCATACTCATGGATTTTGTGTCTTATTTCACAGGTTGTAGAGATATTATAATACTACATCAAAACTCAAAGAATAGAAATCAAGTGGTGTTGATTTTTGTCAAAAGTTATAGACCGGAGTTTCAGGTTCAAGCTTATTGGCAAGATGATCGGTGTGTATTCTCTCTCACTCTTGCTTGAATCTATCTTTTGTTTTAAATAACGTCTATAAGGACTATATTACGCTTACGACCGATTGACGATGAGTATTAGTCAATATAGATTGTTATCTACTTCCCTGTTGAACTCCTGAATTTGAGAAAAATGATCCACATATTCGGTGCATATATCTATAATCTATTATACACAATTGCTTAATTGTAGCTTCAAAGTAACTAATTAAGTCGCACATATCCGGTGCATATATCTATTATTATTTTGCATTGAGAAATCATAGCAACCATGCAAGTGCTTTTGTACTGACACTTTTATTAGTGTATTTACTTTCTTCTTTGATTTATTGAAATTTTGTTCCAATCCTTCTAAAGTATTTTGTATGTAAAATTAGTTTGGCTAAAAATCTTCTCAACCTCAAACTATGTGAGCACATGCAGGTCTTTGGATTTGACTTTAAGGTTTAATCTTCTACGCTTTTTTTAATCTTGGTTTTGTAGGGACACCACATTCAAAAAGCTTGAAAAGTTACGTACATCGATGATAAATGACTGAAATGAAAAAGATGCATGTCATGTTTTTCTTTAATTTTATTACAAATAATAATCAGATTTGTAGTTGATGTGTTTAACTCCTAATAGCCTTGACATTTTAACTTGCTAATTTATAAAATGTTAGTAGTCTTATTGACTTGTTGTATTTTTAAACTTCAACTTATTGAATTTTTGTTTAGTTGTTTAGAATTTGAAGGTGACCATGATCTATATGTGCTAAAGCCTATTAAAGATGTGGGAAATGAATTTTTACATGTATGACCTCCTACCAAAGCTCAGTTGATGATGCTCCTTTCTTCAGGTAAAAGATGTAAAAAATGCTTCAATGATAACTTGACTAAAATGCAGGTAAAAATTGGATATGTACATGCTTTTTAAGTTCATAGTTAATTTAATGTTTCCTATAATACTACCAATTACATTTTCTAATATTATTCAAACAATCCTTTTAAATTATCATATATGTGGAGGCAGTTTCTTGGAGTATGCATAAATGTGAATATATGTTTTTTTGTATATTAGTGGGAGTACAAAATAGAGTTTTATATGATTCTTAAAATTTAATCGATTATAAGTTGAATCTCTATTGCAAATTGTAGATGTTTTAACATAAGAGGATTTTGTTATTAGTTTACCAAAAATAAAATGATTTAATATTATATTTTTAAATTTAACTCCCTAATTTTAGGGAGTCTATATTATCATTCACACCAATATTTATGATTCAATAATATTTTTCAAAATAAGGGAGGTCTAATCTTATATTATTTTAGATTTCTAAAAATAAAGGAGGTCTAATCTTATATTATAATAGATTATAGATAAAAAAATATATAAACAACTATTTGAAGTTTATTATAAATACTTATAAAAACTATGGTTTTAGGTTATTACATTAAAACGTAGTATACTTATATGACAATTTTTAATTATAATCTATATAAATCTTTATTTTTTACATGTTTTCAAATTTTTATAATCCCATGATTTTATAATATAGGTAATCGAACATTTATTCCAAAAATTTCTTTAACACCATCTGACAAGAAGATTTCATTTAAGTTTAAACAAAAACACTTTCTTATTTCTTTATGCTTTGCCATGATGATAAATAAAAGTCAAGGGGTAATCGTTATCTAGAATTGGTTTGTATCTGAGACAACCAGTTTTGTTCACATGGTCAGCTCTACGTCGTTTTGTCCAGAGTTAAAAGTTAAAATGGGCTCAAACTCGTAATTGTTGATAAAAATGTTATTCTTACTAATAAGACGGTCAGTGTTGTATATAAAAAAGTTTTTAGAGATTTGTAATTTGCATTTATAACTATAAATCTATTAAGTGTAAAAGTATTATTAATATGTACTTGTAAATGAATTTTATAAAGTGTCTGTTTATTATAAATGTTTGTTAATTCTATTATTTGTTTGACTCGTATCCGTATACCCACACGGGTTCATAACCTAGTAGTACAATATTTGCAAACAAAAACAAGTATGTAGCTTTGGTCTGATGGTTTCCTTGTGCATTTATAATCCTGGGGCTGAATTTTTATCTTTTATATTTTAGAATTTTAGAATACTCTTAAACTTGATTTGATAAAAGTTGGGTTAGATCGATATGCTTTTGAGCCCAAATTCTTACTTTATTTGGGCCATACGTATTGTTCATTTCATCTTGATGAGTTGATGGGGGACATGGGGTTATCAGTTATTGGTCTATAAACGTTTCTTTATAGTGGTTGATTTTTCTCCGTGTATGAATGGGGGTTTTTAGCCCGAACCGTTTTAAGTTAAGTCGGGCCGGGTTGTGTCAACCTTTATCAAACCTGTTTTTGGTGAAATATCGGTTCGGTCTGAAAGCGGTTTGGATTTTTTAGCTTTTATCTGGTTCGGATCCGATCCCAACAACAATGGTAATACACGTTCTGCTTATTCACAAGTAGCATTAGTATATGAACAATAGAACTTCTCATCCCTTCCAAAAATAAACATTTACATAGAATTTGCATGTGCAAGGGGTCCATGCATGCATACTATACACTAATCTTAAATCTTAAATCTCTCATATTTACTTAATACTAAATAATCAAGGTTAATAAGGAAGTTAGGTCTAAAGATTTAAAAAAGTTGATTAACATCAACTGAAAGGTTTAATTAACATGTTAAATGTCACATTAGCCTTCCCCTATAAGACCATCACATCTTCATTATCTTTTTTCAAATCTCCCTCTCACTCTTCCATTCTACTCTCTCTCTACCTTTCTCTCACAACTCTCTCTTTCTCTACAAATTTTGCTTAAAAAAAAGAAGAAGTTGATGCATAAATGAAAAAAAACTCTAGCAATTCTTCGATGGATGTCGAGGTTCGAAAAGGGCCATGGACGATGGAAGAAGACTTGATTCTTATAAACTACATCGCGAATCATGGCGAAGGTGTTTGGAATTCACTTGCTAGATCTGCAGGTAAGTATTATGTTGATAAATTGAATTTTAATAATATAAACTATGACTACTGACTGATAATAATCTATACTGACAATCTGATTACTTATTTAATTAGGTTTGAAAAGAACTGGAAAAAGTTGCAGGCTTAGGTGGTTGAACTATCTCCGCCCCGATGTAAGGAGGGGCAATATTACACCCGAAGAACAAATCTTGATCATGGAGCTTCATGCTAAATGGGGTAACAGGTTTGTAATATGTTTTTATTTGACTAAAATCTTCGTTTTTAGGTCAATATATATTAGTTTTATGTTCTCTATATATAGAAATACATACATATGTATGTATCTTGTATGTATATACATTCACTCACTGAAATATTTGTTTTTATCTGTATGCCGATAAAAGTCATCTGTTTGAAACTGTATTCACTTCTTGGTTCTTGTTTACGGACTTATGATCCTTGAAAATGTTTTAAGTTCCTTAGAAAAGTTAGTGTACTTTTATTTTTATTAATTATCAAAGAAACTAAATTAACAAAGGTCGTGACTAATTCTAACAATAATGAATAGTAATTACGGTTACATGATTACATGACTCATCATACTTGGAAACTATAAGTAATTTTAATTAACCATATATACTAATTGGACTTAGGAAAGATTTTTGTTAAATAATCATCAAAGGGTATAATATGCGCTTTAAGTATCTACATCACCAGCTTGCAGGTCCAAATTGCGAACCAAGAAAGAACTAGTCGACAAGTAAAAGAGTTTCCAATTTTAGAAGTAACTCTTATCAATGTGTCATGCGTTTAAGTTTCATTTCATCGAGTCGCAAATGAAGGTTCCCGCATTAAGTGATGTTTCGAAATTGACAGATTCCATATTGTTTTTGGCACATTAAGACAATGTGGTGGTCCTTTATGTTTAGGGTTCATGATGGTGTACTTGATTTTATTTATTCATATCTTGAAAAATATTCAATTCTTTGTAAGAAAATTATTTTGGGCTTCCAAAAGCATTCTTTTTCTTTAGTTCGTGTTTTCATTCGATATAAAGAATATTAATTTACAAAACAAAATACTAAAACTTAAGATATACATTATGATTTTAAGATTGTACATTACAAATCTTAAAACAAAATAATAAAAATAAAAGGATTATATATTCCCTACAAGTTGTTTTTTGTTTCTTGAAAATTTATGTAAAATTTTCTTTTACACATGAAAATTAATATGTTTGATTTCCTTTACTTACCTAAATAAAACATGTAACATTTTTTATCTTTAATCATACACGCAACACGCATAGATGCTTTTGTCAATTTAATCTTTGGACCATTGACAAGAAGAATATCAGATTCTAAACACAAGCTTCTTCTTTTACGAGTATATCAATGGTGTTTGTAATGTACAAATCGCGAGTTAATCGAGTGTCCTTTATATATACATTGCACGAAGAAAAGTGATTTCATGAATTTGAAACGACATGGTACACATGATCACTTTTAATTTGCATGTGGAACATGTGTTGTTTGGTACTATATATTTTACATGATCTCTTGTGGGCCATCATATCCATATCATCTTTTCTAGGAAAATAGATTTAAGCTGGTAAATAGACAATTTTAACTTTAGAGTATTTATAAGTATTGGTTTTCTTTAGAAGAAATATTTTGAAAGTTATGGATGTTATTGATTTGGGTTCTCATAGTTTAATATTTGTGTTTGTAAATGGTATTTTGTGCTTTTAACAAATAATCTAGTATTTTGCATATCTTCCAAGTTGAATGTTATAACTTTGGTTAGATGGCACATATAATATGTAGTTTCGAATCTTTGAGCTTATGCAATACGTTTTCAACTATTTAACTTTAAAAAAAAAAAAACGTTTTGTAGATGGTCAAAAATAGCAAAACAGCTTCCTGGAAGAACAGATAATGAGATAAAGAATTATTGGAGGACAAGGATTCAAAAACATATCAAGCAAGCTGAAAACTTTAGCGGACATAAATCTACAAGGCATATTGATCAAGCCACCAAAAGTTCAACACAAACACACGATGTCGTAAATCCAACGGAGACGTACTCTCCACCCTACAACAACTTTCAGAACTTTTCTAGTTCATTTTCAATCGAGACAAACGAGAACATGTGGAACATGGAGGATTTATGGTCTATGCAGTTACTAAATAGCGAATGAATATTTTAAATAAAAACATACAAGACTCTTAAGAGATTTATATAGTTTAATATATAATCATTTGAGTTAAAAAATTAAAACCCGGGTTTGACTTTGCGCCTTTGTTTATATGTAGTCAAACAAGAACCTTAATCATCATATGTCTTCTTGATCGGCTCATGTATCACTATATCGAAGTTACTAATTAAAATCATCACATTCATCTTATACAATAAAACCTTTTGAGTAACATACATGTGGCAAATATCATAAAATAGTTTTTATCTTACTGTTTGCGTTTTACTTTTAGTATTTCTTGATAGAAATAAGTGCATCAACGATACTACAAAAAAGTTTTGTTTATAGATTTTACTTAAGATTTTAAATATCACTACTTAGATAAAAATATATATGAATATTGTTCATACTATTACATATATATATATTTTTTACATAAATTTGTAGTTCCTAATGAAAAATAAGTTGATTAGAAACGCGAGGCAAATCAAAGTCTATTTGTAATCTTATTGACGAACACACTCTTAAAAATCTTAGACTTGTCAAACGGTAACATCATTGTTCGCTACAAAATGTGAGCTCTATTTCGACACTCTAAGAAGAGCGCTAGTGTCGAAGACTCTTGTTGTTAATTAAATATATGGCAACAATCCAAATCATAATCCTTACCCAATATGACAACATCTGATTTCACCTAATACGTTTGATTAGATTGGTGGAAAACACAAAATCTCATAAAAAGAACACATAATCATTAAATTAACCCTTTTCCGATTTGGTGTAGGTAACTAGGTATCCAGACTATAAAGTAATTGCTTTTTCGATTGATTGGTTATTCTTTATGCAATTAACACATTCTATATTATACAAGTTTTTTTTTCTCATAACATAATAACACGTCCACTCTCTAATATTTGAAACCATAACATTCTGATTGCGATTACATTACTTTACCGATTTTATGTTAGAAATTACCAATCACCAATTTTTGGTATTACTAATTAGAGTCCTAGTTGAGACCGAGATTAATCATATTGAAACATTATTTTCTTCTTTATTTTGGCAAAACTTATCAAGGCTAATTTTATGTTGGCATCTAGTTTAGAGAAACGACAAATTAAAAACATCTACCAACCAAACCACTAGGAGAGCGACACGTGGAAAGTTGTGGAACGGTCTTATATTTCTATTTTGGGAAAGTTCAATCTTTGCTTTCTATTTCTACCCAAACTAATGCATGAGTTTGTGAGAGTTGAAGGAGACGTAAGCCTAACTTTTTTTAACCATTTAATAAAAGTCTTCACACGCATTAGTTTTTCTTTAAATAAGAAGTTAAATTTTAGGGAAATTCCCAAAAATCTGTTTTTTTAATTTTTTTTAAATATCTTTTTTAAAAATTATTGTTTAAAATGTATTTATCAAATAAGAAGACTCCAATCCCTATACACATAGAAGCGAACCCCTTCATGGTAGAACAAGTCAAAAATGAACATGTATGCTTAACCAGATGCCACTTTAAGGGAATAAGCGCCCGCCTGCAAAGAACAAGTGCTCACCCATAACGAATTAATAGATTTTCGCTTATTTAAGCACACTTGTCTATTTGTGGTTGGTTCCGTTGTACAGACGTTCACGTCTATCTGAAGAGACGTTAACGTTTTGCCAGAAGATGTCATTTTGAAAAATAAGTTTTTGGGGATGCATTTTCTGTAAAAGGTTGAGAAAAGAACATTTTGGGGATTTTTTTTAAATGTAATATTATTCTTATATTACTTTTATATTAAAGAAAACAGAAATGAAATGTTAAAATAATAATTAAATACAAAAAAAATTCTTCATTAATTGAATTATATAATAACAGTAATATTTAAATAATAACAATAATACGTGCTTATTGAATTCTTTTTGTTTGATTAATTATTTTACACGTCACTTTGACCCGTTAATTTTCTAAAATTATGGGTATCTCGATACAATTTTTACTTAAAAAATCAATTATGTGTCCGGTCCGATATAGATTGTTATTGTGCATATTTTTATATACACTTTAAGATGATTTATATTTCAATGTTCCGCTACGTTTTGACAAAAGTTTTATTCAGAAATGGTTAGGTAAATATATAAAATGTTTTCTACTCTACATTTCAACATAAATCTAGTTTTAAAACGAATCGGAACGATTGTAAACTATGTGTTTTTTTATGTATTTACATTAGGCGTTTTGACATAGTTTTGGGAAGGGGGGGGGGGGGGGTCAAGTGTAATACATTTTTATTCATTGGTCTAAATGGTTTAACGTGAAATCATAGTAAGTTAGTCTGAAGACAAATTAGATCAATTTATACTCTATCACGTCGCGAACGCACGATCAGTAAAAAATTAGTTAAACAAAAAACGAAATATAAACTAACAGTTAAATTAATAATAATAATAATAATAATAATAATAATAATATAATTTTTATTAAACTATATGATTTTAATAGTCAAATAATATTAATAATAGCTGTTTATTGAATTATATTTGTTTCAAATCCGATTGGTATACTTTTCGGTACAAGTCGGGTCGAATATAAAATATTTTGGTTCATATTTTTACATACGTTTTGAGATGATCTGCATTTCAACATTCACCTACGTTTTGACACTAGTTTTATTTAGAAATAAGTCGATGAAATATAAAATGTTTTCTACTCTATGTTTTAACGTAAATTTAGTTCGGAAACAAGTCGGGACGATTGTAATATATGTGTTTTTCTTATGTATGTTTGCACTTGGTCTATGTTTCGACCTAGTTTTGTTTGAAAAAGAGGCAAGTCAAGTATAATACGTATTCGTTTAACGATATAGATTCCAGTTGATTTAGGGTTTGACGTGAAATTAGTCCAGAGACAAGCCGGACCAATCTATAATTTATCATTTCACGTATCATTTTGTCGTAACGCGGATCCAGTAAAAAAAACTAGTTGTATTAACTTAGTAATTTACTTGATATAATAAATAATTCGACTAGAGTGGGTAGAGATGCGGTGACGTAACCGGAAAGTCAAAGAGTTGCCATAATATTTATTCTTTATCGATTATAAAAAAATTGCTTTAAATCATGTTCCTTTTTTAAAACTTAGCTTTTATATATAAAAATTTGACAAATTTTGGTGACAGAGCCACAAGGTAGCTGAAACTCTTGACCCTAACCTCGTTTTGCCCCTTTAGGG
Organism: Flaveria trinervia; assembly: GCA_025506515.1. NCBI lineage: Eukaryota > Viridiplantae > Streptophyta > Magnoliopsida > Asterales > Asteraceae > Flaveria > Flaveria trinervia. Next base: position 88,444,838 of record CM046452.1, on the reverse strand, counting down.
CTAAATTTATGCATTCGGTACCGATGTCATGTGATACTATAATAATTTTTAATTTGTCATACAGTGTATGGTTATTGTTTCTTCATGTCTTTTGTGTAAACGTCTACCGCTCGAGTGATTATGATTATATCTGATAAATACTTGAATCCAATCGACATTTAACCAACTTGATTTCGCTTGTATGGTTTTTCATTTTGTTCATGATTATCATTGTGAATGAAATCGAGTGAAAATTTAAATGTAAATGTTTAATAATTATGCTACTCGAATTGTAAATAACAAAAGTAAAAGTTTATGAAGTCATTAGTCAAATTATTATATGACTTACTATCGGTCAGTCAATCATAGTTTAAATTATTAAATCCAATTTGTCTTAAAAACACAATGAATATACTCGCAATCTTTTAGTGACTAATATAAAGTTGATCAATCTTTTGGTGATTAGATCAATAAAATTTTATATTATCTTTATTACACAAGATGTAACAAAAGTTTCAAGTTTTTATTTTTGTTGTTTTAGGGTATGCATTATGTTCCATGTGTGTGGCTGGATGAAGCCCATTCCCCTCTCATGGTGAAAGAGTGGCACAAAGTTTCACACTCCACGCACTGCAACATTTACGGCCACCCACTCACGAAGCATAACATAACTTTATACGAGTCTATATACGTGAGTGTGTATCCTATATTATGAAGGATGATTGTGAGTGATTGTGAGTGAAATAATTAGAAAGTTTATGTGTATTGTATCGTGCTTCCCCAAAACCGTGTTTTCCCATATTTGGGGAAACACGATACACTCCTATAAATTTTTATATTTTTTAACATGGTTGTGAGTAAATGAAAGAGAAAATATAATAGTAAATATATAAAAAAATATTATTTAATTAGAAAAAAAGAAAAAAACTAATTACTTTAATTGTAATTATAAAGATAGAAATGAGGGACGGAATGTGAATGCTTTAGGTTATCAAATTTTCTTTTTTTTTCTCAACTTCATAAAAAAAACTAATGATTTTTAATGTAATTATAAAAAGTAATACGAAAACGCGACCACCGACTATTACATTGACAATTGGCACAAGGCTCACCTAAAATAGGTCTTAGGTATGTACCTTCAACTTCAAGGCTGCAATCTTTCATGGGACATTGGCCCACTACAAAGCTTGTTATTAAATACGTTCGGGTAATTTTTTTTTAATGTAAACATGAGAAGATTTTGGTTTTAAATATTATGCTGACTATAAATGATAAGTTTTGAGCCAAAGATTTTTTTTAGTTGTAAGTTTTTTTTGAATGGTTAAGGATGCGGTCCGGCTGGGCTCTATGATCCGAAGCAAAGTCGTTCGTGTTTCGTTCGAAGAAAAAATTTTTATTTTAAAAATGCATGTTAACACTTAATCCTCACACCGATGATCAATGTTGTTGTTTCGTTAATCGATAGCTCATTACTTGAATATTGGTTTTTTAGTGAAGTTTGTTGACAACTTCAACATATGCAGAAATTTCAAGGAACTTCAAGAAAGTTATGAGATATTCGATTTTGTTCATTGATAACAATACCATAAAGTGATTTTCCAATCTCATTAAATGTGAAACTTATGATGAAGATAGTATGCTTATGGAGTTCTTTGTATTCTCACAAAAACTTAGATGTGGGATATACATTGGTTGGTTGGGTATTAAGAAGAACTAGGTTTTCATTCCGCACATTGCGGTGGGGTACGACCATGATTTCATATATTAAAAGTCTATAATAAACACGTCACGACGACTATCCTTTTCACGTAAAATCGTAAAGTGTCTCCCCATTGTAAAACCTTATAGTTTATGACATTGACTAAAAATATTAAACTAATTTTGAATATAACTCCGTTTACAAAAAGAAAAAATACATCAAAACATTGACTAAAAATATTAAAGTTAGATGTGTTCCTATTTTTTTTAAAAAAAGTTAGCAAACAAAAGTTATTACTGAAAACATAATTTTAAAAAGTCAAACGAATTTTTATTTATATGCAACATCTGTCTTAAAATAAAAATAAAAAATAAATTTCCAAACATAAATTAGAAATGAACATGATTTTTTTTTTCATTTTAAACTCACAAGGTTTTGGGCCAAACTTTCAATTCTTCTGAAAAAAGTTCAATGCTAATATTGAAGTTTTTATTTGTTGCGACCAAATCATAAAAAACTACAAAACTACTGTAGCAAAGTAGTTGGTCTTTAATATATATAATAATTAGCAAGATCAGTCGCGGAAAAAGATAATATTATCCATCAAAATAGTGTTATGAATGGATCATGACATATAAGACAAATTTCACATCATTTTGTATCGTTCTATCGACAGGAGCAATACTTGGGACCTTAGGAATGCTCCGTCTCGAGCACCACCGACACGTTTTGAACATTTTTGTTGTGGATAAGATGACAACTCTACGGATAATCACATTTGGTGGGAAAAATCCGATATTGAGTGACCTCCTGTGAAGTTTGCATCCAACGAAGCAAAAACAAAACCGTGAATTTCTTATGAACAAAACTGATAATATTTGTTGGTACAAAAGGTCGGTGTTTACATGGATCATAATACAATTAATAATAAATTGATAATTGCTTTAGCTTATGTATAATGGCTTATTGGTTAATTCTTAACTTTTGATGACCAAACTTACTCACCAAATAACCACAATGTCATATACCTAAGATAATTTCCAACAAAATTTGTAAAGGCACTCAATAATTTTGGTTAAACGAGTAGAAATTTTAGAAAGTAACTCGTCCAATGTAACTCTCACCCAAATAGAATAAACTATAAAGTTATTTTCTCATTCACAACTAAAATGTCTAAAAACTATTTATAATATCTAGGGTTAGACATATCTTATAAACCTATACAGAGGCGAACCTTTGTGAGGGCCGGGGGGGGGGGGGGGGGGGGGGGGCTATTTTTTCGTCAGTAGGGTAAATTTTCGGTTTGGTAGTGGAACTTTTTTAATAAATATAAAGTCCGTCCCCTATAAAATAGTTTACTTTCGCCCTGCCCTTCAAACTTTGGTTCAAGCTCCGCCCGTGAACCTATATGAGATTCGAATATGATAAGTGTCATCCTAATTAGACGACAATGCGATATTCACGAATCATGATCGATCAACAAGAATGATCTTAGCTTTGTGCTAGTGACCACATGAGTATGTAAGAACAATCTATCATAACAAAACACAAATCCGATAATTCAAAATATTGAATTTGGTTGAAAGCATGGGTTGTTTGAAGCCTGGTGGGTGTTTGAGAGTGCTTATTGTTATCAACTTTTAATTTTTTAACTTTTGAAAAGTTAAAAAAATCATTTTATAGTGTTTGGCAATGTGATTGTTGTGAGTAAATAAGTTAAAAAGTCATTCTATACTAACTTATTAATTTATTGAAAAAATCAATAAATTAATAAATTGTTTTTTAAGCATTCCCAAACATGCCTCTGATTTGTTGCGTTTGACATTGATAGATTTGTTGGCTATAGAACTTAGACTGAAAAAAAATAAATTAAAATGCACTGTACACTATTAACAACACCAATTTGTTAGTCAACAATTTAGCGAATTCATTACTCTTAGTGCAATTTATATGGGACTTTTGAAGTTTTATTCAATATCATGCTTCCCTTTTGTACATGCAAAAATAGTGTAGATGGTTCTTCTGCAAGTTTCTTGATTCAAAAATCAAATTGATAACTTTGTACTAAAAAAAGCACAAGAATTGTATACTTTTCTTTTCTCCCATCTAAAAAGAACGAATGATTTGAGCATCCATTAACGAATTGATTCCTCTTTAGTCAGTTTAATCTTTAAACTCCTATATCCCCTGTTCATCATACCAACGAATTGCAGAAACAGAGAATCAAGAAAAAATGGGTAGAGATTTTGTTTATGTGATACTTGGTGGAGGTGTTGCCGCTGGTTATGCAGCTCTTGAATTCACCAAAAAAGGTGTTGCTCATGGTCAACTCTGTATCATCTCCGATGAACCTGTAATTATCCTCCATCATCATGGGTTTTCTTTTGATTCTACTTAATTAGGGTCTTAATTTGTGTTTAGTTGATATTTTGATTTGATAATTCGGTTTATGTTTTGTAGATTGTTGAGCATTATGAGTATGCACATTAAGTGTTTGTTGTTTTGCTTCTTAGATGTCCGCTTTGAACAGATTTCTTATTTCATAAACATGCATGATGATTAACATATTCTAATTCGTGCTCTTGACATTAAAATGACATTAACGTAATACGAAATTCGCGTGTTTAGGTTTAATATAACGGGTTCGGGTTAGTTTCGCATCGAACCCACCCGCCAACCTATTTAGCTAAACAGGTTGTGTTCGTGTTAATTCGTTGGTTCGTGGGCTGAACCATTTAACTTATATATTATTTATTTTAACTTTTTATTTTATTTTTTGAGTATGTTTTATGTCATAAATTAAATTAATTGGATGAATTATTTTAAATTTTAAAACTTAATAGAGAGATTTATATAATATTTTGTAACTAAGATATAAGTGTTTTATATAAAATTACAAAGTATTAATATATCTTAAAACACTTATATCTTAGTTACATAGTAATTTTGTAACAAATATTTTGTACTAAACGGGTAGTTTTCCGGATTTGATTGTGTACGGGTTCAAGTTGGACCCACCAACCGTAAACACGACTCGTTTAGTACCCTAAGAGCATTCACACTAACTTTCTCATCTTCATCCCTATATTTATACTAAAAGCATTATTTTTTACTTGTTATTTTTATTAAATAATATTTTTAATATTTTTATAATTATATTTTCTCTATCCTGCATTCACAATCACTTTTAAAACTATTAAAAATTTATGAGGGTTATACCATGTTTTTTCAAATATGAAGAATCACGATACAATCCCCATAAATTTTATTTCTCCATCACTCACAACCACTAACAAGTATCCTTTATAATATAGGGCATACACTCAAATCGAAAATAAGAAACCTATTGTGGATGCTCTCACAGTGGAGTTATTAAAAATATCTGAGTATGTTTGTTATATTATATAGAATGGTTTTGAGTAGTTGTGAATGAAGTAGAGAGAAAATGTTATTATGGATTTGTATATTTGAAAAATCACTGTTTAATCCTTATAATTTTTTTAAATTTTTTTTAAAGTGATTGTGAGTGAAGGAGAGAGAACAAAAATAATGATAATAGTATAAAAAGTATTATTTAATTGTAAAAAAGAGAAAATATAATGATTTTTAATGTAATTATATGAATAATAATAAAAACCTACACTCTAAATCATCACGTGTGTGTTTGACAAAACAAAAAAAAGTAATTTTTTAACTTTTTGGAGGAGTAAAAAGACCAAAATACCATTTCAAAAAGTTAAAAAATTAAAATTTTTAACTTTTTAACTTTTTGAAGGGGTATTTTGATCTTTTTACCCCTCCAAAAATCAAAAAGTTACTTTTTTTTATTTGTGCACACATGTATGATTGTTCTTAGAAATGGGGTTTTTATAACAATATTATCTTTGCAGGTGGCTCCTTATGAAAGACCTGCGCTTAGCAAAGGTTTTCTGCTTCCAGAAGGTATTGAAGTCTTAAGCTGCATTTTGATCAACATTTTTCAAAGACTTATGGTTCTCCTGAAGAATTTCTATAGATATACAATGAAATATCAAACATAAATGCTTCATTTAGGATAATAGTACATGATGTCACAAATCAAAATTTTATGAAGTTTGTGGTTGTGTGATTCAGCTCCTGCACGCCTTCCTGGATTTCATACTTGTGTAGGTGCCAATGAAGAGAAGTTAACACCAAACTGGTACACAGAACATGGTAAATGTTCTTGAATCTTGATTATACGCTAATTATTATTCGTATGCATGCATAAATTATGTTGGAGTTATTCGTACATTCATCAGGAATTGAATTGATCCTGGGAACTCGAGTTATATCTGCTGATACGAGGCGAAAGACACTACTGACAGCAACAGGAGAAACCATTACCTACAAATTTCTCATCATTGCTACTGGTGCTCGGGTACTAAAACTTAAAGGGCGTTTTGATGTGCGATTTAAACGTTGTAACTTTCAGTTTTTATTGTTTGGATGAAGTGGTTCTGATCATTTAGGGGTCTAATAATGTCTGTGTATTATGAGAATAAGCAGTTAGTTCATTTACATGGAATACTTTTTATGGTTTCATTATAGGCGTTGAAACTTGAAGAGATTGGTATAAACGGATCAAAAGCTGAAAATGTATGCTATTTGCGCGATTTAGCTGATGCAACCAAACTTGTGAACATGATGAGAATGTGTACGGGTGGAAACGCCATTGTCGTTGGAGGCGGTTACATTGGAATGGAATGTGCTGCTTCTTTGGTGATGAACAAGATCAATGTTACCATGGTGTTCCCGGGGTCGTATTGTAGTAAGCACTTTAATCAAACTATTTCTTATAATAATTATGTTCATTACTACAACAATTTAAATGATAGATGTTTTAACGCTATTTAGGGGTCAAATAATCAGTTCAGATGATAGTTATAAGTTTCAACTATATTTTTTCGCAGTGGGTCGCTTATTCACCCCCAGAATCGCGAGCTATTACGAAGATTTCTACAAGTCGAAAGGGGTAAAATTCATTAAAGGCGCAAGCTTGTCATCTTTAGTTTTCAACTCAGAAGGGAAGGTAAATCTCAACTTATTCAGCTTTAACAACTCAATTGTGTTGGATTTCGGTTTGACCATAGAGACAGGTCAAACGGGTCACGACTTCTTAAGTTTCATGGCTCAGCTTAGCTCGGCTCATGAACGCCCCTAATCTTTTAAAGATTTCATATTTTACTTTTACTCATTAAATGTAACTTATAACCCAAATGTATTAAAACTGACAGGTTACTGGGGCTAATTTTAACGACGGGCGATATCTTCATGCTGACATGGTTGTCGTAGGCATCGGGGCCCGCCCCAACACGAGCCTATTTGAAGGCCAGCTTGCTTTTGAAAACAAAGGGATTAAAGTAAACAGCCAGTTACAATCAAGTAACACCTCAGTTTATGCAGTTGGGGACATTGCATCATTTCCCATTAAGCTTTTTGGTGACACCCGAAGGCTCGAGCATGTTGATGCGGCTAGGAAGACCGCCAAGCACGCTGTGCGCGCGATCATGGAACCAAAAACCATTTCAGACTTTGATTACTTACCATTCTTCTACTCGCGGGTGTTCTCATTGTCTTGGCAGTTTTATGGAGACAATGTTGGTGAAGTGGTTCATTTTGGTGATTTTTCAGGGGGTAAGTTTGGAGCTTATTGGGTGAATAATAGTCGTGTAGTCGGGTGCTTTCTTGAGGGTGGAGGAAGTGAAGATTATGTCGCTATAGCAAATGTGATCAGGCTTAAACCGGTTATTGTGGACTTGGGTGAGCTTGAGAGGGAGGGTGTGGATTTCGCGGTGGCAGTGAGTCGGAAACCGCTAGTATCGCCGCCTGTTGATGGTGGCGGTTCTCGTGTTGTTTGGTGGAAATCATCTTCTTTGTGGTATTCAGCTTCTGCTGTTGTTGTGGCTGCATCAGTAGCTGCATTTGCATATTGGTATGTTAAGTAGGTGGTAAACAAACTGTGAATTGTATGAATAAGAGGAATACGTATATAAATAATAAGTATTAGCTAATAATGTGTGAGGGCATTTGGTCTAGTGGTATGATTCTCGCTTTGGGTGCGAGAGGTCCCGAGTTCGATTCTCGGAATGCCCCTTTTTTCAAATTAGGCTATTTATTTGAAATTTTTGGCTTTAACGGGTGGGTTGAGCACATTCGGGTATGGACCGACAAACCAATTACGCGAACCAGAATCAACTAGATATTAGCCTGAATATATTCCACAATAAGTCCTTCGGTTACTAATTTCTGGTTTCAAGTTAGTCTGGTCTGAAAACAGATAAATCTGATTTTAATCCAACGCGATAAAAAAAGACTTAAAATAGTACATCAGGTTTGATAAGTTTATTATGAAAATTTTGTTATTTAAGTTATAACAGATGCCGGTAAACATAGAGCTCCCTTATCGTGTCGTGTTAAACGGGTCAAACATGACATGACACGTTTAACATGAATAGTGAACTCTAACATGATATGTTTATCTAAACATGACATTTAAAAAATAACTCTCCATGATATGTTTCGGTTATAAAATATGACACTTTTAATACAATTAAATTTAACAAATCCAATAACATGCATGACATGACACGACACGTTTAATATGATTGAATATAAACAATTTAATAACATGAATAACACAAATAAATATAACATTTTGTAAAACGAATGACACAACACAATTAACATACTTCACTATAGATTATTAAACATTAATAGTTTCAGGTGGGACATCATGGTGTTCAAGTGGCGTACTCCCGCCCAAATGTTGAATCTTCAAACCCTTCATAGTGCCGTCATGAGGATATTACGAGTAGAGTATTAGTAAAGTAATGAGTGCTTGTGCTTGACGGACAAAAAAATTAATATTAATAAGACACGGTTAATACGATAAAATAGGAGTAAACAGAAAATAAAATCCATAATTAGTTATATATAATTAATTATTTATAAAACTATCAAAGTAGTTCTTTTGATCAACGATCCTTAATGTATCATGTCTACCAAATAATCTATTTAACACAAGTTAAATGTGTTATGCGTGTCATAAATAGTTAAACATGTCAAACAAAAGAATAAACTATCAAGGCATCTTTTAAATCATATCATGAATGTGTCATCCAAACTAGTTTACTCTAGACACTTTTAACTTCACTGTGAGTCGTATCATGAATTGCTAGTTCTGGTAAAACATGTGTCTAGAAGCATTCTCTTTAAATATGAAATTAAGTATCCAACTTTGATATTCAAACTTCACAGAAATCAATCATTCCTGAAAATCAAATATGTAATCTGTTTTTGTACCATCGATATAATTAATTCTACTTTTTTAAAAGTGATTTTGAGGTTCCTTCATTGGATACATTTCGGATGACTTTAATCCTTGTTTGTTGGTTTCATTCTACCTAAATCCTCTAGTTTTACCATTTCACATGTTAGTTACGAAACACAATTTTGATGTTGTCATCATTGATTTTCAATCTTTCATGTTGCAATACTCGTTTACCATGGTAAACCTGCATTTTATCGTGAAAAATGACATTCAAAATCTAACAACCGACGTGTTAACTTACATTCGTACATCTGTGCATTTGGGACATTAATCTATCAAGCTTTCTATTTGACAACTTAAATCTAAATGTTGCTTGTGAACTCGTGTTTATGTGAACTCTCGTTTCTTGTTCTAGTCTTTGAACCTCGTCTAGGCTACCAACAACGTTGTCAAAACAAACGTAACGTCCACCACCAGTTCTGTTCATTTCCTCAAGTACCTTTACATGTGCGTCTGCTAATGTATCAACATCAACTGTTGCCAGTAAACCATGTTCATACATATATTGACCACCTACATATTCTCATTATTGAGAGATTAGATTTTCCCAATATTTCAAGTAATTTCCAGTAATAAAAAAGCTAATATGAAAAGGCACCTTGAGGTATGCAATGGTGGATGATGGATTTCTATACAAGTAGCGAGGGCCGGTGATAAGACCTGGGCATAGCGTGGCCAGCTTCAACCCTTTTTCCTTGGCTATACGCCATGACACCCGTTCGGCTTTTAACTTGCCCAGTGCATACCATAACTATAATATTACAAACAAAAAAATGTTTCAGATAAATTTTCCATCTCGAAAAGGCAATGTTTAAGCTAGACTGGTAGACTAGTGGCTTCTATAGGGAAACTAATTACAAAAGAAGGGAAGTCAGTAGCATTAAAATTCCTTTATAAGAGGTCATATTAGTATCTAAAAAAGGAGGTTCCAAAACATGTAATTTGGTTTTGCATCCCCTCCCTAGGATTGTAATGTAAAACGTAACATGTAGTATTGTGTTGAATGGTATAACTCTACAAATGTCTTGGTCATTACATCCAAATGGTGTTTTAAAGTAACGTGGGATTTGCGGTCCTGTTTTGGATCCTTTACATTGTAGGGTTGTACTGCACTACATGGGATGCGTCATCATGGTGTATAGTAAAACCGTATAATGCCAAGAAAACAACTCTTATCTCATTTTTAAAACATGTTCTTTCATACTATTATTATTTGTTTCAAACATTTAATTATCACTTATATGTGAGTAGACTAGGTAAAGTAGACCAGTTTTTTTGAGAGTAGTCTTTTTTATCTTATGTAATAGAGGTAAGATTTGACTATACTGCTATTGTTGGGTGTGTTGTGTTGTTATATGCGAGTAGAGTTTCCTAACCTCTTTGCTACTGCAAAAAGATTCATCGCTCCAGCTGTTGTGGTCTACCACCGGAGAGAGGCTGCCATTGGAACCATCTCTCCATATGCAAGCCAACAGAGAAGATGTAAGCACATAGTTCTTAACAGAATCCGTTGCGGCACAGGCCTCTGCTACATTTTCTGCTGCCCTTGCTTCTACTTCCGCCATGCTTTTCTACCATATATTATCATGCATCAGCAGTCACATTTCATACACTCTTAAGGATCAAATTCAACTCAACTGTCATACTTCTTTTAGTATCTTAAACAAAATTAAAACATAAGCAATAGGCTAATATGATATTAAAACAATTAAAAATAGTATTAATAATTTAACATTTTCTTGAATAATATAAAAACGTTTCAACTGAATTTAACATAAAGAAAATTGCATAAATAGTTCATGTGGTTTGACGGGATTGCACATTTGTTATCTGAACTTTAAAAATTGAAAAGTTAGTCTTAACTTTTGTATAGTCATAGAAAGTTTGGTGTCTAATTTTTAATAATTATAAAGTTAGTCAAAACTTTTATTTGTATGCATTTTTTGTCCTTAAAGTTGAATTTAAAAGTTAGTTTAAACTTCATAAAACGCATAAAATTTGAATGAATTGAATGTCAGAGACCAAATATGTAATGAATATACAAAATTTTAGACTAATCTTATGATTTTTAAAACTTGAGAACCAAACATATAATTTGATTAAACCATGAGGACGTAATTTTCTCTTTGATATATGTGGCCCCTTTCAAAAGTTAGACAATGACGGGGTTCGTGGACTTAGTGGGTACAAGTATCTTGACAGGGTCCATGAATATCTTATTCGAATAAGTAATCCATTTATTCTTTCTAAATGATTAATGAAACTTACGGTCATAGTCATGATTATCTTATATAACTCTATTCTATCAGTTGCAACCTCAAGTTATGTAACCTGATCTGATTCAGCCCGGAAATTTATACTATCGAGAAACATCACAACATTGAAAAATCAAACCGGGTAGGAAAAAGTCTTAGATCTACCACTCAAACAGTTTGTTATTGATTTCCGTTAGTGGGGTTAGAATAGAATTATAGATACGCTCCGGAAGTAAATGAATAATAATAAATTGAATTCTAGTAAGCTGAAACACATGATATCCTCGTAGATTTGCTTATAAAAAATAATAATTTTTAGGGTTATTGAATTTTAATAATCCTAACATTATTTATTTACTGAGTTTAATCTCAACTCAAGAAATATTTATAGACACTTTTAACATTAAGTTTATTTTCCTCTAAAGATCATTTACTGATCGAGAGTTACCATCGTTAGTTTTTTCATGACCAGAATTGCTTAGGTGGCCGAAACACTAAACAAAAAGTTAAAATCTACCATCAAATCCGTCAATCTAAAACTTCTACAACTTAAAACCCGTTAATTTTCAACTCCTGACTTGAATCATTTGACTCGTTGGAGGTAAAATTTTCAAGTCTCACTCTGAGCAAAAATACTCAGAGTTAAACCAAGAGGTTTTCTCAGCAATCAGTTTTCTCCTGAGTGAGTTGGGGGTGCGGTTCCGGCTGGAAAACGAATAGGTGGACCCGATTAAAATAACACCTATCCTTTAAACAGAGTCGTACATTTGCCGTTAAATAAAAGAAACTAGTAAGTGATTGTTAGAATAAAATAAAATTAAAGTTGAAAATGAGTGTAAAAATTTTTAAAATTAAATTAATCCTAATCGATAAATGAAAGTATACTGTAGAATATATCGAAGAATTCATAAACTCCTCACCGAGTAACCAGAGAGTCCGTTGGGATCAATGAACGACGTGGTGTGAAACACCGTACAACATCCATCAAACGCTTCAATTAAGCTCTGACGTTCGTTGAATTTCGCCATCACAACTCCGATCAGATTTTCGCTCGTAGTTCCCGATGATCCTTCATGCTCCCCTAAATTCTCAATCTCCCTCAGTCGCTCTATATCATCTGAAATCTCAACATTCTCCGGTCAATTCCAAACAATAGCTAACGCCTGATCGGTCAATTTCTATCAATTCATATAATCAGTACATATCGATGTCGAAATTTCTCACTAGTTCACACAGTTCGCCGTTGTCGATTGCTCATAACTTCAAAATCAAAACAGAGAATGAAATAAGAGCGTATGATTAAGCATTACCTTCGTTATCGACGATGATCCGAACGGAATAGCCTCGGATCAGAAGGTGTTTGACGATAGCGATGCCGAGGAAGGAGAGGCCGCTGGTGACGCAGACGAGCTTCTGATGAACTGCGTGTTCGTTTCTGCAGTTGCTTGGTGTCGGTCCCCGGAGATTGATGACGTTGTCGGTGGTGACTTTGAGAGGGACGCCGGAGCATGATAGCAGCATCCGGTGAGACTCGTCGATTTCAGCTCTCTGGATATTGTTTGTTTGTTGTGCAACCATTGAAGAAGTGTGTTGTAGAGAAGAAGAATGTATGGGAAGGAGGTTTGAGGAGTGGGGATTTATAGTCATCATGCGTGTAGCGCTTTTTTCTTTATAACGAATAACAAACGTCTTCGGCTTAGGTGGCTTGGAATAAGCTTGGTGGTTAATAGGAGGATTATATTTGAATATTTGAGTCTATCTTTTGTATCATATAAAATGATCGTGTGTGAATAAAATATTTTTTAAAGTGGTTGTGAGTCGAAATAAGAAAAAATATACTAATAAGGGTATATAAAAAATATTATTTAATTTAAAATTAAAAAGAAAAAATAGTAAGTTTTAGTGTAATTATATAGATAGTAATAAATGCTCTAAAATATTTCTTGTTGTGGTTATGAGATTGTTGTGTCGAGACAAAAACACCATCTTGGGTGAAAATTTCAATCCTATGTAAATAATTTCAATTCTTGCTTGATAATTCTATCTGAATAATTTCTTCTTGCATAATAATTTTGTATGCATCACATGAAAAAAAACAATGTGTATTTTAACTTTTCTTATACATATAAATGGACGTGATCTTAGAACGTATGATATGTTAAGAATTGTGAAAATCGTTATTCTATTTTTTATTAAATACTTGAACTGGATCATATGAGGATTTCTATATATTTAAAAATTTTATTTTAGAAAAATATGGTATTTGAAGTTTTTTTCGTGTCTAAATGCATAATACGTAGACACTCTATGCATGAGATAAGAAAGTGATAAATACGTGTGTACTCATGCGTTTTATAAAGAGGAAATAGAGAGAAATATAAGAGCATTCATAGCTCGTTTCTTATTTTAATTTGAGTCGATGCCCTATATTATAGGAGATAGATGTAAATGGTTACGAGTGAAAATGATGGAGAATTTATGTGGGTTGTATCTTGTTTCCTCAAATATAGGAGAACACAAGACAACCCCCATAAAGTTTTTAATATTTTTTAAAATGGTTATGAGTAAATATGTAAAGACAACCCTTATAAAGTTTTTAATATTTTTTAAAGTGGTTGTGAGTAAATATGTGAGAAAATTTAATGATAATGCATAAAAGATATTATTTAATTAGAAAGTAAAAAAAGTAATAATTTTCAGTGTAATTATAAGGATGAATATGATGGATGGATTGTGAATACTCTAAATGCATAATACATATACACTATATGCATAATACTAACCACTAAGTTGTTAGAAAAATAATAAGACGAGGTGCATTTAATATCAGTCGAAATTGATTTAAAGGTGGTGATGGCTTTATGGTTCAAAGCGGAAACATATGATCATTTGCTTAAAGTCATTAAACAAACATGGTAATGTTTTATGGTTTCAACATGTAAATTGCTCAAGTTTGAAAAAATGTGCTTGAAAATCAATTATTGGTTGCAGCTAGCAATTAATAAGTTGATACACAACTTGCTGAAAATTATTCAAACATCTACTATAATTTATTTTATAAAATAAATTAACTATAAGTCACATTTTTATTTTTTTAGCATATTCATCTAGTCTCCACCTGTAATTGTTTACATGTCACCCTCACAAAAAATTTATAAGAGTTAGTCTTGGTTTTCGTCCATGAGTTTTATAAATTGTTTCCACTTGAGTATCAATGTTTATTTTGTTTTCATTATTGACATCAGTTTTGAAAATCATTTCTATTTTAGTTCTTTTAACTAACAGTGTTAACATTATTCAGTTAAATGATTGTCAAATGACTAAAATACACCTCATTCAATATCAAAAACTAATATTAAGATAAAAATATTAGATACACCCAAGACTCATTCCCCTTCTTTTCTTATTTTCTTTAGATCCACTCCCTTGCAACACTAATCATCAACAACACCACTGTCACCTTCTCCACCACCACTGTCACGCTATCACCAC